>CAWUFW010019522.1:0-183332 GCA_963921515.1 Calotriton arnoldi
TTTCTTATATATATCAACAAACCAAATGAGAAGCACTACTGCTGGAAACATAGCCCAGTTATGCCTAACACACTATCAGATTTGCAAAAATATACGTATTTCAAACAAATGTCTAAGAACAGACTACAGAAAGGAGTGACATGGAGTACTTAACTTATGGTTGATAGGCAAGAAAAAAGATTGCTATTTATTTATAGAAACAAAGATCATGACTGATTGGTGGCTTCAGTTCTCCTCAACATGTAGTTTGTGGCTCAGGTTTTGCTGAGAAATGTAGTTTTGTGATTTGCGGCCACTATAATAAAAGTAGCAAGTTAAGAAAGCATAGTATGAGTGTTAGACCTACCACCCTTGGGAGGTAGTCCCCCAAACTTTTGCCTTCACTCCTTCTGCTTGCTGAACACGTTTTTGTTGGCTTTAGGACTCTGTGCACTTTACTACTGCTACCCACTACTAAAGTGCTTGTGCTCTCTCCCTAAAAAATTGTGAAATTGGCCTACACCTAATTGGTACATTTAATTTTCTTGTAAGTCCCTAGTAGATGGCACTGCATGTACCTAGGGCCCGTAAATCAAATGCTACTAGTGTGCATGCAACACTCATTATGCCTCTAGCTAAAGTAGCACTTTAAAACATGTCTCAGGCTGGCCACTGCAGTCAGTAGGGCAATTTTAAACAGCCATTTTGACCTGGCAAAAGAATTCTTTTTTATCATAATATGTGGGGCGACATTTCGCCCCACATATTATGGTTCATTATCCGTGTGCCACCAGGGCAAGGCACTATACCAGTGCGCACGCATTCTTGGATGAATTTGACAAACATGGACGATCAAAGAAGAGATGGTGTGCATCCCAGTATCTGTTGAACAAAAGAATTCTTTTGCCAGGCCTAAACATTTGTTTTTAATACTTATAAGTCACCCCTAAGTTGGCCCTAAAAGCTGTTAGGGCAGGGTGCATGGTATTTAAAAAGTAGGACAGGACGTTTTAAGTTTTACATGTCTTGGCAGTGAGCAACTCCTAAAGTTGTTTTTCACTGTTGTATGGCCTATCTCTCCCATTGCCTAACACTAGGTTAACTTACTACCTTTAAATAAGTGCTAACTTCAGATTGGGAGTAGAGATAAAAATTGTGTTTACACTCAAGTGAATTGTAATTTAAAATCCTCTTTAATGGTAAAGTTGGATTTTAAGTTACAATTCTGAAAATGCCACTTTTAGAAAGTTGGCCTTTTGTGCCCAAACCATCTGTGTCTTTCTGCCAGTAAACAGGGTCCCATGATTGTAGCTGTCTGTCCTGTGATGTGTTGTCAATTCCTTCTACACATAGGGACAATGAGAGCTAGGTAGGGACAGGATCGCTGGGAAAGGGCTTTAAACAGCCCACTTGTACCTACAGCACTGTTAGACTAGGCATCTTTTGGCGTGTTTCCCCTGAGTTTTTGCTTTCTGACCTCCCGGTTTTTACTCTGTTTTTGCTGGCTTAGTGTCTCTGTGCACTTTTCTCACTTCTGATCAGTGGTGAAGTGCAAGTGCTCCTGTGGTAAAATGTGTTATGGATTGGTGTTTCCATGATTGGCCTATTTGATTTATGTGTCAGCCCCTAGTAAAGTGCACTGAGTATGCCAGGGCCTGTAAATCAAATGCTGTTAGTGGGCTGCAGCACTGGATTGTGCCACCCACACGAACATCCCGTAAATGTGACTCTGGCCTGCCTTTGCAGAGCCTGTGTGCAGTCTGGTACTGCCATGTCGACTTGGCAAGTGCACCCACTTGCCAGGCTCTAACCCTCCCATGTCTTACATGTCAGTCACCCCTAAGGTAGGCCCAAGGGACCCCTGTGGGCAGGGTGCAGTGTAGGTGAAAGGTAGGACATGCCCTGGTGTGTGTGGCATGTCCTGATAGTGAATTACTGCCAATTTCGTTTTTCACTATTGCAAGGCTACCTGTTCCCATAGGACAGAATGGGTAGTTTGTTTATAACATCTTATAAACATAACTGGCCCTGGGAACTAGGTAGAAAAATAAAGTTTAGTATGCCTGAACTCAGAATCTAAAGATGCATCTTTTAGTAAAGGTGATTTTTACATTTTGTGTTTGAAAATACCACTTTTTAGAAAGTAGATGTTTTCTTGCTCAGCCATCCAGTAGGCCTCCGCTGGGTTTGTGGATTGACTGTCTGGGTTTTGGATGACAGGGGCTGGGGAGCAGCAGTGGCTCCAGATAGTCTAGGTGGGTCAGGAAAGGGCTGAATAGACCTGGGCTGCATTTAGAGTGGGGGGAGGAGATTTCCTTGCACCTGAATGGGCCTGGTCTGCCTCTGACAATGCCGTCTCCACCTCCTGCCAGGAAGCCACACCAGAGAGGGCAGAACTGGTTCTGGCTGGGCACAGACACTCTCTGCCTAAGAGGTCAAAGGATTTTGGGCTATTAAAAGTGGAGCCCAAACCCCTGAACTTTAGAACTCTTTTGAACCAAGAAGACTGCCAAGAAGAAGAGCTGGAGAAGCTGTGAGGAGGAACTACCACTTTGCTGAGTGCTTTGCTGTGTTGCCCTGCAGTGGCTGCTTCTGTCTTGGGCAGTAAAAGGACAGGACTGAACTTTCTGCAATCTATTTTTGTGAGTTTCTCCAAGGGCTTGAGGTAGAGCTTGCCCCCTGTTCAAGAAGTCTCAGGAACAGCAAAGACTTCAAGTTCTTCTGCCCCCAGCACTGGGAACTTGTGTTTTGTGCTGAAACAGAAGAAAAAGCAACCTGACGCCGTCTACGACACCGCTGCCGACTCCGTGTCCTGAAGGCTCCGCAGAGGGCACTTCCGCAATGCCGCACCGCGACCCTGGTCTCACTGATGACGCCTCCTGACGCCGCTGCTCGCACCGCGAACTGTGGGCACCGCACTCCTCACCGCCTCGCATCACGATGCCGCCTTGGTATCCCCGACGATGCCGCTCCACGCCGAAATCGACTCCGCTGCTTGCACCGTGGTTCGAGGGCACCGCTCGTAAGGTTACACGAGGCACCGCCCTCATCCTACACCGCAGCCTTGGCCTACTGACGCTGGCGCCATTGACTCCACTTCGTCCCCCGACGACAGCGCTTCAGCAACGATGACGCCGCTGCTTGCACCGTGACCTGCCAGCACGGCGACGAGCACCGCATCACTTCGCACCATTACCCTGGTCTCACCGACTACGCCATCTGATGCCGCCACCGAGCCGCTGCTTGCACCGTGACCTGAGGGCATCGCACGCCGCACCGCTGCACTTCCCACCGCAGCACCCGACGCCTGCCGATGCCAGTGCTCCCGACTTCAACCGCGAGGATTTCGATCTGCAACGCGTGTGACTCCTACACCGACCTCCGGAACCAACACCTGCGGACGCCGTGCTTTCGGAAGCTCAACGAGAGGGCTCAGACGCCCTGCATTTCTAAAGGTACTGTTTTGCGGGTCTTCCCAATACCGTAGCTGGCCCGCAACGCCGTGGTCAGCCAGAACTGTTTGGATTTGTTTGTTCACGACGCTGTGATAGCCCCAGAGGGAGCTATCGACTTCAAGGAACTGTTTTTCAAGGTTATTTTGATAACTGAAGATTTCTAAATACTGTATTGTGGATTTTTATCGTTTTTGGTCTTGTCTTAAGAATATAAAAATATTGGATATTTTTCTAAACTGGTGTGGTGTCCTTTTGTAGAGCTTACACTATATTTCTGTTGGTTATGTGCAAATGCTTTACACACTGCCTCTAAGATAAGCATGACTGCTCGTGCCAAGCTACCAAGGGTGTGAGCAGGGGTTATTTTAGGAGTGTAACTCCCTTATCCTGACTAGAAGGATGGGTCCCTACTTGGACAAGGTGCAAACCCTTACCATCTAGAGACCCCCATTTCTAACAAGCACCAACAAAGGAGCCAGATACCATACCTGCCCTGCCTTTTGTCAGAGTAGAAGGGGAGATGAGCCAAACCCAAGAAGGACAGGGGACCTGGAAATAACTCGTTTGTGAGAGGGCTAGGGGTTGCAATCCACACAAAGGCTGACAGTAGGGATAAAAGGTGGCACTCCCAGATCCCCACATCAGAACACTCCTAGCCATGTGGGAGATTCAGAAGAAGGACCAACCTCATGTTTGAGCTACAGGGACAAAGCAAGCTTCCAGAGGCCTGCTCTGCAACCGCTCTGCTGACCAGCATCAACTGGTCCTGCCTGAACCTTCTGCTGACCTCTGGTGAAGTGCGTTCTGATCCCCAAGAGGGGACCCATGTCCTGCACTTGACTGACTTCAGAGAGCACTCATCCCTGCCTAACTGAAGGTTCCATCAGATCCAGCACAAAGTGACCCAGGGCCCCACAAAGCCATACAGCACTGAATCGAAGGCTTCTCTAGATCTGAGAAATAGCAACACAAAGCCTCGCAGAGACACATCGCGCAGAGCCTGCCCGAATGTTTCAACGAATTCAATGCGGAGCAATACTGAACCCGCAGAGGTCTGCTGTTCCTACTGGAAGGCTTCATCGGATACCGACACCGAGCAACACAAAGCCCCGCAAAGCCTTGCTGCCCAGATGAAAGCTTCTTCGGAAGTGGAGCAGAGTGATGCAAAGCCTCGCAAAGCAGCGCCTCATAGAACTCGCTTCAAGGACAGAAGGTACCACTCCCAGCAGACCGAACTCGGTCTTGCACCTGGTCTGCACTTAATCGTGGTCGGACTGAGTCTGTGACTTTGTCCCACTCCAGCACAACCAGATACCCACACTTTGCGCTTTGAACCTTTTGAAGCTATTGTTACCTAAAATTTTAAACACTCATATACCAGGTTCTTCTGATTGGATTTTGATTTTTTTTTGTGTCATTTTATTTATTAAAATGTACACTGTTTTCCTAAATTGCTATAGGATTTTTCTTGTGTTGTGTTTTCACTTTATTACTGTTTGAGTGCTGCATAAATACTTTACAGACTGCATCTAAGTTAAGACTGACTACTTGGTGCCAAGCTAACAGAGGGTTACGCACAGGTTAATTTAGTGACGTTTTGTGGTTCACACAGGCAAAGATTGTGGTTAATATTTGAGTGTCTTCCACCCTTCTCAACTAATAACCCAATTTCTTACAAGGTGCCTCTGTTCTTGTAATGAAATTTGTGCATAGGTGATTGAAAGCTGTTTGACCTATCGATAGGTCGGTACCTATATCGATGAGTACCTGGATAGAAGACATGTTAATACAGTAGTAGTTAAACCAAAAGCTGGAAAGATGGGTGAAGACAGACAAACAGACAGACAGACAGACAGACAGACAGACAGACAGATAGATAGATAGATAGATAGATAGATAGATAGATAGATAGATAATGGTCATGTGGACTGCTGAATAAATGAATGAATGGATGGCTAGATGGATAGAGCTAGTGATGGATGAATGGTGTATTTGTGGATTGAAGGATGATCAATAGCCAGCGAGATCAAAAAGGTATGTATGAGAAACGTGCCGATCAAGCGTTTTTACTAGAGTTATATCACATTAAGGGAAGATTGAATTTGGGTCCTCTGTTTTCATATACTACTCCAGTGCAGGAAATGTTGTGGAATCATGTATATTTTCATTAACTCACGTCCCAAATGGAAATCATAATATAGAAGCTTCTCTAGACATTCTTACCTTGTCCACAATTGTCCAAGCTGCCATTCGGTTTTTTTGCACACGGAAATGGGCAGATTATTAGATTTTTTTTTGATTGCTTTGTTTCGTTAACTAATCTTTGCACAGCCGGTTGGCGACACTGAGCTGAGGGAAATATTTTGCTCAGCTCCCAGTCTAAATTCCCCCAATCCAGGCACATCATGGGGGGGGGGGGTTGGAGGGGGCATTCAAGTGATCAACCTACTTTAATGAGATTTCGTGCAAGAATCAATCGCAGTCCTCAGGGGGTGCCGAGAGATCCGCAATGTTCTATGGAACCATTAATTCCAGCCTGTTGACTTTTATGTCCTGACCTTTTGTTGGCTATTACCGTGGGTCTTAAAGGGTTACGAGGCTACCCGCTCCCCCTCCTCCCTTCTTTGACTCCCCCGCCTCATCCCTCTTAGCATCGCTGTCAGAGCCCCGCTCTCTATCTGGTCACTAGGGGCACTGGGCGGCCCTCACTGCCAGACACACGGTGCAGAAACCAGCGTTTATTTTGCTCTGGTGCAGACTGTGAGGCAGCTGCAGTCGCGAGGCTCCGAATGCTCCGCGTGGAATATGCGCAGACCTGACCAGTGCTTTGTATCCCAAGACACGAGATGGACAGGCGACGCAACCTCAGTCACACGGGAGAGTGATTTCACGGTCGCCTTTTCTTCGGCCATTTGACGGAGGCTGAGAGGTGAAGTTCGCGCGAGTTCTGCGCTACTACAGAGAAAGGTAGGAACCGTAGAAGTAGCATACACTTTTTTTCTTCAACTACATTGGAGAGCATTGAGAGAAGCAGTCTGTGGAGATGGTAGGCTTGTTAAATTTGAAGAGGTAATAGTTTGCCCCCATCAAGGAAAAAGCGTCATTTTTAAGACTCGAAGGAAGAACGCCCTCGTGGGTGTCTGGAATAAGGGTTCCGTGGGGGCAGAACACCCCGTTGTGTTTAATGAATGATGTCTTGATAAGCTGTGGAAATTCCCCAAATTCGCAGGAGCGTGAATGCACACAGGGTGTCGTTGGAAGTAGTACGCAGCCTTTTATGCGTTAAATACGTTTCCTCTACAACTGTGTAGTTCTCGCTTTAAGACTTCTAGCTTCCTTTTACAAGCAGAGCGCTGATACAAAGTGCTAGACATTATTTGACAACACCAAATGGATAGGACGCAGATTGCCCTTGCACCGCGTGCCATTCCAGGGGCAGCATACATCGATTGCACTGTTGTAATTTCGTACTAACATTTACGGATTACATAATTTGAACTGGTGCCCGTTAAATTTCCCAAAATGAACGGTTACGTTCATGGCTTTAAGTAGGCCGGGTCCTGCCGGGGCTTAGCAGTTCTTAAAAGCAGGTGCTGAGACGGGTCCCTATCGGGCTCTCCATTTTTGTCCTCACCGGTCACCTTCAGGGTGAAAAAAAACATCTTAACTCTGCAGTAGTCTAATCGCTCAAAGCCTATGATGTAACTTCTAAGAGACTTGTTTTAGTACTTACACAGTCTCATCATCTCAGAACTGAAGCATTTTCAATATTATATACAACAAAGCCATAGTTGTTGCTTATTTATTTTATGTAACTAATAACCATTGACAAAGCCAATAGTCCTGGCTTGTTGTAGGTATAATGTAACTTGTTATATTATATCTGTATGCAGTAACAGCAACATACCAGTCGGGCGGCACACTATGCTAAGCACAAATTCTTAGCTTGTGTTTTTTTAGCCACGCCCTTAATTACATCGTCCACGCCCCTTTGAGAGTCCCCCAGTTTTTTCATCCCGCTTAAAGCTCTGTTTACATCAAGCAATTTTGAGGCAATATCTCTGAGTTACACTGATATCCCTGGTGCTATTTTACATCAAAATATACGACTTACATTGATTGCGCTACTGCCAGTGTAACTTTTTAGCAACATTTCTGGATTAGCTCAGTGTCACTGGTGGGGATGCAGTTTTATACCAATGTTTGCATGAAATTTCAACGGATCGTTGAAAGTAATCGTTTTTTACAGCAGTTGGTGAAAGGATTCCCTATGTGACGCAGTACAAATTTTTGGTGCAAATTGCACCAGTGCAATCAACATATTCTGGAACTGGTGGCCTCAAATTTCTCCGTTGTATTTCTGAAAGTGTCTCTGTTTTAAATATTTCTTTTTGGCAAAGAGTCAAAGTAAAATGAAATAAATGGTTTACATTCTTACGTTGCCCGATGTCAGGTGTGAATAGCTAACCCAGTTCTGTTTTATTTGTCGCAATTTCGTTCTTATATACCTTCAGTTATAGCTGGAAACGGACAATAGCACTACTAGAATAAAGAAGACATGGCGTCTTCCTGATATACCCCAACGTCTTGAGCAACACTTCTTATTCTGAGACAAGACATTTTACTTCAATAAAACATACAGAACTTTCCTCTTGGGGCTTTACCTGAGCCTACTTTGCCCCTCCACATCCAGCTGTTTAAAAAAAAAAAATATGACTGTTACTCACACCTGACTTAGGGCATGAGGAAATTCTGTACATAAATTGACTCATTCTTATATCTTGACCTGTCTAAGAAAAAACATAAATATTTGCAGCTTTGAGACTGTAACTTCTGACTAAGGCAGTCAGTGTTCTCATTTTTACGTTTATATTACAAAGGTATATTTTTACAGATATTTGTGCTAAATTGGTTATCAAGTGTGCATGGGAAAAAGCATATTTTCTACAGAATCTCCATTAAATGTGTTTTTTTAAATATTCAGTGATAGTTGTTTTTCAATAGAATATGTTCATGAGGCAGGTTGGAATTTGCGACCCATTGTGAATGGCTACAATCACAAGGATGGTGGACTGCTGGGGTCAGCAGACCACCATGTCTGTGATTGCTTTTTAAATAAAGCAAAATTGTTTTTGTAACGCATCCCGTTGTCCTTAAAGGCCCTATACATCTTGTTATGGGACACAAGGCTGTGTCAAGCAGGATGGTATGTGCTAAATTTGAAACTGGGGTACAGCTGTTAAAATGGACCAGCTGTGACTGATTCTTCAGCGAATTAGATGCATATGAATGGAAATATGTCTAATATGCTCAATATTTTAGTCATTTTTTGTTCCAGTGGTTATAAATAAAAGAAATTTGGAGGGAATTTTTTTTTTTTTGCTTAAACCTAACTTTCAATAGTTTATTAACTAACTTACTTCCTTTTCTGTCTTAAGGGTTCATATAAGAAAATGTCAGATTGGGGAATTGATAGAACAAAATATTAAAATTAATTATAAGAATAATGATACCAAAACTAAGTAGAACAACTACAACGATAATAATAATAACAGTTATATTAATAACATTATTAATATTAGAAGAAGACAATCGCCTACTCAGAAAATTTCAAAGGAAATTTAATGTAACTTATGCCAGTGACTTGCGTACAAACAGAGGATTATTTATAGTCACTGATGGAGATTAAAAGAGATGAACTTAGAGCATGGCAGTGTCCCGTAAAGCTTTAGAATTATAAAAGAGATAGAAGAGTTCAACAATTCTAGTGAAGAGTTCAAGAAATTATTTTACAAGCTGAGCGTCAATCTGTAGAAGATGACTACCATCGCATGGACGCCCTGTACAAAGACATACATACATTTTGGCTAGATGTCATGGTCCATATTGAGTCTGTTTCCAAAGATCAATTTTACATGAGAAGGTACAATGCTACATATTTCATATCAAATGTGCAGCAACATTTGGTGCACCAGAGAGGATCTGATGGTAGTTCCATCATTTCCAATGGGCAGACGAACCTCCAAATCAGGGAATGCCCACGCCAACTGATGTTTTCAGGATTAACATCTGTGCCTATTGCCACACACCACTGCCAGGTTACCACTTTTTTAGACTGTCTGGGTCTTCAAAATCCCTATCACAGAAGTAAAGAGAATGTATGGAGCTTTCTGGTGGCCCCCATTGGTGAGTGAAATCACAATCCTTGGGGATCCCTCTTGCCCTCAAGACCCCGCTGTCCTAAGGCCCGGAGTATATACTCAGAGCAGGTGGGCAGGACTGCTATTAAAGGAGTATGCACTAGCCTAGCTGTCCTTGGCTGTAGTGGGGGTATAGGGCTCCTGCAAAGGTAGGGTCCCAGCCCTTAACTGCCCATCTACCCCTTTCCACCTGAGTACCCTAAATTCACCAGCAAAGTTTGTGGTTGTGCCTCCTAATATACAGCTTTGCATCAGTCGTAGAGGTTACTCCTCCAACATGTGTGATGGAGCAAATGTGCGCAGGTGCACACAAAGCCACTGAGCGCCTTGAAGCATGCAACCGCAGATTAATATTCTGCTGTAATTTGGCCTCTTTATTATTTAGGACAATTTACAAATGAAACTGTATCTATTAACACAAACTTTAATATTATAGTAAAGGAGCAGGTCACTAGATGAACTAGCAGACTATATTTTTCTTATTGCTGTGATTTCGGTTCTGGTTCATTCGTCATCACACGCTGTGCTTCCTTTGTAAGTGAACGATACAGAAGGTAGGTTACTCGATTACTCTAAAAATATTAATTTTTGTTTCATAGTTTCAAGATGACTGGGCCACGGAATTGCATACTCTTCTCTCTTCTTATGGTCCAGTGTACATGCTTGTCTAAAATAGCACCACAGACCACCTTCAAGTATAACCACTTCAACCATTATCACACCATGATTCTCCCAGACGGCAAAGAAACCACAATTCACCTGCTCAAAGATATATCAAAAAGGTAAGAGAAGTTATGTTTAACAAATATATTATTATTTGGGTGTTGTGCTGTCGACAGGGATAATGCAAGGCTGAATCCAACATAAGTTGGCGCTCTGTGGGGCATATGTACAAGCCCCTATCGCCACGGGAACGTCACTTTTTGTGACGTTCCCGTACCGATAGGGGCCTTGCCTTATGTACAAGGCAGCGTTAGGCCACTTAACGTGGCTTAACGCTGCCTTGTACATAAGGCACCCTTTCACGCTATGTTTAGCGTGAAATGTGCGTGCTGTGGGTGTTGTGGTGGGCGTTCCACCGCAACACCCATTGTATTTGACGCTGCCCCCTATGTACAAGGGTGGCGTACATAGGAGGCAGTGCCAAAATTAAGACCAGGAAAACCCTGGTCTTAAGGTGGCGAAACGAGGAGAAATGCATTATTTCTCCTCGTTTTTGCTTTTTCCATGTGTGCTGCCTTGTGCAGCACACATGGAAAAAGCAAAATGCCATGGTTTGTTTATGTACAGGAAGGTGTCCCTTCCAGTACATAAACAAACCTTTTAAAAAAATGCCATTTTGTACCTTTCATGTGTGCTGCATGAAGCAGCACACATGAAAGTTACAAAATGGCATTTTAGGATTGTTTATGTGCAGGAAGGGACACCTTCCTACACATAACCGATCCTCCCCTGCACACAGACACCCTTGCACTCTGGTGCAAGGGTGCCTGCGTTGGCGCTAAGTTGTGAAACTTAGCGCCATCGCAGGGGGAAACGCAAGGCTGCACCACATTCTTGTAAATATGGTGCAGCCTTGCGTTTCAGAGTGGCGGAGCGTGTCGTTAAGCCCAGGAGGCTAACGACACGCTCCGCCACTTCGTCGTACATATGGCCCTGTGTTCTCAGAGTGGGCGAGATAGCTACAAGCATTGATGAAAACAACACACCTTAATTGAAATAGTTACATCAAAGATGTGGTTCTTCATAAAGAAATTGTTATGTGGGGCATCCCAGTATGCAGAAAAGAACAGGCAGCAAGGCAGAAAAATGAAAACAAATGTTTAGTTCCTTTTATTTCTATAAATTTGTGTTTTTTCGGAACTGGGTCATTTTTGGCGTTTTAATAACTATTTTTAAACATATTCACTTTTTGTTCCGTGCTGTGTTTCCTTCTCTCTGCTCCTGCTACCTGTTGGGTTTGTATTCTTTTGTGTTCTAAAACCAAATTCACTTTTTTTGTTTAACTTATAGGTTGTTGACTATCATTTGATTTTTAATTTTTACTGAATTCTAATAGTAATAACTTATTTTCGTATAATAGTAGTTATGTCTTAGTTTTGTTTGCTGTCTGGATTTATTTTCTTCTTATTAAGGAGTACTCTGGCTGGTCACATAAAGAAACGAGGCACTGACAATGCAGCAACAATTTCAGCACCAAGAACAGAGACTATTTTTGTTCAACACAGAGAAGATTTGCAGCTCAGGGTGAAGCCACTGATCAGCTAATGCGATTATTGCACTAAATGTAGTTAGAGAGAACATGGTTCCACTATAAACGAAGACCTTCGAAAAACCATGAACTTCTCCCTATAAAAAGCAAAAAATGACATTGCAATCTTGGTTAAAGCTACAAATCAGCAAGAGATAGTAATCCTTCCCCAAGTTAGAACAAGCATTTGCAGTGCTATAGGTCTCGCAATTGCGAGAGTTTGAGCTATTGGCATTGTAAATGACAATGCCTTTTATTTGTGATGAAAAACCTGCAGTAATAAAAGGCATTGTCATTTACAATACCAATAGGTCAAAGTTTAAAAAATGCGAGACCTATAGCATTTCAAATGCTTGTTGTTTACAAGCGCCCCATGCTGCGCTTTAACGTTAATAGAGGCCATGGCCATTTCTTTAGACGAGCCGTGTCTAAAGAAAGGTCTGCGGCCGCTATTAAAGTGAAAGCGTGGTATGGGGCGCTTTACCAAAAAGAGCATTTGTTTGTCAAGTTGACAAACAAATGCTTTTGTTGGTAAAAGCGCCCCGATAAAGTGTGCATGGCGCGCTGAATGTTGCAGGAAAGCATGTAGTGCCTGCAGTAGGAGAAACCATTAAAGAGCATAGTGCTTACAGACTAAATAAGACGCACCGTGTAACAACTGAAGTAAAAGGGCCAGTCCTCATGAGAGGTTACAAATGAAGACAAGGCAGTACTAAGGAGGGACTAACAAGCCTATTAATTAATCGGAAGCCAGCATTTACGAATGACAATGACACAAGCCAATGACAAATATGGGCGGACAGTGGGCGGGGCTTCAAATCCATACTCCAATACAGCATGGCTCGCAGAGCAGCGCATGCGCTGCCCAGGCTCAACCTAAAAATATGAATAGATCTTCAAAATGGAAAAGCCAAAAACTGCAAAGGCTATAAAAAGCTGAGTTACAACTAACAAGAGTGATGTCCACAATAGCCATTGAAAATACAAGGCACTGAAGTCCACCAGTTTGCTTTTAAAGGTTGGCCTAAAGTAGTATATATATGACACAATGTGCAGACATATTAGAGCCTCCTCCTCTTGTTAATTGGTTATTTTTTCACATACATCTTTTAATGTCCTGTTCTCTGACTCACTGGTATACTAATGTCTATCAGGAGCAGTTGAGGCCTCTAGATGATCGGTTGTTGAAGATGAAATGTTGCTTCCTCCATCCTTCTGATCCTACTGGACGGTTTCTTGAATTAAAGCAATAGTTCAACTACTTTGGGGCAGATTTACAAGCCCCTTGCGCTGCCAGTACGTCACTTTTTGTGAAGCACTGGCAGCGCATTTCACTGCCCCATATTTACATGGACAGGAAAAGCCACCCTGCGTGGCTTTTCCTGTCCTTGTAAATACGGCCCCTTTACACGCAGCACTTTGCGTGAAAGGGGCGTTCCATGGGTGTTGCTGTGAGTGTTCCCACGCAACACCCATGGAACAAGACACATTTCCAGGTTTACGAGGATTCGTAAACCTGGAAATGCGTCAGTATGCTACGCCACCCTAGGGGTGGGGTAGCGAGGCGCAACGAGGAGAAATGTTTTCATTTCTCCTCGTTTTTTCCTCTTTCAATGCGTGCTGCATTCTACAGCACGCATTGAAGGAGGAAAATGCTACCCAAGGCTCGCGGAAGCAAGATGGGGGCAGGCTAGGCTAGGCTGCTGCAGCAGCTCAACGATGTGATCCAGTGACCTTCTCCCGATGGTATGAAACTTGCCCCGGATGAATCATAGAGGATGATCCTATCTATGCTGAACCTACTGTTTAAAATTATCGAGGAGAAGATTGGCCACGGCGCATACTCTATAGAAACAGAAACAGAATCAGCGGTATTACAACAAGAACTGGCCCTTACCTGCTGGAGGATCTGGCGATCGCTGAGCTTTGGCTGTGACTGCAGGTCGGACTGCGAGCGGCGTGGATCCTCGACTGACCCGTTGAGAGCGCAACGCTGTGGGGAGCTGGAAAACATGAAGCCAAAGGGGCCCCCGGCGACTCGGGCAAAAGCAGGGAAGGACTCGTCAGCAGACAGTCCTCCTTCGGGGATTACAACCACTACACCGGCGAAGTCCCGAGCGCTGGATGGTGGAGCGGCCGGATCGGGGACGGGAACAACGCGGTTGCCGGGACGACGGGGCCTGACTCTGACCCGGAAGGATCCTCCGGGGAAAGCGGTGCCCCAGCAGCGTCCTGCCGGCCCATCAATTGCAGAGCTGCTAACCGGAACAAAGAGCCGCGAGAAACTGATGCAGCAGATTAATGCGGCCGACAATGAAGTGACAGGAGCGCTGGTGGAGGATGGGATGGGTGCACCGAAGAATGACCCACTCAAGCAAGATTCCAGACCCGAAACGACCGACGAGTCCGGGCAGGCAATGGAGGTAATGGAGGTAATGGAGGAGGTGGGGGAAGCTGCCCCGGAGGATGCCCCAATCATGCTCACCCTACCAGAGGTACCCAATATACCTGATGCCCCAAGTGTGACTAATATCAAAAAAACAGGCTCAAGAGAGACTGCAGAGTCATGGGGGGATCAAGTGGAGAAGAGCGTGGAGGATGATATTGATGTAACTGCTAATGTGGAGGGGGGGCAGGACAAACGGGAACGGCCACAGCAGGCAGGGGATAAGCGAGCCCAGCACAATGATAACCCAGCCCAGGTAACTTTGGCAGAAGCCTATCCGAGTAAAGTATTAGGTCCAGCGCTAGGCATGACTGACCTAACTGGCTACATGGGGGAAAGCTCGGAAAGCTCCCTGCAAAAGGGTAAATGTGCAACAGCAGCTATAAGTGGTGACATATCACACGTACGACCCAAACATCCAGCACAGAAAATCTGTCAGGGGGGAGAAGCAGATACAGAAATGACGGATTACTTCTACTCACTATCAGAGGGCACAGAATCATTGGCTGGATCATTATCCTCGACTAGTGACAGCGAAGTAGAAGATGAAAGTGCAAGCCCCCATGACACTAGTGGAAGGGACTCCGCCGCGACAATACGGAGATCAAAAAAAGCAGCGAGCCGCTTAGGTCAAAACAAAGTGGGCGAACAAGACTTGAACTGGGATTACTCACCCTCCAGCTTGCTAGTAGGGTACGCAATCAAATCTCCCCGTAATTTGGAATCAGTGGAATCAGTGTCTACAGCAACTCTGGATGCAATTTTGCAGTCAGTCATGGCACATCGGGAGGAGTCCAGACAGGATAATAGGCGGTCCCAAGCAGCTGTTCGTAAAATCCAGGGCGCAGTTCGTAAAATAGCCAAAGTATGCAGCGAAATCTCGGAACGGCTAACCGATCTTGAGTCAAGAACTGGTACTATTGAGGCCGAAATGATGACAACAAAAGTGCAGACTTCATCTCATGAGGCTAGACTTGTAGACGTACAGTGGAAGCTTGAAGACCAGGAGAACCGCCAACGAAGAAACAACTTGCGGTTCCTAGGTATTCCTGAAGATAAAGGGGGTACGGATATCCGCCGCTATATGGTCGATCTGCTAGCCAAAGCATTTCCCGAGGTTGAAGGTTGGAACTGGGGCCAGGAAGTTCAACGTGCCCACCGGGTCCCTATGGGGATGAAACAGCAGGCAGGCTCGGACGTCAGACCACGAGCAGTACTTGTGTTCTTTGGTAATTATCTCATTCGCCAGATCATCTTTGAAAAAGCCAGGCCGGATCGCAAACGCCGGCTGGAGGATATTGAATTCTTCACTAGACCCGATTTCTGTCATGTGACTGTTGAGAGACGTTGGAGACTACGTCAAATGATAAATCCTTTTCAAGAAAAAGGAGCTCACGCCTACCTCCTGAACCCGGCTAAACTAAAAGTTATAATTGGGAATAGGGTTCGCTTTTTTACATCAGAAATCAAAGCAAAGGAATTTTTGGATGAACTGATTAGGAAAGGCTAGGGTGCCTGTGCTGGCCTAGGCATTATGGAACCGAGCAATAGCTAGACTTAAGACTTAAAATCTTCTTTTTCTTTTTCCTTAGGGTATGATATATAGGTAGATGTTTGGTTTCTTTTTTGTCTCTGGGGTCTCTGGCCATTTGAATAGCAACAGGTGGGGGTAAGCAGGATGATGGGTGTTTTTTAGGATATTGGGGTGTAGTTCAAGATATATTTTGTTGTTTGAAGTGGGAATGAATAGAAACTTCTGAAGAATTGGTGAAGATTGATTGAATATGGGGAGGGATCACATGGATCATGTCAAGAGCCGCATCATCCTTACTAGACCATTGGTCTAGTCGCTTCCAAGGGTGGGAGGAGGGGTGGGATGGGTGGGAGGGGGTAAGGGCGGGTGGGGGAAGGTGGGTGGGAGAAAGGGAAAAAAAGCCAATTTAGGTACATCGGATTGAGGAGACTCAGAAAT
Organism: Calotriton arnoldi; assembly: GCA_963921515.1. Classification (NCBI taxonomy): domain Eukaryota; kingdom Metazoa; phylum Chordata; class Amphibia; order Caudata; family Salamandridae; genus Calotriton; species Calotriton arnoldi. Next base: position 16,304 of record CAWUFW010019522.1, read on the forward strand.
AATGGAAAGAAAAGAATAAGCAATAGATGGAGCGGTATGCAAAACAGATGGTTTATTTTTGTAATAGAAAATGGATAAATTATGAATTTGTACAGTTAATGTGGCAGGTTTGAATGACAAAGTAAAAAGAGCCAAAATATTTGAGATCTTGCGGTTTATTAGCCCGGAAATCATCTGCCTACAGGAGACTCATATTCCATGGAACAATAGGGGTGTCCTCCAGATAACAAGATATGATCTAGTAGTCTGCTCTACACAGTCCTCCATGATTAGGGGAGTAGCGATATTTATCAAACGGCAAGTAAGCATTAGCAAACGTACTTTGGCAGATAAACGGGGTAGATGGCCTATTGTAACTCTAAGCACGGGCCTAACTGTTGGGGTAATCTATGCTTCAAACTAGGATGATCCCGAGATTTGGGAAGAACTAGAGTTGGAGCTTGCCACATGGCCAACTCCACTAATAATATGTGGTGATTTCAACATTCATTCTGGTATTTCAAGGGAGGAGGGACAAAAGTATAAGGGAAGAAAACCTCAGGTCAACCGGGCCATAGAAAGCCTCAAATCCAGCCATGGTCTGGTAGACGTGTGGGCTGCAAAAAACAAGGTAGATCCAGGCTACACATATTTCTCATGCCCACACCAAAAATATGTTTGCTTAGACTACTTTTTGGTTTCAGCCAGAATGCTGTGGGAAGCTGAGATAACAAAACTGCCACAAATTTTCTCAGATCACAATCCACTGTTGCTCGAAATACCGCGTCAGGGCTTGGAAAGGGAACCCCACTCTTGGTCGTTTGATAGGAAACTGTTATTAGATGGGGATTTTATAAAGTGTATTAAAAATTGGACCAGAGGCTTTTTTGAAATTAACCGATATAGTGCCTCTTGCACGATTGTGTGGGATATGTATAAAGGGTGTCTAAGAGGGGAAATAATAAGCTATGTAGGTCAACAGCGGAAACTACGTAGGAACCAGATCACCTCACTTATGACCCGGTTGGCGCAGCTAGAGATAGAACACACCAATTTGTTATCTCAGGGGGAAATAGCCAGATTGACCGCGGTTAAGAACCAGATTATTATTACCAAAGCAGAGCTAAATAACTTTTTTCAGACGCAAGTTGCTCAGGCGTTTCAAATACATCGTAGAGAGATATACGAATATGGGGAAAAGTCGGGCAGACTCTTGGCATTGAGGATAAAACAAAAGGTTTCTCGTAATAACATAACGGAAATTAAAATTTCTGAGGGGCAGATGGAAACTACATCTGCTAAGATATTGGGGGTTTTTGAACGGTTTTATAGCAAGTTGTATCAATCGGAGCCCAGTGTTAGTCAACCAGATACTGTAGGGGAGTATCTACAGCTCAGCAGATTAGATCCTGCCATAAGTCTGGAGCTGGAAGATGAGATCACGCTGGAAGAGACTGTGCTGGCCCTAAATTCTCTTTCTTCTGGGAAAGCAGCAGGCCCAGATAAAATTCCATTGGAATTGTACAAAATACTCCAAAATGATTTGGCTGCATTACTTCAGGATCTTTTTTTAGATGTCCAATATCGGGGAATCTCACCCAAGTCCTGGCAGGAAACGGACATAATAATATTTCACAAAAAGGGGAAATCACCAACACTGCCTGGCTCATATCGCCCCATTTCACTGGTAAATTCGGATGCGAAGGTGTACTCAAAAATCTTAGCAACTCGGCTACAGAGGGTCATAGTCAGATTGGTTTTGCCATGGCAACAGGGCTTCGTACCCGACAGGGGGACAACAGATCATATCAGACGGGCAATCTCCCTGTTAGATATAGCCGGGGCTAGGGGGGACGGACTGGCTATGATCCTCCTGGATGCCGAGAAGGCTTTCGATAGGGTGACATGGCGATATCTGTGGGGGGCCCTGGAGGAGAGAGGGTTTGGCCCTAAAATGATTACAGCTATACAGGCAATGTACCATAAACCGCATGCCAGGCTGCAGGTGATGGGGAAGACGTCAGACCCAATAGTGGTGGCAAGGGGTACTAGACAAGGATGCCCATGCTCCCCAATCCTCTTCGCCATTTATCTAGATCCATTCATTAATCAGATAATCCAGAACTCTGCGATCGAACCCTACAAGATAAATGGATATGAGACAAAGGTACTCGCATATGCGGACGATATTGCAGTAGTTACATCGAATCCAGCAAGGGCTATTTTAGAAATCGAGAGTATGGCGGAGAAATTTGGGTACAACTCAGGGTACTGTCTGAATAAAGGAAAGACGCAGATAATCTCTACAAGGCAGTGTAATCTACAGGATCAGCGACAAACGGATGCAGCAATGTATTTGGGGGTAAAGATAGGACCTGACCTAGATATATTGTTTCGCAAATAATCTTGATCCAATATTGGAGGAGGTTACCTCCGAGCTTCGACGGTTGGATAAATTGCACCTAACGATAGTGGGTAGAGTAAATGTTTTAAAAATGAAGATCTTTCCCAGAGTACTATATTTATTCCGATCTATCCCCTTAACACTGCAAGGTAGTGCATTCCAGAAAATGAATTCTATCTTCTCAAACTTTATCTGGCACTATCAAAAGACAAGACGTGCTCTGAGAGCATTAACCTTACCACGGGAGAGAGGTGGCTGGGCTGCTCCAAATTTACATTTTTATTATTTGGCAGCTTTTCTGCAACAAATGGGTGTTCTGTTGGGAGCAGACAGTTCAGCGCGGGAAGATGGCCTACCATCGATTTATGAGTTAGCTATTGGGGAGGAAGCAACAGGACTTTTTCTTAGACAACTTGAGCCTCGCTATTATAAAAAATCAGTTTCAAATGCTTGAAGGCCGCCAGAATGGTATGGATTAAAATAAGTAAGATTATGAAAATCCCCAAGTGCAATAGGTATACCCCACTATGGGGAACCTCATCTCTTCCAGCTGCGCTATCGGATGGCATGGCCAGAGTGTGGGCACAGGCTGGCATTCAGCAGGTTGCGAGCCTACTCAACGATAAATTAGAAATACTGTCTTTCTCAGAACTAGTCATGAAATTTGGGATTACGAGCAAATCATATTTTAAATATATTCAAATAAGGGGGTGTTTAAAAAACGTAGCTGCTAGACAGGATAATCTCCAAGCAATACCGCTAATGGACAAGTTATACCGGGGGGATGGGCGGATCGGGGACTTCTATAATATATTAGTGGAAACAATACCTGACGATTTAGACAAAATTGAGACAAGGTGGGCGTCAAAGTTAGGGGATGACGATATAGATTTAGATATGTCATTAAAATTGGGGGAAAATCTTTTTTTGGCGGCAAACCTTCAAGCACAACACTATAAAACTCTATTTAATTTATACTATACCCCAGCAAAACTTTTTGGTTGGGGGAAACGAGAGACCGATCAATGTCCTAGATGTCAGCATAGTCCTGCCGATATTATACACATGTTTTACGCATGTAAGTCCTTGACTCCGCTAAAAAAAGGTTTAGAGAAATTCTGGCTAGAATCAATTAACTGTGCGATTGTTGTCAGCTCACCATTGATGTTATTTGGATATGACAGCCGAATTGGGCTAGCCTCAGTACATCGGGATTTTGTGTTCGTTACAGTAGCGGCAGTAAGATTACTGATAGCTACGGTATGGAAAGACTCAGAACCACCTGTATATACTGCCTGACTTCATCGGTTAGTGAGTATATATGCTCTGGAAATGGCTCTCTATAAGAACAAGGGGCACTGAGGCAGAGTGAAAGGGGACAAGATCTGGTCACCCATGACAAACTGGCTTAAAAGAAGCCATTTGGAGCCGCAAAGTAGAACAGGAATTGGCTAATTTCGTTTTGTATTTGTAAGAAAAGTGAGAATGAGATGATTTAAAGTCTTTCCTTAAATGTCAATTATGAGTAAAAAAGGAAAAAAAAAACAACAAAAAAAACTATATATATTATCTACTGGCGGTCGCCAGTAGATAGTTATAGTTACAACCTATTATCCATAGGAAATCCGCGACATTCTATTTGAAATAACTCTCTTGCCGGTTGACGTATCTTCGCACAATTTTCAAACTTTGTGGCCCGCTCCGGTCCGCTCCTACCCTGAAAGTCTCGGGGAGATTCGTCAAGCGGGGGCCGAGAAAAAAGGGGGGTCCCAAAACGCGTTTTCCCCATGCAATTTTCCATAGGAAACTTTAGACACGGCTACAGCCCGAACTGCTGAACGGAATTACACCAAATTTGGCAAAGAGGTAGTTCTTGGTTCAGAAAGAACCCTTTTTGTTAAATGGTGTAAATCCGTTCAGTAGTTGCTGAGAAAATCAAAAGTAAAAAGATAGGTATATCTAGGGCCGCGGATCCTCCCGAGCACGAGCTTTATGTTAATTGGCTGTCAACACTCCAAATCAGGAAGTGTTGGCAGTTATTTTGTCCTCGGTAGAACCGAGGGACAGAAACAAGTGCGCAAAGCGCACAAAGGGGGCAGGGTAGAAACACCCTGACCCCCTAGGTCTGCTCAGGGGGTCCCACAAGGACCCCCTGGGAAAAAAAAAAAATGTAAAAAAATCAAAAAAATCGGCAGGATGCGCTCAGGGAGCGCGAATCCTGCCGAAAAAAAAAAATCGAAGCGCGGTCTCCCGCGCTTCGATGTTAATTGGCCCCCGGGTGGGCCAAGTCCCGGGGGCATGCTGGGGGGGTTAATTTTATGTGTGGGGGCCTCTAAGGGCCCCCAAACCCCGGGGACCACCACCCCCCGGGGCTTTATGGATAATGGTGCGGGAGGGCTCCCCGGGGCTTCTTTTTTTATATTTGAAAAACCTGTGTGGGGGGGCTCCAGCCCCCCCACACGCCCCGGGGACCAGCACCTCCCGGGGCACTAAGAAAAATGAAAATGGGGGTCCGTTTTGGACCCCAAGCCCCGGGACCACCACCTCCCGGGGCTTTCTCGATGTGGGGAGGGGGCCGCGCGGCCCCCTCCTGGAGCCCTTGATGGCCCTGGGGACCGCCACCCCCAGGGCCGGCTCCTGCAGTGTCCCGGGGTGCCTACCCCCGGGACACTGCTGTTTGCAATGACAGGACGGGAGCCTCGCGGCTCCCGTCCTGTCATTGCAAACTGCTTTGGATATTGGAAGAGAGAGCAGGAAACCTGCTCTCTCTTCCAATATCCAAAGCGGATTGCTTTTCCACATGGGGAGCAGCATGTTAGCTGCTCCCCATGTGTAAAGCAATGCCGGCTCCCGTAGGACACGGGGAGCCGGCGGGACTGTGGGGGTTTGGGGACCCCCACAGTCCCCAACGAGAGGCCAGGCTCCGGGGATGGGGTCCCCGGGGCCATAAGAGGCCACGGAGGGGGCCACGCAGCCCCCTCCCCAAAGTAACAAAATGAAAAAAAAAAAAAAAGTGCAAGGCCGGCCCCGGGGATGGGGTCCCCGGGGCCTTAAATGGCCCTGAGGAGGGGGCCACGCAGCCCCCTCCAAATAAAAACAAAAAGAGGCCATGCCCCGGGGGATGGGGTCCCCGGGGCCAATACAGGCCCAGGGAAGGGGGCCACGCGGCCCCCTTCCCGTTTTTTTTAAATTTTAATTTAAAAAAAGGGGTAAGGCCCTGGGGGATGGGGTCCACAGGGCCTAAAAATAGGAAAAGGAAGGGGGCCACACGGCCCCCCTTCAGGGGAAAACCGATCGGGCCCGCAGGCCCCGCCCCTTCCTTCACCACTCTGCAAACGCGCCCCTGGCGCGTTTGCAGAGGGGGAACGATCCCCTTGAATACTGGGGGACCCTGGGGCCAACTAGCCCACCAGGAACCTCCAGTATGCGCCAGGGCTGCCTTGCAGAGAGGTGTACAGAGGCCACGCCCCTTTACACCTCTCTGCAACGCAGCTCTGTGGCGCTTTTGGAGGAACATGGTGGGCTAGTTGGACTCCAGGGACCCTCAGGATTCAAGGGGAGTTAATCCTCGACTTAAAACGCGCCACGGGCGCGTTTGCACAGTGGTGAAGGGAGGGCGGGGCTTCAGGTGACATGTGTGCAAACAGGCCCCGTGGCGCGTTTAAGATGGGGAATTAAATCCTCTTCAATCCTGAGGGTCTCTGGGGCCAACTAGCCCAACAGGTACGTCCAGAAAGCGCCACAGAGCTGCGTTGCAGAGAGGTGTAAAAGGGTGTGGCCTCTGTACATGTCTCTGCAACGCAGCCCCTGGCGCATACTGGAGGTTCCTGGTGGGCTAGTTGGCCCGTAGGGACCCTCGTGATTCAAGGGGACTTAATCCCCCAACTTAAAACGCGCCACGGGGCGCGTTTGCACAGATGTCACCTCAGGCCCCGCCCCTCCCTTCACCATTGTGCAAATATTCCTCTAAAATCAGCCGAAATACGAATTCCGATTTACTCACCTGTTATCAGGAGAGACCTCAGTGCTGCATCTTTCAGCCCAGTACTGATCCTCAAAAGTAATTTTAACCGTACTTACCGGTAACTTGAATTTCCTTCATAGGCTAACATTGACTGGTTTCACTTGGAAATTCTTCTAAGTGTGGAGTTTTGGAACTTTAAAATATTCCTCTAAAATCAGCCGAAATACGAATTCCGATTTACTCACCTGTTATCAGGAGAGACCTCAGTGCTGCATCTTTCAGCCCAGTACTGGTCCTGAAAAGTAATTTTAACCGTACTTACCGGTAACTTGAATTTCCTTCCATAGGCTAACATTGACTGGTTTCACTTGGAAATTCTTCTAAGTGTGGAGTTTTGGAACTTTAAAATATTCCTCTAAAATCAGCCGAAATACGAATTCCGATTTACTCACCTGTTATCAGGAGAGACCTCAGTGCTGCATCTTTCAGCCCAGTACTGATCCTCAAAAGTAATTTTAACCGTACTTACCAGTAACTTGAATTTCCTTCCATAGGATATCATTGCCTGCTTTTTGCTGAAAAAGTTTCTAAGTGTTGATTTTTGAAACATACAAATATTCCTCTAAAATCAGCCGAAATCCGAATTCTGATTTACTCACCTGTTATCAGGAGAGACCTCAGTGCTGCATCTTTCAGCCCAGTACTGGTCCTGAAAAGTAATTTTAACCGTACTTACCGGTAACTTGAATTTCCTTCATAGGCTAACATTGACTGGTTTCACTTGGAAATTCTTCTAAGTGTGGAGTTTTGGAACTTTAAAATATTCCTCTAAAATCAGCCGAAATACGAATTCCGATTTACTCACCTGTTATCAGGAGAGACCTCAGTGCTGCATCTTTCAGCCCAGTACTGATCCTCAAAAGTAATTTTAACCGTACTTACCAGTAACTTGAATTTCCTTCCATAGGATATCATTGCCTGCTTTTTGCTGAAAAAGTTTCTAAGTGTTGATTTTTGAAACATACAAATATTCCTCTAAAATCAGCCGAAATCCGAATTCTGATTTACTCACCTGTTATCAGGAGAGACCTCAGTGCTGCATCTTTCAGCCCAGTACTGGTCCTGAAAAGTAATTTTAACCGTACTTACCGGTAACTTGAATTTCCTTCATAGGCTAACATTGACTGGTTTCACTTGGAAATTCTTCTAAGTGTGGAGTTTTGGAACTTTAAAATATTCTCTAAAATCAGCCGAAATACGAATTCCGATTTACTCACCTGTTATCAGGAGAGACCTCAGTGCTGCATCTTTCAGCCCAGTACTGGTCCTGAAAAGTAATTTTAACCGTACTTACCGGTAACTTGAATTTCCTTCATAGGCTAACATTGACTGGTTTCACTTGGAAATTCTTCTAAGTGTGGAGTTTTGGAACTTTAAAATATTCCTCTAAAATCAGCCGAAATACGAATTCCGATTTACTCAAATGTTATCAGGAGAGACCTCAGTGCTGCATCTTTCAGCCCAGTACTGATCCTCAAAAGTAATTTTAACCGTACTTACCAGTAACTTGAATTTCCTTCCATAGGATATCATTGCCTGCTTTTTGCTGAAAAAGTTTCTAAGTGTTGATTTTTGAAACATACAAATATTCCTCTAAAATCAGCCGAAATCCGAATTCTGATTTACTCACCTGTTATCAGGAGAGACCTCAGTGCTGCATCTTTCAGCCCAGTACTGGTCCTGAAAAGTAATTTTAACCGTACTTACCGGTAACTTGAATTTCCTTCATAGGCTAACATTGACTGGTTTCACTTGGAAATTCTTCTAAGTGTGGAGTTTTGGAACTTTAAAATATTCCTCTAAAATCAGCCGAAATACGAATTCCGATTTACTCACCTGTTATCAGGAGAGACCTCAGTGCTGCATCTTTCAGCCCAGTACTGATCCTGAAAAGTAATTTTAACCGTACTTACCAGTAACTTGAATTTCCTTCCATAGGATATCATTGCCTGCTTTTTGCTGAAAAAGTTTCTAAGTGTTGATTTTTGAAACATACAAATATTCCTCTAAAATCAGCCGAAATCCGAATTCTGATTTACTCACCTGTTATCAGGAGAGACCTCAGTGCTGCATCTTTCAGCCCAGTACTGGTCCTGAAAAGTAATTTTAACCGTACTTACCGGTAACTTGAATTTCCTTCATAGGCTAACATTGACTGGTTTCACTTGGAAATTCTTCTAAGTGTGGAGTTTTGGAACTTTAAAATATTCTCTAAAATCAGCCGAAATACGAATTCCGATTTACTCACCTGTTATCAGGAGAGACCTCAGTGCTGCATCTTTCAGCCCAGTACTGGTCCTGAAAAGTAATTTTAACCGTACTTACCGGTAACTTGAATTTCCTTCATAGGCTAACATTGACTGGTTTCACTTGGAAATTCTTCTAAGTGTGGAGTTTTGGAACTTTAAAATATTCCTCTAAAATCAGCCGAAATACGAATTCCGATTTACTCAAATGTTATCAGGAGAGACCTCAGTGCTGCATCTTTCAGCCCAGTACTGATCCTCAAAAGTAATTTTAACCGTACTTACCAGTAACTTGAATTTCCTTCCATAGGATATCATTGCCTGCTTTTTGCTGAAAAAGTTTCTAAGTGTTGATTTTTGAAACATACAAATATTCCTCTAAAATCAGCCGAAATCCGAATTCTGATTTACTCACCTGTTATCAGGAGAGACCTCAGTGCTGCATCTTTCAGCCCAGTACTGGTCCTGAAAAGTAATTTTAACCGTACTTACCGGTAACTTGAATTTCCTTCATAGGCTAACATTGACTGGTTTCACTTGGAAATTCTTCTGTGTGGAGTTTTGGAACTTTAAAATATTCCTCTAAAATCAGCCGAAATACGAATTCCGATTTACTCACCTGTTATCAGGAGAGACCTCAGTGCTGCATCTTTCAGCCCAGTACTGGTCCTGAAAAGTAATTTTAACCGTACTTACCGGTAACTTGAATTTCCTTCATAGGCTAACATTGACTGGTTTCACTTGGAAATTCTTCTAAGTGTGGAGTTTTGGAACTTTAAAATATTCCTCTAAAATTAGCCGAAATACGAATTCCGATTTACTCAAATGTTATCAGGAGAGACCTCAGTGCTGCATCTTTCAGCCCAGTACTGATCCTCAAAAGTAATTTTAACCGTACTTACCAGTAACTTGAATTTCCTTCCATAGGATATCATTGCCTGCTTTTTGCTGAAAAAGTTTCTAAGTGTTGATTTTTGAAACATACAAATATTCCTCTAAAATCAGCCGAAATCCGAATTCTGATTTACTCACCTGTTATCAGGAGAGACCTCAGTGCTGCATCTTTCAGCCCAGTACTGGTCCTGAAAAGTAATTTTAACCGTACTTACCGGTAACTTGAATTTCCTTCATAGGCTAACATTGACTGGTTTCACTTGGAAATTCTTCTAAGTGTGGAGTTTTGGAACTTTAAAATATTCCTCTAAAATCAGCCGAAATACGAATTCCGATTTACTCACCTGTTATCAGGAGAGACCTCAGTGCTGCATCTTTCAGCCCAGTACTGATCCTCAAAAGTAATTTTAACCGTACTTACCGGTAACTTGAATTTCCTTCATAGGCTAACATTGACTGGTTTCACTTGTAAATTCTTCTAAGTGTGGAGTTTTGGAACTTTAAAATATTCCTCTAAAATCAGCCGAAATACGAATTCCGATTTACTCACCTGTTATCAGGAGAGACCTCAGTGCTGCATCTTTCAGCCCAGTACTGGTCCTGAAAAGTAATTTTAACCGTACTTACCAGTAACTTGAATTTCCTTCATAGGCTAACATTGACTGGTTTCACTTGGAAATTCTTCTAAGTGTGGAGTTTTGGAACTTTAAAATATTCCTCTAAAATCAGCCGAAATACGAATTCCGATTTACTCAAATGTTATCAGGAGAGACCTCAGTGCTGCATCTTTCAGCCCAGTACTGATCCTCAAAAGTAATTTTAACCGTACTTACCAGTAACTTGAATTTCCTTCCATAGGATATCATTGCCTGCTTTTTGCTGAAAAGTTTCTAAGTGTTGATTTTTGAAACATACAAATATTCCTCTAAAATCAGCCGAAATCCGAATTCTGATTTACTCACCTGTTATCAGGAGAGACCTCAGTGCTGCATCTTTCAGCCCAGTACTGGTCCTGAAAAGTAATTTTAACCGTACTTACCGGTAACTTGAATTTCCTTCATAGGCTAACATTGACTGGTTTCACTTGGAAATTCTTCTAAGTGTGGAGTTTTGGAACTTTAAAATATTCCTCTAAAATCAGCCGAAATACGAATTCCGATTTACTCACCTGTTATCAGGAGAGACCTCAGTGCTGCATCTTTCAGCCCAGTACTGATCCTCAAAAGTAATTTTAACCGTACTTACCAGTAACTTGAATTTCCTTCCATAGGATATCATTGCCTGCTTTTTGCTGAAAAAGTTTCTAAGTGTTGATTTTTGAAACATACAAATATTCCTCTAAAATCAGCCGAAATCCGAATTCTGATTTACTCACCTGTTATCAGGAGAGACCTCAGTGCTGCATCTTTCAGCCCAGTACTGGTCCTGAAAAGTAATTTTAACCGTACTTACCGGTAACTTGAATTTCCTTCCATAGGCTAACATTGACTGGTTTCACTTGGAAATTCTTCTAGTGTGGAGTTTTGGAACTTTAAAATATTCCTCTAAAATCAGCCGAAATACGAATTCCGATTTACTCACCTGTTATCAGGAGAGACCTCAGTGCTGCATCTTTCAGCCCAGTACTGGTCCTGAAAAGTAATTTTAACCGTACTTACCGGTAACTTGAATTTCCTTCATAGGCTAACATTGACTGGTTTCACTTGGAAATTCTTCTAAGTGTGGAGTTTTGGAACTTTAAAATATTCCTCTAAAATCAGCCGAAATACGAATTCCGATTTACTCAAATGTTATCAGGAGAGACCTCAGTGCTGCATCTTTCAGCCCAGTACTGATCCTCAAAAGTAATTTTAACCGTACTTACCAGTAACTTGAATTTCCTTCCATAGGATATCATTGCCTGCTTTTCGCTGGAAAAGTTTCTAAGTGTTGATTTTTGAAACATACAAATATTCCTCTAAAATCAGCCGAAATCCGAATTCTGATTTACTCACCTGTTATCAGGAGAGACCTCAGTGCTGCATCTTTCAGCCCAGTACTGGTCCTGAAAAGTAATTTTAACCGTACTTACCGGTAACTTGAATTTCCTTCATAGGCTAACATTGACTGGTTTCACTTGGAAATTCTTCTAAGTGTGGAGTTTTGGAACTTTAAAATATTCTCTAAAATCAGCCGAAATACGAATTCCGATTTACTCACCTGTTATCAGGAGAGACCTCAGTGCTGCATCTTTCAGCCCAGTACTGGTCCTGAAAAGTAATTTTAACCGTACTTACCGGTAACTTGAATTTCCTTCATAGGCTAACATTGACTGGTTTCACTTGGAAATTCTTCTAAGTGTGGAGTTTTGGAACTTTAAAATATTCTCTAAAATCAGCCGAAATACGAATTCCGATTTACTCACCTGTTATCAGGAGAGACCTCAGTGCTGCATCTTTCAGCCCAGTACTGGTCCTGAAAAGTAATTTTAACCGTACTTACCGGTAACTTGAATTTCCTTCATAGGCTAACATTGACTGGTTTCACTTGGAAATTCTTCTAAGTGTGGAGTTTTGGAACTTTAAAATATTCCTCTAAAATCAGCCGAAATACGAATTCCGATTTACTCAAATGTTATCAGGAGAGACCTCAGTGCTGCATCTTTCAGCCCAGTACTGATCCTCAAAAGTAATTTTAACCGTACTTACCAGTAACTTGAATTTCCTTCCATAGGATATCATTGCCTGCTTTTTGCTGAAAAAGTTTCTAAGTGTTGATTTTTGAAACATACAAATATTCCTCTAAAATCAGCCGAAATCCGAATTCTGATTTACTCACCTGTTATCAGGAGAGACCTCAGTGCTGCATCTTTCAGCCCAGTACTGGTCCTGAAAAGTAATTTTAACCGTACTTACCGGTAACTTGAATTTCCTTCATAGGCTAACATTGACTGGTTTCACTTGGAAATTCTTCTAAGTGTGGAGTTTTGGAACTTTAAAATATTCCTCTAAAATCAGCCGAAATACGAATTCCGATTTACTCACCTGTTATCAGGAGAGACCTCAGTGCTGCATCTTTCAGCCCAGTACTGGTCCTGAAAAGTAATTTTAACCGTACTTACCGGTAACTTGAATTTCCTTCATAGGCTAACATTGACTGGTTTCACTTGGAAATTCTTCTAAGTGTGGAGTTTTGGAACTTTAAAATATTCCTCTAAAATTAGCCGAAATACGAATTCCGATTTACTCAAATGTTATCAGGAGAGACCTCAGTGCTGCATCTTTCAGCCCAGTACTGATCCTCAAAAGTAATTTTAACCGTACTTACCAGTAACTTGAATTTCCTTCCATAGGATATCATTGCCTGCTTTTTGCTGAAAAAGTTTCTAAGTGTTGATTTTTGAAACATACAAATATTCCTCTAAAATCAGCCGAAATCCGAATTCTGATTTACTCACCTGTTATCAGGAGAGACCTCAGTGCTGCATCTTTCAGCCCAGTACTGGTCCTGAAAAGTAATTTTAACCGTACTTACCGGTAACTTGAATTTCCTTCATAGGCTAACATTGACTGGTTTCACTTGGAAATTCTTCTAAGTGTGGAGTTTTGGAACTTTAAAATATTCCTCTAAAATCAGCCGAAATACGAATTCCGATTTACTCACCTGTTATCAGGAGAGACCTCAGTGCTGCATCTTTCAGCCCAGTACTGATCCTCAAAAGTAATTTTAACCGTACTTACCGGTAACTTGAATTTCCTTCATAGGCTAACATTGACTGGTTTCACTTGTAAATTCTTCTAAGTGTGGAGTTTTGGAACTTTAAAATATTCCTCTAAAATCAGCCGAAATACGAATTCCGATTTACTCACCTGTTATCAGGAGAGACCTCAGTGCTGCATCTTTCAGCCCAGTACTGGTCCTGAAAAGTAATTTTAACCGTACTTACCGGTAACTTGAATTTCCTTCATAGGCTAACATTGACTGGTTTCACTTGGAAATTCTTCTAAGTGTGGAGTTTTGGAACTTTAAAATATTCCTCTAAAATCAGCCGAAATACGAATTCCGATTTACTCAAATGTTATCAGGAGAGACCTCAGTGCTGCATCTTTCAGCCCAGTACTGATCCTCAAAAGTAATTTTAACCGTACTTACCAGTAACTTGAATTTCCTTCCATAGGATATCATTGCCTGCTTTTTGCTGAAAAGTTTCTAAGTGTTGATTTTTGAAACATACAAATATTCCTCTAAAATCAGCCGAAATCCGAATTCTGATTTACTCACCTGTTATCAGGAGAGACCTCAGTGCTGCATCTTTCAGCCCAGTACTGGTCCTGAAAAGTAATTTTAACCGTACTTACCGGTAACTTGAATTTCCTTCATAGGCTAACATTGACTGGTTTCACTTGGAAATTCTTCTAAGTGTGGAGTTTTGGAACTTTAAAATATTCCTCTAAAATCAGCCGAAATACGAATTCCGATTTACTCACCTGTTATCAGGAGAGACCTCAGTGCTGCATCTTTCAGCCCAGTACTGATCCTCAAAAGTAATTTTAACCGTACTTACCAGTAACTTGAATTTCCTTCCATAGGATATCATTGCCTGCTTTTTGCTGAAAAAGTTTCTAAGTGTTGATTTTTGAAACATACAAATATTCCTCTAAAATCAGCCGAAATCCGAATTCTGATTTACTCACCTGTTATCAGGAGAGACCTCAGTGCTGCATCTTTCAGCCCAGTACTGGTCCTGAAAAGTAATTTTAACCGTACTTACCGGTAACTTGAATTTCCTTCATAGGCTAACATTGACTGGTTTCACTTGGAAATTCTTCTGTGTGGAGTTTTGGAACTTTAAAATATTCCTCTAAAATCAGCCGAAATACGAATTCCGATTTACTCACCTGTTATCAGGAGAGACCTCAGTGCTGCATCTTTCAGCCCAGTACTGGTCCTGAAAAGTAATTTTAACCGTACTTACCGGTAACTTGAATTTCCTTCATAGGCTAACATTGACTGGTTTCACTTGGAAATTCTTCTAAGTGTGGAGTTTTGGAACTTTAAAATATTCCTCTAAAATCAGCCGAAATACGAATTCCGATTTACTCAAATGTTATCAGGAGAGACCTCAGTGCTGCATCTTTCAGCCCAGTACTGATCCTCAAAAGTAATTTTAACCGTACTTACCAGTAACTTGAATTTCCTTCCATAGGATATCATTGCCTGCTTTTTGCTGAAAAAGTTTCTAAGTGTTGATTTTTGAAACATACAAATATTCCTCTAAAATCAGCCGAAATCCGAATTCTGATTTACTCACCTGTTATCAGGAGAGACCTCAGTGCTGCATCTTTCAGCCCAGTACTGGTCCTGAAAAGTAATTTTAACCGTACTTACCGGTAACTTGAATTTCCTTCATAGGCTAACATTGACTGGTTTCACTTGGAAATTCTTCTAAGTGTGGAGTTTTGGAACTTTAAAATATTCTCTAAAATCAGCCGAAATACGAATTCCGATTTACTCACCTGTTATCAGGAGAGACCTCAGTGCTGCATCTTTCAGCCCAGTACTGGTCCTGAAAAGTAATTTTAACCGTACTTACCGGTAACTTGAATTTCCTTCATAGGCTAACATTGACTGGTTTCACTTGGAAATTCTTCTAAGTGTGGAGTTTTGGAACTTTAAAATATTCTCTAAAATCAGCCGAAATACGAATTCCGATTTACTCACCTGTTATCAGGAGAGACCTCAGTGCTGCATCTTTCAGCCCAGTACTGGTCCTGAAAAGTAATTTTAACCGTACTTACCGGTAACTTGAATTTCCTTCATAGGCTAACATTGACTGGTTTCACTTGGAAATTCTTCTAAGTGTGGAGTTTTGGAACTTTAAAATATTCCTCTAAAATCAGCCGAAATACGAATTCCGATTTACTCAAATGTTATCAGGAGAGACCTCAGTGCTGCATCTTTCAGCCCAGTACTGATCCTCAAAAGTAATTTTAACCGTACTTACCAGTAACTTGAATTTCCTTCCATAGGATATCATTGCCTGCTTTTTGCTGAAAAGTTTCTAAGTGTTGATTTTTGAAACATACAAATATTCCTCTAAAATCAGCCGAAATCCGAATTCTGATTTACTCACCTGTTATCAGGAGAGACCTCAGTGCTGCATCTTTCAGCCCAGTACTGGTCCTGAAAAGTAATTTTAACCGTACTTACCGGTAACTTGAATTTCCTTCATAGGCTAACATTGACTGGTTTCACTTGGAAATTCTTCTAAGTGTGGAGTTTTGGAACTTTAAAATATTCCTCTAAAATCAGCCGAAATACGAATTCCGATTTACTCACCTGTTATCAGGAGAGACCTCAGTGCTGCATCTTTCAGCCCAGTACTGATCCTCAAAAGTAATTTTAACCGTACTTACCGGTAACTTGAATTTCCTTCATAGGCTAACATTGACTGGTTTCACTTGGAAATTCTTCTAAGTGTGGAGTTTTGGAACTTTAAAATATTCCTCTAAAATCAGCCGAAATACGAATTCCGATTTACTCACCTGTTATCAGGAGAGAACCCAGTGCTGCATCTTTTAGCCCAGTACTGATCCTCAAAAGTAATTTTAACCGTACTTACCAGTAACTTGAATTTCCTTCCATAGGATATCATTGCCTGCTTTTTGCTGAAAAAGTTTCTAAGTGTTGATTTTTGAAACATACAAATATTCCTCTAAAATCAGCCGAAATCCGAATTCTGATTTACTCACCTGTTATCAGGAGAGACCTCAGTGATGCATCTTTCATCCCAGTACTGGTCCTGAAAAGTAATTTTAACCGTACTTACCAGTAACTTGAATTTCCTTCCATAGGCTAACATTGACTGGTTTCACTTGGAAATTCTTCTAAGTGTGGAGTTTTGGAACTTTAAAATATTCCTCTAAAATCGGCCGAAATACGAATTCCGATTTACTCACCTGTTATCAGGAGAGACCTCAGTGCTGCATCTTTCAGCCCAGTACTGATCCTGAAAAGTAATTTTAACCGTACTTACCAGTAACTTGAATTTCCTTCCATAGGAATTTATTGTCTGGTTTTCAGCAGAAAAGTTTCAAAGTGTCGATTTTCACAAACTACAAATATTCCTAAAAAATCGCCTGTATGACTTAAACGCATTCTTTCAACTGTTTACAGGAGATGCACCAGTGCTGGATCCAGGATCCAACACTGAGTAAGAAAAAGTAACGATAACAGTTTTTAACTTCTAAGTGAATTTCCTTCCATAGGATAACATTGGTGATTCTATGAGAAAAAGTTGCTAAGTGTGAACTTTTAAAGTACAATAATATTCCTTAAAAATCACGACTGTAACCAAAACGCTTTTACTCAACTGTTTACAGGAGATGTCCCAGGACTGAATCTAGGATCCAGTAATGTGGTTAGAAAAGTAATCCATAAAGTAACTAATTGCATTTAACTAGAAATTCACATTGAGCTGAATGTTGCATTGTGTTTGAAAATGTGTTGCCCATTGCAACAACTGTAACTACTGTACTTAAAAGTCTATTGCCTATGTGCAAAGTAATTAAACTAAAGTAATTCATTCTGAGAAAGTATTTTTTGTAATGTAATGTATAATGTAATTACAATGTAATTTAAAAAATAAAATATGTAAAAAAAAATTGTTTCTAAAAATTTGGAAATCAGTATGAAAAAAATTTATATAACAATTAATACATTTAAAAATTGTCATTTACAAAACCTTTGAAATTCACTGAAAAAACTGTAGGTTTCAGACATGTTATAGTTACAAATTAGCATTTAAAAAACCTTTGAAATTCACTGAAAAAACCATAGGTTTCAGGGACGTTATAGTTACAAATTAGCATTTAAAAACCTTTGAAATTCACTGAAAAAACCATAGGTTTTAGGGACAGTTATAGTTAGTTGGACATTGCACTCGTACAAAACCCGTGAAATTCCCCGTTATAGTTAGTCCAGCTAACTATAACTCGCGCCCCGCAATGCACTGCTGATGACGTCACATATTACATCACTCATGACATGGTCAGTGACATCACTGATGACATCACTGATGACATCTCAAATGACATCACTGATGACATCATCCACGTGATAATCTGATGCACCTCCTCACACTCTAATATAACCTTTGATACACCCACTCTAAATTACAGACTGCCATTCGCAAAACCATAGACACTCCAACACCAATAACTACATACCCACTCACTGATTCTTAGGTCTATGCACACATCCGCTCACTCACCCGTACAGTCACTCATACTTACGGTCACTCAGTACAGGACTATCATATGCACTCATACTCCTATATAGACACTCAAACACCGCCACTCATCCATAGAGGTACTCACACACCTAGTCAGTCATGCAAATAATTAAACACACTACCATTTACTCACCTATACAGTTATACACACACCAGCTCACTTACTCATACAAATAGTAGCACATTCTTACGCTCTTATACAATCACTGATACAAGCACACACTCATCCATACAGCCACTATCACAATCACTCACTCTCGCTTATAGCTATTTATATACTCCAATACACATATATACTGCCTTTCACATATGTAGTTACTCACACATGTACCACTGGGACATACATTCACTCACTAACACACTCTTACACACACTTACCCACCCATACAGTCTATCACAGTTGCACTCTTGAAACCATCCACCCAGTGAATCACCCACTCACACATCTATGCACAGAGTTGCACACACCCCTCCCACACAAACACTCAGCCACCATACAGATACTCAGACAAGCATTCAATAACTCATATAGACACTCATGTAGCTATTCACAAACACATGCAGCCACTTACACAGCAACAGACAGACGGATACAGACATTCACCCAGTTTAGTCACTAACCCATGCATTCAGTAAGATACGTTAAATCACTCACTTATAGAGTCAGTCACGCACCTACTAAATCATCCATACAGACACTTACACACCCACTCATTCTTCAATACGTCTTTTCCTATATATATTAAAAATATTTAAACTTTACAGAAACACACAGTCACTGGATGATGTCATCAGTGATGTCATCAGTGATGTCATTTGAGATGTCATCAGTGATGTCATCAGTGATGTCACTGACCATGTCATGAGTGATGTAATATGTGACGTCATCAGCAGTGCATTGCGTGGGCGCGAGTTATAGTTAGCTGGACTAACTATAACGGGGGAATTTCACGGGTTTTGTACGAGTGCAATGTCCAACTAACTATAACTGTCCCTAAAACCTATGGTTTTTTCAGTGAATTTCAAAGGTTTTTTAAATGCTAATTTGTAACTATAACGTCCCTGAAACCTATGGTTTTTTCAGTGAATATATATATATATATATATATATATATATATATATTTATATTTATGTTTATATATTGTAATATAATGTATGAATTTAGATGTGTAAATTTCTTATCTTTGTTCCTCACGATGTACCTTACGGCATAAAAAAAAAAAAAAAAGGAGGAGGAAAATGCCTGAAGTGATTGTTTTTGTGCAGGAAGGTGCCGCTTCCTGCACAAAAACAATCTCCCCATGACGCAGGCATCCTTGCACCATGGTGCAAGGGTGCCTGCGCCGGCGCATGGCAGCTGTTTGTGCGCCAGTGCAGGGGAGAGCACAGGAATGCGACATATCATTGTAAATATGTCGCATTCCTGTGCTCTGAAGGTGCCACAGCGTGGCGCAGCCAAAGGGCTTGCGGTGCCACGCTGCGGCACCTTCTTGTAAATCTGCCCCTTTGTGTTTAGCTAATATTTCTTTTAGTCTTGGCTCGCAACACCAAGTCCATCATAAGCACACCTACATTGAACACTACTGGATCTAGTAGATGGTAAGTGCCACTGTAGCCAAAACATTGTATTAGTGGGCTAAAGCATTGCTGATATGGGAGAGGTCATGTTTTGTTCCCTTCACTGTGTCCTTTTTATCTTCCACTGAACAACACAGCACACACAAAGAGTGTCATTCCTACAGCTAACCAAACCTTTCAATTTTCAACCATATGTCGTGCCCTTTTTCTTGCATCTGGAGTTGGCAGGTCTAGAAGCCAAACAACAGAGCGGACCCTCTTGAGGTGGCCATCTGAAAGGCAGCCTAGCTCCTAACCTATGTAAAGACTTGTGAAGCTTCTTCCTTCAGTACACACGTCCTCTCGAGGTAGGAGGTCTTGTTATTTATTTCCCAGTTCCGGTTGAAGCCTAAAACGGTAACTGACACGTAGGAGAAAGAAAGCATAGCCATATGCAGTTTGGAACTGTGATATCGAAAAAAGAATTTCAAGTTTGCTGGGCTTCACAGCCTTTCTAGCTCAGATATTTGGCATCAAAGAAAGGTGAAATGGAAACCTCCAAGATGCCATTTAAAAAGAGCCATTCATTTGCTTTTCCATGTTTCCTGCACATTTATTGGTTTTAGTTTTCTACAAGGCCCTGGGAGTAAGGGGGATAATATAGAGGAGAGATTTGGGAGCATTAAAGAAGTACTTGAAAAGAGCAAAATATGTGCCATTACACAATAATATTAATAATAATTATTATTATTATAAAATCTCAGACATATAGTGAACACGGCACTGTTTGTGTAATGTGTTAATTACAGGCAGATACAGAAACTATAAACTGTGCGTTATTTATATCATGTTGTTCGTGCAGGCAGAAAAACAGGTGTGATCTCTAAGGGTGGATGCCCGCCAGATCAATGTGCCTCATATAAGCCAATGTCCATCACTTATAGAGAGACTAAAGTTCTTGCTAAAGCTATGTTGAATAGACTGGTGTAGTTCATCAGGTCCCCCATCAACTCAAACCCGTCCTCATGTTCTCTCTCACCTCTGCAATCAAACCCCCAGCAGAATGGATCCTTCGAGACACATTGGTCCAGGGTTTCGACTTGGATGGACTTTGAGATGATAGTGTGTTCTTGTATGCGGATGAGCTCCTCTTACTTGTCCGATACACACGTTTGTCAGATAGGGGACTGAAGTGAATATTAGATATATTTAGGAGATTTCCAGACCTGAAGGTCAACTGGAACAAATCTATCTTTTTTCCAGTGCGGGATGGGCAGAGACCAACTGACTGAGAGACAAGCCTGCGATGTGAACTCACTCATGCCCAAAGGCTCACACACCCAGTATTTTATGGTTCTCACGCTTTCCCTATCTTTTTTCACACGCCCAGGACAGGGTAAAAAACAGAACGGATTCCAAATTTAATCATTGCGCATTTATCCGGAGCTCAAGGCGTTTGTATCAAAGTAGTTTTGCTTACAATTGCTGATGTACAGTAAAAACATTTAAAACGCCAAAAAGGCGAGAAAACTTCAAGCATTGACAAAAATACCTTCTAATTTGTATATTTCTAAGGTCGATAGCTGGATCTCTTTTTTCTGCTGCTGCTAATGAGCACTGTCTTATAGGAAAAATAGTGCCAGATTTCTGGTTAGCAACTGAACCTCTTCCTATATATATATATAAAAGAGCTGCTTTCAGTTCCCTTAAAAACTATCGTCTGGTCATCTTGACCCACCGTTCCCAGAAAATATTTGGATTTTAAACCATCTTAATGACTGGACAATTGACTGTGTCATTCTTTCACCTTCCCAAGCTGGTTTTCAGACCTAAAGTTAGCATTTGCATACAAAACTTAGGAAGTCCTCAAAAAACGTAAAATTCTTTCACACCTGCTACTTACTTTAAAAACCTCCATGATAGTACTTTTGCAAGTGTTATATAGGGCAAAGACACGACGTTACAGGACTTCCTGTCTTAAGTGGTGTTCACATGGCTGCATCCTGGTACCAATGCTCTTCTATCTATCAAGGGGTTGACTCCTTGTCTTTCCAATGCAGAGGGTCTCCTCCCACATTGGCCATTACTCTGTTCGAGCTTTCCTTTTTGCACTAGGTTGACCAACTTGCTTAACAAATGTGTTGATTCATGCAGGGGTCATGACCTTGGTGGTAACCAGCGTCGGATTGGTAACGCGGGCACTCGGGCAATGCCCGAGGGGCCGGTGTCCAGTTCCAGCTGTGGGCTGCTTTTTTGAGCAGCCTAGAGGGCCGATTTGGGCAGTTTCTGCGTTGTTCGATGTAGCCAGTGGGGCCCTGAGTGGCCTTTCTGGAAGCGGATGGGCGTCCATTACCTCCCTCTTATCAACGGCAGATGAGTCACTCCCTTTCTCTCGCTGGGCCGGCCCATTAATATATGCATATTGAGCGGGGGCAGGGGGCCTGAGCAAAAGTGGCCTCACTTGTTTTCAGGTTTTCACCAGTGTAAGCTAATCCGTGCATTTCTTTTAACCCCCCACTTTTTTAAATAAAATTTCGCCGAAGCAGTGTTTTGCGGAGAGGCAATATGCAAATGTGTGCCACTTTTGTTTAGCGTGCCCGGGCCGATTTTTAATCCCAATCCAACTCTGGTGGTAACACAACAAAAACTAAATATACTTAGGGGATTTGTTTAAATGACGACCACGTGTTCACTGCAAGTTGCGGTTTTTAAACTTTTCTGATCAATACATTTGCCCATAGTTTACTATATAATTGGAGGAAGCACAGAGTCGGGCCACAAATCTGTTTGTTTGCGATATCTTAGTTTGAATATCATCTACTTGGCATCAAAGTGCCAACAACGTATATTTATTTACAAAGTAGTGTAACATGCTGACATTCTTCCACCTTGCGCTCACTTAAGAGTTCAGGTAGTAGCAAAGTGAAGCAAGAACAGTGTATTTAATAGGCCATGTTAACAGGTTTAAGTAGTGTTCAACTGGATGTGAGGTAAGCCTAGCCAGTATTCTTCAAGTCGCTACCCTTGAGATTGTATTTAGTTGAATAACAGCATGAAAAGCTCCTTTTGAGGGATTTTCCACAGACCAGATGTTTGTGTTCTGCCTTGAGAAGAGGATTCAGCTTGCTACTGAGATTTGGTCTTTGAACTCCCAGGCATGTTCCATGTTTCAGTAAACTGAATCTTTATGTTGAATCTAAAAAGGCATATCTTATATTGAATTGAGGAACGATGTCAGACAAGGGCAAAATTACACATTATAAAGGGCAGAGGACAGGTATAATAAGAAAGTAAATTTAAGACGTAGTGATAGTTATATAAAAAAACATCAGATTGTCATTTGGAAGAATGGATCGGAGCCACAAGACAGCTGAAGTACCCTTGCTACCTACTCTTTTATTTTGCAATCTGCAGTAATGTGATGGTGTCATTTAGGATCTCATTCTGGTTTTCACTCGAGCCCAGAGAAAGGAGGGATGGCTTAGACTCGGCACCCTTGTCAAACACCTATTGTTCTCCCTTGTGAGCCTCTAGCTTGAATATTCATTTGTTCAGGGTTTGTGCTGCCTCATTGACAAAGAAACTTAATTTAGCAGAGAAAAATGCTTAAGAGAATAAAGGATTAATTCACTTACTTTATTACATATAATGAAAAAAATACCTGGGCTCTAAGGGTAAGTTGGAACATGGTCAATTGTTGATTTATGAAGTCGGAGCACTGTTAAGTTGCTTCTTTGTCACGTACAGACTCCATTAGTGTAGGGTTTCCAAAGCTGGAGCCAGGAAGGCCACTGCCATCAGAAAACTAATAGTTCATCTGACTCATAATTGAGCAGTAGGACCAAGAGTTTGGTGAATGGGTTGATGGAGAACCCTGCCCGCCAAACTCTAAATCTAGGCTTTGCTGAGCTGTATTCACCTGGGAACCAAAGAACTAGCTCTATAGCCACAGATGTATTTACCTTCTCTCTACTATTACCTGTAGTAACCATTTTTCTCCTTTTGTGTTGTAATGTAATAATTGATCTCTCAATAGGATCCTTCTTCAAGTTTGCAACCTTATATAATTGTACCATAGAATGAAAAGTAAAAAAAAAAATCCTGGTTGCCCTGATACTGTGTTCGTACTAAGACTTAAACTAGTTGATACATTGGACTCAGTGTAGCCAAACAATTGTTGTTTAAAAATTCATATTTTTAATTCATATTATTTAAAATTACAGTAAAACGTAAAAAACAAAAAACAAAATCTGTATCTAATTTTTAGAGAATTAATACACAAAATTGCAATATGTAAAAGAAGTTAATAGTTCCAAAGACACATGGACTTTCTAAACACAATATACAGAAAACAAATAATGCATAAAATACACAAACACACAGTGGCAGTAAGATGGGTCTTCAGGTTAATAGTTCCAAAGACACATGGACTTTCTAAACACAATATACAGAAAACACATAATGCATAAAATACATAAACACACAGTGGCAGTAAGATGGGTCTTCTACGCGCGTTTCGGCGCACTCTGCGCCTTCATCAGGAATGCCACACAGTTACCTAAAATAATTAAAATGGAGTACACTGAGTTTCAAAATCATTGCAATATTGATCAGCTACATACCTTCACCATAAATTTACGTATAGCAAAATTCGAAGGTGACAAGAGAAAGAAGAAGGTCTGATACTCATACCATCACCATAGGATTTACCAGAAACATGTGTAACAACTGGGAAAGAGTGTGTGTATCTTTTCAGTAAGTGATATTACGGAAAAACATGGAAGGGTGAAGATAGACCCACTCCTAAGGTGTTTAAAGTTAATACGTCCAGAATAAAGTTTAATAATGATGCTTACTTCAATTTCAAATGTTGATCTTGAGTAGATTCCGACTACTTGTGGGTATAGAATAAAATTCTGGCCCAATAACGTAAGGGCTTCAGTCTATGAAGAAATCATAGCAAGAAATTGATAAATGGCTTTATCTCCTAAATGTCTTATGTCTAATTTTTATAGGGAAATATTTACCCTTTGTGGAGCGGAATACGGATATGTATCTTGCAGAAAAGACTGGTAAGGGAGCACGTGTTTAATTTTCCATTAGATAATCTGAAAGATCAATAATAGCTGTGATTTAGGAGCACGACACTCGATGTATTAGAGCGTGTTGAATTTGAAGTATATAGCGATAAAATATAGTACCTGATGATGTTGTAAAAGATGATACTAGCGAATCGCCAATGTTATAAGTTCCAGTATTATGATAATTTATTTAGACATCTGCATTAGTGTCTCCCAACAGCGAGCATGTGATCGCCCTGGAAATGTGAGATATATACAGGTCATGACTTCTAAACTAAATAAGACATTTGTGTACTTTTAATCACTTAGCTAATATATTTATCTAATGATGGAAAAAAAATTTATGGTGCCGTGCACACATAGGCTCTGTGCTGCAAGAACTCGGAAATAAACATAAACGTAAGCGTTATTCTTTTTTTCTGTAACCAATGACCGAATTAGGGGGTGGGAAAGAATTTTCTGTTTCATTCTATCGTAATCAGAAGCACCTATTCACTTGTGGAATTCAATACGTAAAACACTTACTGTCCATGTAAGAGGCTAACCCCAATGTGTAAGAAATTTGCATTAACGAGAATTGGGCTAGTTGCCAAGACTCAGCATGTCATTATGCTATTTATCAAGCGGGAGGACCCGACAAGGACTTGTATTTAGAAATTAATTTAAAGACTCACTATTTAACAGTCCGTCACGTTGTCGTGAATTTGGCTAATCCCTAGGTTATAGCGCGAGAATGCGTTAGTTACTGAACGGGTGAACCTAACATAGACTGATACTCAAAAAATGGATTACGAACTTGCTATGAACAAGTAACTGTACATAAGGACACAAGGGAGTCTTACCTCTTGTATGGTGTTTACTGCATGGACGTGCAGTCGAGCCGCTTCTGGGTGCTGGTAAGCCGGTACGTAAAAGGTCCGACTCTCTGTCTTTATTTAAATGGTCATTTACGTCACGTAACCGTATCATGTGGTCCGTGGAGCCGTAAAGACGTAATTGCGGCACGTAACGTCATGTGGTCCATAAAGCCGTCAAAACGTAATTGCGGTAGAATGAGCCACTAGACCGCAAATATCACCAAAATCACGAGGCCTGAACAGCACACTTCCTGATATGAAAAAGGCATCAACAGCCTTTGCTTAAATAATAACAGCTCTTCCTTGAGTTACGTGACCCAAACAGC
The DNA here is from genome assembly GCA_963921515.1 of Calotriton arnoldi. Lineage (NCBI taxonomy): Eukaryota > Metazoa > Chordata > Amphibia > Caudata > Salamandridae > Calotriton > Calotriton arnoldi. The sequence continues at coordinate 41,945 of CAWUFW010019522.1, forward strand.
ACTCATCCAGATGGTAAAAGGAAGGTATAGACAGTCAATACTTAAATAGTGACAATACTTCCTTGGATAAGATCACGTGACTTTGTAGATGTATAAATTTGCATTAACATCTAATGCGGTAGGGTCTCCTGTATAACCCTAAGAGAGACTGATTCTACATTGTATTGCATTCTCCCATGGCAGCTAATTATTTAGCCCAAATTTATATGTGTTCAAGAGAAGATCCAAAAGACTTCTCTTTTTTATGGATTTCGTAGCCACCGTTTTCATCTGCAACCTAAATTTTTTCTAAGACTAACCACCGCATGTCTTCAGGTTTGTGGCTAAAGTCTAGATAATGTTTCACTAGGGGGGCAGTCAATTTGCTTGTCCAGATCGCGGAACGGTGTTCCGTAATTCTGGTATTTATTGCACAGGAGGTCTCTCCTACGTAACCCAGTTGGCACGGGCATAGGATCAGATAGATCACATTTTGGGTTTTACAATTCCATAGCTGTTGTGCGCGAATCGTGTAACCATTGTGGATTCCATCACTGTGTCACACGATTTGCAAGAGGAACATTTAAAAGTCCCTTTTACTGGTACACTTCCATCAATAGTTTTTTGGATGAAGGGTTGGTCAGTGGTAAATCGTGAGTGGACTATCATGTCCTTTATATTTTTATTGAGACGGTGTGCGAACAGTGGTTTAGCAAGTTTAGTTTCTTGATCTGGGTCACTATTTAAAATGTGCCAATTGGAGTTAATGATTTGCTTGACCTTAGCATTCAGTGTTGAATGCTTTGTAACACACGATTCGCGCACAACAGCTATGGAATTGTAAAACCCAAAATGTGATCTATCTGATCCTATGCCCGTACCAACTGGGTTACGTAGGAGAGACCTCCCGTGCAATTAATACCAGAATTACGGAACATCGTTCCGCGATCCGGACAAGCAAATTGACTGCCCCCCTAGTGAAACATTATCTAGACTTTAGCCACAAACCTGAAGACATGCGCTGGTTAGTCTTAGAAAAAATTAAGGTTGCAGATGAAAACGGCGGCTACGAAATCCGTAAAAAAAGAGAAGTCTTTTGGATCTTCTCTTTGAACACATATAAATTTGGGCTAAATAATGAGCTGCCATGGGAAAATGCAATATAATGTAGAATCAGTCACTTTTAGAGTTATACAGGAGACCCTACCGCATTAGATGTTAATGCAAATTTATACATCTACAAAGTCACGTGATCTTATCCAAGGAAGTATTGTCACTATTTAAGTATTGACTGTCTATACCTTCCTTCTACCATCTGGATGAGTACTGCTTGGGTCACGTAACTCAAGGAAGAGCTGTTATTATTCAAGCAAAGGCTGCTGATGCCTTTTTCATATCAGGAAGTGTGCTGTTCAGGCCTCGTGATTTTGGTGATATTTGCGGTCTAGTGGCTCATTCTACCGCAATTACGTTTTGACGGCCTTTATGGACCACATGATGTTACGTGCCGCAATTACGTCTTTACGGCTCCACGGACCACATGATAAGGTTACGTGACGTAAACGACCATTTAAATAAAGACAGAGAGTCGGACCTTTTACGTACCGGCTTACCAGCACCCAGAAGCGGCTCGACTGCACGTCCATGCAGTAAACACCATACAAGAGGTAAGACTCCCTTGTGTCCTTATGTACACTTACTTGTTCATAGCAAGTTCGTAATCCATTTTTTGAGTATCAGCCTATGTTAGGTTCACCCGTTCAGTAACTAACGCATTCTCGCGCTATAACCTAGGGATTAGCCAAATTCACGACAACGCGACGGACTGTTAAATAGTGAGTCTTTAAATTATTTTCTTAATACAAGTCCTTGTCGGGTCCTCCCTGCTTGATAAATAGCGTAATGACATGCTGAGTCTTGGCTACTAGCCCATTTCTCATTAATGCAAATTTCTTACACATTGGGGTTAGCCTCTTACATGGACAGTAAGTGTTTTACGTATTGAATTCCACAAGTGAATAGGTGCTTCTGATTACGATAGAATGAAACAGAAAATTCTTTCCCACCCCCTAATTCGGTCATTGGTTACAGAAAAAAAGAATAACGCTTACGTTTATGTTTATTTTCGAGTTCTTGCAGCACAGAGCCTATGTATGCATGGCACCATAAAAATGTTTTCCATCATTAGATAAATATATTAGCAAAGTGATTAAAAGTACACGAATGTCCTATTTAGTTTAGAAGTCATGACCTGTATATATCTCACATTTCCAGGGCGATCACATGCTCGCTGTTGGGAGACACTAATGCAGATGTCTAAATAAATTATCATAATACTGGAACTTAAAACATTGGCGATTCGCTAGTATCATCTTTTACGACATCATCAGGTACTATATTTTATCGCTATATACTTCGAATTCAACACGCTCTAATACATCGAGTGTTGTGCTCCTAAATCACAGCTATTATTGATCTTTCAGATTATCTAATGGAAAATTAATCACGTGCTCCCATACCAGTCTTTTCTGCAGGATACATATCCGTATTCCGCTCCACAAAGGGTAAATATTTCCCTATAAAAATTAGACATAAGACATTTAGGAGATAAAGCCATTTATCAATTTCTTGCTATGATTTCTTCATAGACTGAAGCCCTTACATTATTGGGCCAGAATTTTATTCTATACCCACAAGTAGTCGGAATCTACTCAAGATCAATGTTTGAAATTGAAGTAAGCGTCATTATTAAACTTTATTCTGGACACATTAACTTTAAACACCTTAGGAGTGGGTCTATCTTCACCCTTCCATGTTTTTCCGTAATATCACTTACTGTAAAGATACACACACTCTTTCCCAGTTGCTACACATGTTTCTGGTAAATCCTCTGGTGATGGTATGAGTATCAGACCTTCTTCTTTCTCTTGTCACCTTCGAATTTTGCTATACGTAAATTTATGGTGAAGGTATGTAGCTGATCCATATTGCAATGATTTTGAAACTCAGTGTACTCCATTTTAATTATTTTAGGTAACTGTGTGGCATTCCTGATGAAGGCGCAGAGTGCGCCGAAACGCGCGTAGAAGACCCATCTTACTGCCACTGTGTGTTTATGTATTTTATGCATTATGTGTTTTCTGTATATTGTGTTTAGAAAGTCCATGTGTCTTTGGAACTATTAACCTGAAGACCCATCTTACTGCCACTGTGTGTTTATGTATTTTATGCATTATTTGTTTTCTGTATATTGTGTTTAGAAAGTCCATGTGTCTTTGGAACTATTAACTTCTTTTACATACTGCAATTTTGTGTATTAATTCTCTAAGAATTAGATACAGATTTTTTTATTTTTTTTTATTTTATTTTTTACGTTTTATTGTAATTTTAAATAATATGAATTAAAAATATGAATTTTTAAACAACAATTGTTTGGCTACACTGAGTCCAATGTATCAACTAGTTTAGATATAGTGGTCTGTTTAATTTAAAGACAATTAATTGCCTTGGGGTATTTTCTCCAATGCATATTTGCCCTGCCCTAGGAATTGCTGTATAAATTTTGCAGGGGGTCCTTGTTATTCTAATGTACTAAGACTTAAGCCTTACAGGTAACACATCGAATTCCACTACAATGGCTCCTAGTAAAGAGTCTGAACCTGTTGCCCAAATGAAAAGATAAGTGGGCATATTCCATTGTACGACAGTATTGAGGCCAATAACGGTTCTATTTAAGTTTCTCCTTATGCTATGGAAAGGGTCACCTTGCATCACAATTGAGTGGGAAAGAATTATATTTTTAAATAGTCTGATATACTGTCCCCTCCTTTCTCAAAATTCAATGGTGCTGGTTGAATCTCTTGCAAATTAACTTGTTCAACATGGTCTTAGCGAAATTATTGAGGTAGTCTAGTTAGGCAGTGCCTGTCTGTTATACTTGAGGATATAGGTGATGCTACTCATTTTATTAGGAATTTATTAACTTTTTCCTGTTCTGTTTCAATTAAAGGAAGTTATGAAACCGCAAAAAGCAATAAATTATGTCTTGATGACATTAGATGATCATACTTGTACCCGTAAAGATTCTGACAATTAAACCAGCTTAAATAATTTATGAAAATTGGAGCTCTGGCAAAATATGTCCTTTTTTTAATCAAAATCATGTTCCCAATAATTATGCAACTAATTTGGAGCCCTCCCGGGGGCTGACCTCCTGCCAGCATTTGCCTAGCAGCACTATTACTTCCAAATTCTCATTGAGACCTTCAACATCTGAAATAATTCTTGGCTATGTTGTTTCTTTCAAAGAACTTAAGAACCCAACTTGTGCTCGAAGAGGCCGCAGCTGTTCTTCACCCATACATTCTGTTGTTCATATTAGCCCCCTCCGCACCCCCTTTTCAACAAAAGTAGTGATGAGTTAAAACCACATTTGACTGACACTCTTGTTCCACTGTGGACCAACCTGTGATTTCATTGGTTTAGTGGAATATCCCCAGGTTAAAGGTTAACGCTATGTGATTCAGATTGGCGAGACTATGCTTTCTCGTTATAATATTTCTTTCCAATAAACACCATCAGGTTTCAAGTTTTATTTACAATCAGATGATACTTAGAAGCCAAGCACCAGTTCTCCTGAATGCTCATGTTGCGGAATACCCACAGCTGCCGTGTCTTGACTCTCACCCTGCCTGTTTTGTCACCCTCTCACACTTTCTGCCTCTTTATCTCACTTTTGCAGGATGGTTCTCTTCACTGCTGTATCCATTTGCCATTGCTTTCCTATCTTTCTCTTTTTTCTTCTTTCTCCTTTCTCTTTCTTTCTCTATCTTGCTCTGGGTCGAAATCTTATGATGAAAAATAAGTCCTGTCTACCATCAGCAGCCACAGGCAATTCCTAACATTTCCTGTACTTGCAAAAAATGACATGACAACCATGTGGAATGGATTAGTTGTAATAGGTAATGGTAAAGGAGAAATCGAAACAGTAGGAGTGGAGAGATATAAATTACATGATAGGGTCTTATGGTGAACTGTCGAAGATGCAACCACAACACCACTGGGAGCATTCAAAATTTGACCAAAAACAGGAAAAGGCAGTGGCTAGCAATGCAAAGATGTGGCCAGAGTATAAACAACGCTTTCTTCAGGAGAAATATTTTGCATATTATGTTGTTGTTTCTCTTCGTAAGGTCTATACAGTGGAGCCAAATTTGGCTGGGGTCCAAGTAGAAAGTGGCAGAGATAGAAACAGCTGTGTAGATAAATCGAAACTTAGGTTCCTGATGGCGCACTCCTTGTTAACAAAGGTAAATAGGATAGTGGAATAGGTCGGTGGTGCGATTTGGGTGAATCCTCCTGAGTGAGAGGATAATCTTTAGGATGCCTGTGGATGCTAGCCTCTGACTCAGAGGTGCATATCCCTTATGCACTCAGTGAATAATGTATATCAAGTAAACAAATTTAGCGAGAAATATTTTGGTTGTCTTCAAAAATTTAATTGGTAAAGTTCATCATTTACATCTGTAATCATTGTAAGTTGTTGGTTGTTATTACTTCATAACAACGCTTTCACATGATAAATGTTTCATCTATGCCCAATGCATTTCGGGCGGAAAGCCCTTCATCAGGGGCTAAGTAAACTGTAAAAATAGAGGACATTTTAGGTTCAGTGCAAGGCAACCAAAAATGTTTAGGATCAACGTAATAACAAACACATTGCAGTCCATGTTTTTGAATGTTTAAGGCGACTCAACATGCATGCGCAAAAACGTGGAAAAATATGAATCTGATAATAACGGACAGGTATTAACAAAAATCCAAACGACGAGGTATAACCGTGTATGATGTTGTGCGATTATACGCTCAGGTGCATTGGTGGGGAACAACTGTGTGCGCAGTGAATGATATGAGTACATTCAAGTGAAGGTGGTATACCGCCATTTATTCGTGAAAAGTTACGGGACTAGGTGTTCATTGGGTGTGGTCAAATAACTCATTACAATGTCCCACGTTAAAACTGAAGTATTCCGTAAACAATGGCGTGCAAAACCAAGTGCGACGTGATTTATTAGTATCCCGATATGTGAATAATGATAAACAAGCGGTTTACCGGTTTGGTTAAGTCTAAGACTTACGAACGCTGTACTGTCAGCGCGATGGTCTAACGTTGAGCTGCGTAAAGAGGCGAGAGTTAAAAAAGTGCACGGAGTTTAAATTGCCGGAAAACAACGTGACAACGAACCGCTGAGCGGCACGGATTCTGAGGGTGGCTTACCCTGGGTTAGCGAGTAGTAGCGTGTCGTAGCGTATCCTTTCCTTTCGTGTATAACGAGAAAATCCCGGTGAAATCCATTCGCGCGTTCTGAGAATTTAATACACGTGTATCCCGGAAGTAGGTGTGTATCCGGAGAACTACAAATGTAGTAACACGTGAAGACAGACAGGGTCATCTGTGCATAGGTATGGACTGGATGTATATAAGCTCATAAACAACGTAACATATATAATAAAGCATTTACAAATTTATTGAGTCTCTGCTGAGATCATCGCAAACGTCCAGTCCATACCTATGCACAGATGACCCTGTCACTTCCGCTTTTTTACTCTCATCTCACTAAATTTTTTTAATTGATCCCAGTCTAATCACATACTAACCCCCAGCAACACCCACCGATTCGTAATCGGAATTGGTTTTGATCTACGGTTCACGATTTATTGAAATTGGGGAGCAGACTACCAGTCTGTCTTCACGTTTTACTACGTATGTAATTCTCCGTATACACACCTACTTCCGGGATACACGTGTATTAAATTCTCAGAACGCGCGAATGGACTTCACCGGGCTTTTCTCGTTATACACGAAAGGAAAGGATACGCTACGACACGCTACTACGCGCTAACCCAGGGTAAGCCACCCTCAGAATCCGTGCCGCTCAGCGGTTCGTTGTCACGTTGTTTTCCGGCAATTTAAACTCTGTGCACTTTTTTAACTCTCGCCTCTTTACGCAGCTCAACGTTAGACGATCGCGCTGACAGTACAGCGTTCATAAGTCTTAGACTTAACCCAACCGGTAAACCGCTTGTTTATCATTATTCACATATCGGGATACTAATAAATCACGTCGCACTTGGTTTTGCACGCCATTGTTTACGGAATACTTCAGTTTTAACGTGGGACATTGTAATGAGTTATTTGACCACACGCAACGAACACCTAGTCCCGTAACTTTTCACGAATAAATGGCGGTATACCACCTTCACTTGACTGTACTCATATCATTCACTGCGCACACAGTTGTTCCCCACCAATGCACCTGAGCGTATAATCGCACAACATCATACACGGTTATACCTCGTCATTTGGATTCTTGTTAATACCTTTCCGTTATTATCAGATTCATATTTTTCCACGTTTTTGCGCATGCATGTTGAGTCGCCTTAAACATTCAAAAACATGGACTGCAATGTGTTTGTTATTACGTTGATCCTAAACATTTGTGGTTGCCTTGCACTGAACCTAAAATTTCCTCTATATTTACAGTTTACTTAGCCCCTGATGAAGGGCTTTCCGCCAGAAATGCATTGGGCATAGATGAAACATTTATCATGTGAAAGCGTTGTTATGAAGTAATAACAACCAACAACTTACAATGATTACAGATGTAAATGATGAACTTTACCAATTAAATTTTTGAAGACAACCAAAATATTTCTCGCTAAATTTGTTTACTTGATATACATTATTCACTGAGTGCATAAGGGATATGCACCTCTGAGTCAGAGGCTAGCATCCACAGGCATCCTAGAGATAGAAACAGCTCACAAATCACCAAATGTAACAGGAAAAGGAAGCGAAAAGATGCAAAGAAGGGCGTCTTAAAACAAAGAATGTGGCCGATCCACTGATCAGAAAGAGTATAAAATAAGCTAAAAAAGTAATGCCATAGACTTTGAGTAAAACAAGAGGGGACAGCTCATCACAGAGGTTGTGGAGGTAGGGAATGGGCAAATGTACTTCTGGACACTTGAGCGATCAGTAGTTCCACTCTCTCTGGTATTCCAGTAATCGACGTAGTAGTACTGTGAGTAACAAGTGGGCGTGTGACTCAAAAGGTGATCTATCCCAAAATTGAATTTTACATATTGTTCTGCCCTAATATTGGCTGCACAATATTGAGTACCACAATACTGTGTAGGTGTTTCATAGCTATCCTTAAACTAAGCATCTACCTACCTTGATGACATATTTGCCTTCAAGGCACTCAGATGTGGAGTTAAGAATATCTTATCTGTACTTTGCTATATATAAACCTACCTTCACAAATATTATGATAGTAGATATTGAAATGTAGATATTTTCACAGGATGATATTACGCTTCTTGATATTGTGACATACAAACCTGTTGAAGCTTCTTTTCCCTACCTTTCTTTCAGAGTATGTGTAGGTGATTTGTGCATTACAAGCCGCATCATCATAATTCAATATGGCTGTGTCATATCAATAGCATAGCACCGCGCACACTGCAAATCTAAATATTATGTTTGAAAACAGACAGACATGGGGACCCTGGTAGCTGTTGCTAGAGAAGGAGAGGTGCAGACTGGAGATGGGGTGGCAGTTGGAAAGCACCCAAACCACAAGATTGCTTCTCTTGCAACCCATGTGAACAGAAGGAACAAAACCTCAGAAGTAACTAACAATCCTCAGCACACGCAATTATCAACAAAGCATTGTAACTTCAATCATTGCATGAAAAAAGAGTAATTCGTTGTGTTCAGTTTTTTGTCTTTAATTCACAACGCCCAGCCAACAAGTCTTTCATCGATAGGGGATTGCCCCGCGACTTCTTCAGGGCTGTCAGTAAAAGAACATGATAATACCAGTAACAAAGTCAACTCATATAAACAACATTTAAACATGGTGGAAAACAATTCACCACTGTGTAAGATACCTGTTTGAATAGTGTAAATGCACAGACGAAAAAATCGCATACACCTCCGTATAGTGGAAACCAATGCATCCTGTACTCCTGTGACAGAATGACAAATCATGTGATCAAAAACTCCCAGAATGTATTGTGCTCGTGACGCCTATTGGAAGATGTAGAATCATTGCGTGGTGCCCAATATTGATGTCCTTTCAAATCTATCATACATATACCCGTGTAAATCAATTTCCTGAATGTGTGCACAAAAGCATATCAATGCATCTCACTGTCAAAAAGACCAATCCTACCTGTCAGGCTCGTCACTTCTCTTACTTCTCCTCCCCTATAATGGAGAGTGAGATATCACTCAAAGCTCCTTGATGTGTTATGAAAATCACAAGAGTTAATCCAGTATTGCAGCCCTACTGTAATAGAGCCCTGCATAGTCTCTCGAGTCCCTTACCTACCTATCCACCGGTTCTACTTCCAACCCGGCTGGTCCAATAGATTTGTGTCCTCCTTCAATCTGAGTAAAAAAGCTCCCGTATTGCTATCCCCTGTTGATTAAGATCGAAAGATCACTTAATAACCCAATCCAGACTTCACCCCTTAACGTTTTAGTGGATTGAGAGAGACTATTCATGTCTTAACTGATTATAGGATTATGCACACACCGACTACCGTTCAGTCCAGTGTGAGACATTATGGTGTTCCGATATTTCTTGTCCTTTCCTGTCAATATAGATGCCAAAATGGCAGAATATTTCGTTCCCCATGGTATTTGGACATACCCTAGTCTCCGTCCCGGCTATGTCAAGCGTATTCAGGCGCATATCTGTTAGCAAGTACGCTTGCAGAGTCAGATTCCTCCCGCAGCCGTGTCGTGCACTGAGAACCGGAAGCAGAAGTGATGACCCCAGCCCCAGTATTTGGCTTCTTCTGTTCCGCATCAACTAGAACGCTAACACCAACTCTGCGTATTGTATTGTTAACGCGGAGCTACCCTCTAGTCTTTTTTTTATTTATTTATAAATTCATCATTATTATGTTGCCTTGTGGCGGGCACCAACTATTGCTCCAATAATTATCAGAAGTGTCCTAGTGTGTATGTGTTAGTGACTGTGTGTTAACCAGTCACACCTTTCCCTCTATAAGGCTATACTCATTCTAATTGTCTCATTCTCTGTGGGTAACTGTTGATATGTAGTATTAAAATCGTGACACCGGTGAGATCAACCCAACCAAACATATTTTTGCTATACATCCAGTAATGCCACATTTCATAAGTATCACAGCGAGAAGCCCTCATTTTCGGCCAGTATAGTTTGTATGGATGAGTACAGAGTAATATAATAACCATTCAATGTGGTCACTACAGTACATTCCAAGAGTACTTTGTCATGAGTGGACATGAATACAGCATTAGATCAAATTGACATACTAGCGCAGAACCCCAGAGGAGGTAATAGAGAGCTTGACGTGCAGAGGCTATGTGGATCATGCGTCTTAAATCTGTTGAACTGGGCCTTAATACGGAGCATGAGTTGCAATATTTCCTAGGAGACTAGGGGAGAGACTCATCTAAGAGATGTGGGGTCGCATTTGGGAGGAAGATTGGGAATACAGGAGAATGTCAATGAATATGACAAGCAATGTGTCCGAATTGAGTTGATCTAATGCTGTATTCATGTGCAATCATGGCAAAGTACTCTTGAAATGTACTGTAGTGACCATATTGAATGGTTATTGTATTACTATGTAATCTTCCATACAAACTTTACTGGCCGAAAATGAGGGCTTCTCTCTGTGATACTTATAAAATGTGGCATTGCTGGATGTATAGCAAAAATATGTTTGGTTGGGTTTGTAGGAAGGTAGGATCTGACTGCATGGTTACCTCCACTTTTTGCCTGGTGTTTTGCTGGTTTTTGACTAGTCTGACTGGGATCCTGCTAATCAGGACCCGAGTCTATCTGCTTTCTCCCTAAAATGTTATGTCATGTACTTTGGTACACTCCAGATAGGATACTGGGGTACCCTTATAAGTCCCTAGTATATGGTACCCATGTACCCAGGGCATAGGTACCCCAGAGGCCACCCATGGGCTGAAGCATGTATTATGCCACCCATGAGAGGCCATGCAAAATGGAACTGCAGGTCTGCCATTGCAGCCTGTGTAAGCTGGTGCTTGCACCACTTACTTTAGATATAGGTTCACTATATCTATAGGTCACTACACTTAAAACTTATAAGTCACCCCTATAGCAGGCCTTAACAATCCTGAAGGCAGGGTGCTGGGTTTTACGTGAGAGGGTGCCCCTGCATGAGCAGAGCCCCTCTTCAGCCTTCGGGGACCATTCTCCCGGGTTGTCTGTGACTCAGCCAGACATATAGGTAGAGGTGCATTATAACTTCGCGGTAAATGCTATCTCGAAAACGGCTGAAATAAAACATGTTGTGTTTGGTATCAAACACCTTGGAATCATACCTCATATGATTCCACCCTTCTGAAGCGAGCTTCGTGGGGTCACTGGTCTTTCCGGTGCCAGCCTTCTCGACCCGGTCAGCACAAAATGGATGCTGCCGACCAGAGACACATTTCTGCCCTCCTGCTGCTGAGCTAAGCTCGAGCAGAGGAAGGCAGCACAATAGGCATCCTGTCACAGGGAGGTGCGACCACCTCCCAGACAGGATTTAGTGTATTGGGGCTGGGTGGGTGCACTTCCAAAGTGCCTGAAAGTCTGCACCTGGGGCACATTTGGTGTCCCTGTGCATAGTCCGGCTCAAGCCAGTTCTGGGAGCCATTGGCTCCTGCTCTGGCGCGAAACTGGACAAAGGACATGGGAGTAACCTCCCCTCTGTCGTGACCCTCCCCTAGGAGGGTCCCCTGAATCTGTCCAACCCTCTCCCGTGAGTACATAAGAGCTTACCTGGCTGTAAGACTTTAGAGTTTATGTGGACAAGATTCTGCAACAAGAAACCACTGACCTTCGACCGTCTGGACACTCTGGACTTTGACTCGGCCCGACTTCGTGTCCCTCTCCGTCCAAAGCATCGTCTGTGCCCTTGCACCATACAGGCCCCATGCAGGACCTATGGAGCACTAAGGACAACTGAAGAATCTCCCTTGGGCTGAAGGAGTCACTCCCCTGCATTCCCAAGCACTGCAACGCAACTGACTGGTCTGCTGATCCTGAGCTCCTGTGGACTCCAAAGGCTCCAGCAACACAGGAGGTGGGTTCCGAAGTTCTTTGAGGTTGAGCTGCCCTCTCACTGAGTTTGAGGCCAGTATCCTTTGTGGGGACCGCATAACCTGAACCCCTGTGCACTGCATACATTTGCAAGTGCATATGCTTGTTGGCAATTTCCGAGCTTGTGCATTGGACTCCATATAGTCCTGACCCTGAGCAGTAATTTCACCAAAGAACTCTGGCCTCCTCACACCGAGTGCTCCGTGGGCCAGTACTTTGTGATCTTGCTCGAGGTCCCCTCACGACTCCTTGTCCTTCAACCTGTGGGTCCTCTTGAGGGTCATCTTGATTTCTATTGGTCTTTCCTGGTTGCTCCAGATGTGCCCTGGCTCCCCAGTGCTTGGTGAGTCCTTTGGACCTTGCTGGTCCACACCGTAACCTGCTTAACCTTCTTGCGTGGGTTGCTGTTGCCAAGGCTTGATGGTGCTCCAGCCGGACACTGACCCCTCAGCACTCGGCATCCTTCATGGGACAGCTCACATCTGGCTCCTGGTCATCCTCGATGTTCCCTGGACCTCGTGGCTGCAGAGTCAAGCATCCCTTCTTCGCACCTGAAGCACCAGATATCAGTGGGCATTTGTCTACCGAGCCCCTGGGCACCCTGAAGTGACCCAGACTCTGTCCCCTCTGCTTATAAATAAAATGAATTTCGGTGCGCGCCCTGCATCGCCAAATGCGATGCAGCGCGCGCAACGAAATTTGATTAATTTATTTATATGTCTACTTACCTTTATATGGCCGTATTCCGTACTTTACTACCCCCCACCCTGCCCCTCCCCCGCCCCACGTCACCGCCCGGCAGCACTCCCACCACGGGCCGCTACTGGCTGCAATACTGGATTAACTTGTGTGATTTTCATAACACATCAAGGAGCTTTGAGTGATATCTCACTCTCCATTATAGGTGAGGAGAAGTAAGAGAAGTGACGAGCCTGACAGGTAGGATTGGTCTTTTTGACAGTGAGGTGCAGGGATATGCTTTTGTGCACACATTCAGGACATTGATTTACACAGGTATATGTAAGATAGATTTGAAAGGACATCAATATTGGGCACCACACAATGATTCTACATCTTCCAATAGGCGTCACAAGCACAACACATTCTGGTAGTTTTTGATCACATGATTTGTCATTCTGTCACAAGAGTACAGGATGCATGGGTTTCCACTATACAGAGGTGTATGTGATTTTTTCGTCTGTGCATTTACACTATTCGAACGGGTATCTACACAGTGGTGAATTGTTTTTCATCATGTTTAAATGTTGTTTATATGAATTGACTTTAATACTGGTATTATCATGTTCTTTTTCTGACAGCCCTGAAGAAGTAGCGGGGTAATCCACTATCGACAAAACACGTGTTGGCTGGGCGTTGTGAATTAACGACAAGAAACTGAACACAACAAATTACTCTTTTTTCATGCAATGACTGAAGTTACAATGCTTTGTTGATAATTGCGTGTGCTGAGGATTGTTAGTTACTTTGGGAACGACCTTAAGGTCAAAGATTGAAGGGTTTAGGGTGATTCCCATCCCCTTGAGCACCGCTAATGATTACAGCCTATATTACAGAAGTGTACATAATTTTATGAACGCCAGGAGCATAGTACAAATAACACCCCAGTAGGACATAAAACCTCTGAAGCTCTAGATCCCATAAAAAGGTCCTGTTTTCATTTTATGTCCCAACAAAGTGCAGCAGTGTGCCTAGGTTTTTTGGAAGTGAATTTCTCTTGCTGAGGAGATGCGCTCACTAGCACTGAAAATACAACTAGAGACGCATGATGGGCCACAAAAGAAAAAAGGTTATTTGGAGAAATTTAAAAAACCTTGTATTTAAAGCCCATCTCTTGTCTGGCCTCTTGATGCAGGGGTACAGAAAAACTGCTGTAGGGTGTTTGGATTGGTGAGGGATGCCATCACCACTTGATCAGCACATGGTGGAGTAATACTCCAGCCAAGGCCTATAGGCACATGCATCTCCCTACCCTTTTCGCTCACCATGGAGGGACACCTCACCATCCAAACAGAAGCACTGTGAATGCCATGAGGGTGTAGCATTGCTAACTGTTTTCATTTGGCTTTAAGGGAGGCGGTGGAGCTTGTGGGATCATATTAAGTCTGTTTATCCATTCCCCTTTATTAACACTTCCTTCTAGTTATGCCCAGCCATGGAACACTTGATAGCCTCCAGCCGAGCTTCGTGCACCCCAACACATTGCACAGCATCTTGGTATTCAGCACCACTTACTCTGCAGGCTGTCAATATGTAGCTTGCAAGCCAGAAGCAGAAACCTAGGGTTCAGTGCAAGCTGGCACGCCCGAGGAGCTGCCTTCACCGTGACTCCCCTCTCACCAAGGGAAATTGCTTTTATTCCTAAACAAGATTATGTGACTTACTTTGGGTAACTGCATTTTTTCTCCAGTTGCCTATGTTCCGGTCCCTCTCATCCAGGATAGGAGGGCCCGGACTGTAGGCAACGGGCTGCACCGAGAAGAGGGTAGTCACGCCGCTCCCCCTGGTATCCTATGGGGCTCCTTTCAAAAGAGAATAAGCAGAGAACAATGTTTTCTCATTGTCCGGAATGAACACAACCGGAATATAAAGCAAACCCAGGGGACATTGTTCCGCCTGACGTGAGTAACAAAAGGTGTTCCCCGCAAGAATATTAGTCCTAACGAAAGTCATCAACCCGGTGAGGGCGCAAGTGGGCTGAAACATGTAGACCATTTTTTAACATGATGTGAAGGATACATTGCACGTCCTACTTTCACATCCACCTTGATTTTAACCGTACCCATATCTTTTTCTTTATTAAATTACTTTTTAGGTAAGAGGTAGTTTTAAATCACTTTTTCAATGTTGGATCCTAGTTAATCCTTCGGGATCACCTCCTGGTAGGGGAAAACAAGACCCAATGATGATGCTTTCAACCATGAGTACGCCGATGGCAAAGCATATAAAACTGGCAGAAAATGGTTGTTGAGGGTCCTACAGACTTTCCATTGAGATCCCTCTTGGCCCAAAGGCCCCACTCTCTTTTTGATTTTTTTGCAATATATTTGAAAGCTGAGTGGGACTACCAAATGCTTCTTTCTCCCTCTTTTGATAGTTATTGATTAACTACATGTAATGTGCAGGTTGTAATTTTCATTATGTTCAAATTAAAGCACACAATATAAATATTATGCAGAGTAAATTCATGTAGCCTTACTACGCAACCACCCATCTCCAAACTCTCCTTTTACTAGATGGTTAGATTGTACACAGTGAAAAAAGATGGAGGAGTAATGTCTGCATTCATGAAAATGTGGAACTAGGTCAGTGATGAGGCATGTGGTATAGCACACCACCTTTATAGTGAGAGTGATGACTTTTATGATTTCTATCTATGCAGTCATTTCCTAAGTGCAGGCAAATAAGCACATGGGTTCCATTCACACATCCAATAATATTTGAACATTTTGCAATACGATCAAATTGTACTTTTGTAATCTACAGCTCAGATGGTTGTGTGGTGTTAGAAATTGGGTTTCTAGTTGGCAGAGGTATGCACCCTGTCAAAGCTGGAATCACAATCACAATCAGGGTAAGTCAGATACACACCCTAAATTAACCTGTGCTCACCCTCTGGTAGCTTGCACAGAGCAGTCAGACTTAACTTAAACGGCAATATGTAAAGTATTTGAGCAAGACTTATTCCAATAAAACTGTTGTGTAGCTCCTATAGTACCCCTGCAGGACCTGCGCGTTTGGAGAACATATACTGCAGGCTTGGTGGCAGACTAGCTCTGAGCACCCCCGCCGTATATGTTAGCCTGGTTTTGCATTAGCTAGCTCGCAGTGCCACTAGTGTCTCCTCTTATCGGGAAGAGATTCGTTTCTGGCAACCTTAGAACATGACAACCCTGATTCCCTCAGAATCGTGGAAACAATGTACTACCTTTCGCTCAGTCACTCGTGCTCACTTATTCGCTTTGTCTCAGAGAGTTTACACAGAATAAACAGTCGGGCGTTTCAATAAGTATTTATTGAACAGTTGTTATTCTAGTGTAAAATATATGTGCTGCAGAGACCAGCAGACAATAGCAGAGATATATTATCAGCAATACGATAAAAGCAAAGGGATAAAACAATTCTACCATATTGCGATAATCATGGATACATACATGAATATAAAAGCATTATGCAAGTGCGCGTACTCCTACGATGCCTAACTAGATGTACCTGAGTGTACCTAGCATATGTGTGTAGGTCTAAAGCCTAAGAGCCAAGAATCCTTCTAGGATTTAGTCGAACCCCCATACCTGAATAGAGAGAGTGTGGGACCCCGTCCTGGTCTCGAGTTGGACACCCCGTCAGGGCTGTGTCAGACCACTGTCAGCTGGAGCGACTGCATGCAGGAGCCTCAGCGTCTCTGGTCAGTGTGTCAGCATGGAAGTCTCGGTTCCCTCTGGTTTACTGGGGCAAGATGTGGTGTATTTATACCCTAAAGAGTCTCGGTCCTCAGTATGGTTTGTATTGGACATGAGGAAGACGTCAGGGGTGAACTTTGTACATACATTATGCTGGTGGTGTATTCTTAGAAATCCATGCATAATTAATGAGTACAGTGTGGGCCTGTGTTTGGAAGAACCCTGCTGCATTCAAAACCACAGGATAGATAACGTTCAGCCCTCAGAGCTCGTTGTGTACTAGCTGGGACCAATGTAGGTGAAAGATCATGCCTATATAAGGAATCATACCATAATAGGACATGTACAGTTGTGACCATAATTGGGCATATGCGGCTATGACCATAATTGGGCAAGTACGAATATGACCATATTAGGGTAAATATGAATACGTCCATTTTAGGGCATGTACGAACGGATCTACATTAGGGCATCTATGCGGGATATAACACCCACTCCACTTCCGAACTGGATAATAAATGACCATACTTAAAATCTGGACAATTTAAAAACATTTTTAAAAGCAAGTAAAAACATGGTTCTAAAAAATCGGTAAAAATTTTTGGGTGCTTAAAAAAAAAAAATGTTTAAATTCCGCTTTTTCTAGTTGCCACTGAAAAGTCAATATCGTCTCTCAATAGAAGTTGTATTACCATTAGCAGGAGAAGGCCATACTTTTCTCAAGCAAACGTGTCAATGCAAGAAAATGTTCCAAATTTAGATCGTTTTATTTTGAAACGAGTGAAGAAGCCGAATTCTTTCCCAGGACACGATGAGCCAATTCAAGATTACGCGTCCTGGCTGGGAAGCTCAGTATTATCGGTGTCAGCTGCTGTAGATGACAAATCCAACACCTCACAGAGAACGTCAATCGCACATAGATGGAATGTAGTACTGCCAACAGTCGGTGCTACGGCAGCTTGTGCAGCAGTTGTAACCTGGGTGCCTGTGGAGGAGTCACCTAACCCAGCAGGAGCGAACGGCACCTGTGGATTCTCCAGGAATGCATTCATCAGAATTGGAAGCCGCTGGGGACAATGCAGAGCATGGGCCTTTATGGGGTCCAGCATTGCATCCGTGTCCGGAGGCGCATCTGATGGAAATGTTAGACAAAGATCCAACGTGCATTCTTCTCCGCAGAACAGGCATCGAAGCACAGGTAAGATGCAGTCTATCCAGACTGGTCTAAATGATAGAAACCAGGAGGCACTGAGTTCTCGCAGGCAAGAAATGCCCAGAAGTTGTACCATGCGTTCACGGTATTTCCGCTCCAGAAGCGTGTTCACCATTCCCTCAAGAAGTGGGCCGTCCATTGCGTAGCAGCAATATTACAATTAGGATTCCTGCGATTAGAAACAGGATGAGCGGGAATCCTCCAAATACGCTTCCCAATACGGAGTGTATAAAATGTGGGATTTCTCCGAGGACTGTCTGAAAGGTGCTTAACAGTCCTGACCCTGTGGTCTTAAATAGGTGTACAATTCCGCTCATATCAGACATATTGAAGATACGTCCCACCATTTCTGCGAAATGAATGGGGCAGTTTGTACGTATGAGTGCCTGTATCTCGGTCGAGGTCCTTGCAACTTGAAGTTCATAGGTTTCTCGAGCGGAGGTTAAGGGCACGGGTTGCTGTAAAAGCATGGCTTTCAATCTGCTCAGAGTATCAAATTGTATAAAAGAAACATTCAGCGAAGGCCATAGCGGCGCCTCCCCGAGTGATTTCAGTGGCGGAAACAATACTTGCATACAGCAAGTAACCCTGGAGTTAACAGTCACTAGATATGCGACGCCCGGAAGCATCCCACAACAACCTTGATCATTTAACATTAAGTAACTCCCATTTGAGAGCAGCTGGAAAACCGGCGTGATCATGGCCGCTGGGGTCCCTGACATGTGACAAGATAAGTTCGCCACTGAACCACTGCAGGCTCCGTGTAGAGAAATATCCTGACACATGAGAGAACCGCTCAAAGCGTTCTTGCAGTTTGTACCACTCAGATACACTTCTCGATCCCCATTCCGGCATCTGTATCTATATGGTAACTCCCAAGTTTCCTTGATGTATCCCTGACCCATTTTTACATATTTGCCTGCCTGCCTGCCTTTGCTCAAGGCAATATTGAAACTGAAACGTAGTGACCGGCAGAGTGATTTGGCCATGAATGAGCCATTCTGTTGATGGTGATTCGGCTACAGTGAATGGTAACCTTTCCAGTTTCTCAATACGCAGCATTGTATATTTGTCTCCCCTTTGTGCCATTTCTGTCTGTTTATCAGTTAGATTGTACTCTGAGAACAGAGACGTGGTGTTTATAAAACGCCATGGCACATAGCCTGCACGCAAAGATTGCAGCGTCCAGCTTAACATCATAATAGAACGTAGCTGAGGTTGCCCGTGTTGTAACAAGGCCAGATCTTGTTCTAATATGTTGATTGCTGAGGACACAATGTTGCCTAAGGAGTAAATCCTGGAGGTCAAAGTAGTTAACCCATTATCCACCACTGCTAATGCTTTTTCCAAGTTAATACGGTCTATTTCTCGTATTCTTTCTGCGGCCTCTTGTTGGGATATTTTCCAGTTTTCATTATAGTAGGCATAAAGACCTGCATATATGAAACGTTTCTGACGCTGTTTCTTGGGTCCCAGTAGAAAATCTCTAAGATCCATGTCAGGTGTGAGTAAGGTCAAGTGGTGCTTTACTTCTGTCAGTGTTGAGGTCTCTAGCCAATCAAGGCACAACTTCCCAACACTTTACGATGTCACTACCCCTGGGTGATGTCTTTGTGCATAGCGTGGATCTGGCCTATGGATACTAAACCCTCTGGTTGTATTCATAAATCTCTGTTGACATTTGTTTGTGTCAATGGGCCAAGCCAGCCATTCTGTCCAATCAGGATCTGATCTGTTGTACTGGAAAATGGCAGCTAATCCTACCCCTTGTGTAGTTGAGTTCTGCCCCCCACCCATCTGCGATGGTGTTGGAAACCCCGGTGTGTTCATTTCCTTGCCTTTGGCTAATCCAAGACAGGATGTCTGTTGCACAGTTTCGTTCAGAAATAAAATCTGCTGCGGAATGATGCATGCTCTAAAAAGTGCTTCTATTCCCTGGACTTGCCAGTCCCTAGAACCCCAGATTGATTTTGATTCTATTGTGTCTTTCCATAGATCGAAACCCTGTTTAGACAACTGGTTCAGAAAGGATGCAGAGTAAATATGTTTGGTGTTTGTTAACATAATTTTCTGAGCTGAAGTTTTCTCCATTTTATAATAAAATGACGTCGGGTCGGATGTATTAAACCCTGAGAAGTATGTGAATTTCTGTGAAAATGCTTGGGAACTACCTTTTGGAGGTGTTGGGCAGTGTTCCCACTGGTGGTATTCAAATACATTTCTAGGTGTTATAGATTTGTGTAAGAAATTATCACCAAAATGTTGGTAACAGTACAATGTATCATAGTCTGAAGTACCTTCTAACATTTCATTGTTCGGAAATGCAGCTGTTTTTTCTAGATCAGACATCATAGCATTTACAGTTTCAGTGTCCCAATCATCAGAATATGCACTTGAGGTAATGATATCACTTAAAGAAATTTTAAATACAAGTTTTAGCTTTAAAAGTTCAGTCGGGCCTAATATATCATAGTCAATCTTGTCCCATACTATACCGTCCGGTATAGGAACTGCTGTAATGTTCACTGAAGACAAGTCTCTTTGTTCACGATGTGAAGACTGGTGTGGTTTCAAAATCAAATTGAGTCTTTGGGCTGTGGAGCTTGGCTGGAGGTATCGTCCATTAATAAGCATACTAAAAGTTATTATTAAACCTAGCCAGAAAATGAAAAATAAAATCCCAGTGATATACCATAGTTCTATCCAAGGTGACACCAGGTAAGTCTTTCTAAAAAAGTTCAAAGAGTCAATGAGTTTCTGTTGGAGTGATTTTTTGGCTGGCGTCATTTCCGGCTCACTTGGATCTAGTGAAAACGTATCAAAGTTCATGAAATAGCCAGAAGCAGTTCGATCAATTGTTGGAATTGCATCAGGATTTGTTGAAATCGCTGTGTTCTCTTGTCGAGGCACATTGACATAGATGTCTGTATTAGGTCTGATTGCAACTTGGTTGTTAAGTTGATTTTCATTTTGAAGATGAATTTCTTGTTGAAGTGGAACGAGTTCCATAGCATTGTTGCTTAGTCCTTCATTTTGTACAGGTGGCTCTTCAAAGGTGATGAGTCTTTCTGTTTGAACTTCTTGGATTGTAGCAAGAGGAGGGCGTCTGCTACTGTGGAGTCCACGAGGCCTACTGTTTAGTATCGACCACATAGTGTGGTTTGATTAAGTCAATTGAGACGAATCTGTTCTCCTTTTTTCCGGCAAGAGGCGGCAGAAGTACAGTTCTTGTGCCGTGGATTGCAAGGACCGGTACAGGCTTTCTGTAGGATGGCCCAAATTCTTTCTTGACAGCAATCTTCTCTCTGACTAGATCCCCGAGTTTTGGGATCCAGATAGGTCTTGCCGTTACTGCCTTGACTTCCTCAGTGGCGGCCTGTTTCTGGAGCACGTTACTTTGTTGTGTCCTGGATTCATTTAGATCCTGTAAAACAGCCAAACGATCATGGATATCAAATGGTTTTTCATCCGCCACTGTGCCTTCACAATCAAGATCAGGTACCCACATTCTTGTCTCAAATAGGACCTCGTAAGGAGTGACACCTCCTAGAGAGCTTCTTGGCTGATTATTGAGCGCGCGCTGTACCCCATAAAGGTGATCGACCCATCTACCGCCCTTGCCTAATACCCTAGCTGTTAAAGATTGCTTTAAGTCTCGGTTTTTCCTCTCCACAACAGAATTTCCCTCAGGATGATACGGAGAGGAGTACCGCAATGCTACGCCCATTCCTTCCATGGCCTCTTTGTAAACCCGAGAGCTAAACGCCGGACCACGGTCAGAATGTAACGTGCCAACTGCTTATGTGCCGATAAAGACTCGCAAATCTTTTATAACAGTTCGAGCGTCGGCCGAGCGCTGAGGCCAAACCCATAGGAATCTAGAGCAGGAATCCACTGCAACCATGATATATTTCTTGGACCCATCAGATTGTAAGGGTCTGCAGTGGTCCAAATACACACATGCGAGAGGTTTGTCTGATTTCAGCAATGGTGTCTGCACTGGGCGTGTTACGGTGGATCCTTTTATCTGCTGACAGATGTCGCATTTCAAGACATAGGGGCCGATTCCGATCTCGGTCGGAGGCGCACCCAATACCATTCGGTCGGGAAAAAAGCCATGCGAAAGCCTGTTTCCCGACCGAACCGTACGCGGGTCCGGCCGAGCGAGTACGATGCGAATTCGCCGACCGACTCGTCCGGGCGTCCCGACAACTCCGACCGACTCGCTCGGACTCGAACCGCTCCGACCGACTCGGTCGGACCCGACTCGCACCGCGCAATGGAGACGTTTCCCGGCCGGGTAAGTACGATGCGCGCCGCGAGCAGTCCGACCGAGCCGCGCACTCCGGCTCGTAAGAGCTGTCGGAGCCGTACTTTGGGGTCCGTGTCGGACCCCCCTGTACGCGTAGCCGCGCGAGGCGCACACAGGGGGGACCCAAGGGTCCCCCTACCTGTGCGTGTACGCCGCGAAGCGCTCGCGGCGTACCCGCTGTAGGGGGCGCCCTTGTCCGCCTCGCACCCATTGAGGCAATGGGAGCCCGCGTACGCGTTGTACGACCGGCTCCCATTGAGTTCAATGGGAGTCCGACCGACTCGTGTCCGATAACATACGGCCGCATCGTACTCGTTCGGTCGGACTGCACGGGTCCGATTCGGTCGGAAATCTCTCCGGGTCCGGCTCGGTCGGAGAAATTTCCGGCCCGAATCGGAATCGACCCCATAGTCTTTAGTCTGCTTCGTTAACCCTGGCCACCAGTAGCGTTGTTTCAATAAAGAAATAGTCGCTGTAACGCCTGTATGCGCAGAACCGAAACCCTCGTGTGCCGCTAAAATCAAGCCTAGCCTACGATCCATATTTGGTATTACTCTATCCCCCACTCCAGGAATCTGAGCATGTGGAATGTTTTGTGCATCTAACTTGTAGGAGTACTTGAGTGGAACTTTTTTAGGTACTGCTGTGCTGCCTTTGCGTGAAGCATTGACAGCTACCATTATCTCGCCGTCTACCCTCGTCTTTGAACGAGTAACTGCAGCTACGGCGGCTGTGCGAACAGCTCCCTTTGCGGCTTCATCAGCCAATGAATTCCCTTCAACATGAACACCATCACGCTGATAACTCAGTGTATGTATCACGTGAGCCCTTGGTAGTTCGTTTCTCAACTCCACTACCTGTTCCCATAGCATTTTATGCTTAATTGTGCCACCTTTTGCATCTTTGAACCCGTTTTGTTCCCAATGATGTAGATATTCATTGTACGACTGTACACAGTAAAAGGAATCACACACAATAAGTGTGGGGAATTAGTGATCCGTATTTATAAGTGCAAGTATAAGTGCTTTGAGTTCTGCCAACTGAGCCGTGCAGTCTCCTAAAGATTGCGTTTTTGTGCAACTCGGATGGAACTTGCCATCACGCATGCGACCTTTAACAATCGCACACGCTGCGCTGTAAGCTTGCTTGCTTCCTGTGGCGGGTTGAGCAGAACCGTCAGTGTAAATAATGTATTCATACTGATCTAGAGGCAAAATTTCATTTGGTAGAGGATATTCTTGTTCGTATTGCAGGAATGCCTGTGTTTTTAAACTAGGATCAAATCTGTATTCAACATCCGTTGCAGTAAGAGAATTAGCCCATTGTATCCATCTTGGATGTAAGGCTTTCGCATTTGGAATGCTAGCTTTTGTAACCGCTTCTAAAGCTGGTACTGGGGTCACGACAATTATGCGTTTTCCCTGAGCCAGAGCACTTTCTCTTGCTACAGCGGTCTGAACTGCTGTCAGGATTTTTTCTGTTGAAGTGAAACGCATTTCTGCGTTTGTATACAGGTATGATTTGTATGCGATTGGTACTGTTTCATCTTCATTAAAAGTTAAATAAGTGTACCCGCATTGACCCGCTATTACTCGGATCACTAAGTTCTGTGCGTTTACTCGTGTCTGTAAATGTTTAGAAGTTATCCTGTCTTCCTGTAGGGAACGCAGGATATTTGTGTGATCCTGTGTCCATTGTCTGACTGAAAAATCAGGTTTTATTAAGTCGTAGAAAGGTTTTACTCTTTCTGCGTAATCCAAAATGTATGTTCGACCAAAATTTAGGAATCTCAGAATTGATTGTAAATTTTTTAATGATTTTGGTGGTTGGAGCAGCGCACACTTTTCTAAAAAGTTAGCTGCTAGGCTTTTTCCCTCACTTGACAGCTCGTATCCTAAAAACAGGACATTGAGGTGGGCAATTTTTGATTTTTTGAAATTAATTTTATAGCCCTCAGAGGCGAATCCCATAATAATGGTGCTCACCCTGGTCAAGTGCCTCTTTAAGTCATCATCCATCAGATAAATATCATCCACATAGGACAATGCTTCTTCATCCAAATTTTGGAGTAACTCTGTTACCCTTGCTGAGAACAACCCCGGGCTATTCTTGTACCCTTGGGGGAGTCGGCAAAATTGCCGTTGGGACCCTAACGCACTGAATGCGGTCAGATACCTGCTTTCAGGCGCTATATTTTGGCAGAAAAATCCATTTGAGATATCAAGTGTTGTTTTGTATTTTTTCCACACAATGTTATTCATTAATGCGGCACTGTGTGCATTTTGAACTGCAAATGTATTTGTGCAAGTGTTTAAATGTCTGTAATCTAAAACTAGACGATATGTGTTGTCAGGTTTGGCTATGGGGAACAAAGGATTGTTCATAGGTGAAGTGCAATTTTCTATCACCCCCTGGTATTCTAGTTGGTCTAGAATCTCCCTGACTTGTTTTTTAGCTTCCTGCTTTATAGGGTATTGCCTTTGAGCATTTGGGGAAACTTTTAACGGGATCACGTGGTGGGTTGAATCCTCATCCCAACCAGCATGATTTTTATACAATGCTGGAGCTAGGGCAACCGCCCACTCCTGCACATATGCATGTTTTAGGTGAATGGGAACAAGGTCGGAAAAGGCTGAAAAAATTATCGTTTCTCCCCTAGGGCCCTCCATGACGAATGCAGGCGGCCAGTCTTGTTCTGCTAATAGAATGTCATAACCAGATAACAGATTTTTCCAAAAGAGACCCTTAACTTTTCTGGGCTTGTCCCCATCCATCCGGAGTGTTATCTCATGTAACTTATGTGGGACACTTACCCGAGTATCAGGTGTTTCCACTGTGATATACTCACTCAACTCCGCTGTCACCAGAAATTCCTTCAGGTTCTGGCGAGCTATCGTTACTTCTGCCGCACTGTCTAGCATCGTCAGAGCCCATCCCCGTTCAGAAGCTGTGTCCTCAGAATTCTGGGCATGTCTGATCTTGAGACCTGCTACCTTCTTCTTTTTGAACTGAGGTTTTGATTTTTGTTTATCCTCTTTTTTAGGTGCGTAGTCCGCAGCGTGTTGCGTGTCTCTGGACTTTGTACGCTCCTTTGATCGTCCTTCCCTCTCGGAGTTTCGTGATGAACCCTGAAAGGAACGAGAGGAACGAGTATCAGTATCCTGATGCCTGTCAGATTTTTAATGTTATCCCTATTTCTGAGGTTATACCTCTTTTCAGAGGGCTCCTGTTGAGGAGCCCTACCTCTGGGCTGAGATCTGGTGTCTTTAGACTTTTGTTGTTTTTTATTTTCCCACTTCTTTTTAGAAGAAGTAGGTGTCTGCTTTGTAGTGTCCTTTTCAGGACTGCCCAGTTGTGGTTTTAATGCTTTCCCACCCAAACTGTCTCTGCCTAGTTCTGCATATGCAGTTTCAATTATTTTGGGTAGTTCGTGTTGTTGGTCGTCTGGACCGAACTCCCTTAGGCGTTGGCGGATCGCCACTGAAGCTGCTTCCTCCTTAATGTTAGCTAGTATTATGGCTGAGACCTGTTCAAAGTTGTTTAGCAACTTCATCCCTAAGTTAAGGGCAGGCTCTGCTCCGTACTCATTTTGTATCTGTTTCAATACGTCTGGTACTACTGCTAAGGACGGGATACCATGTGTTCTGGTATATATGGCAGCAAAGACTGAACCCCAAGAGGTGCAGTCCTCTACTTGTGGTGTGAGACCCATGGGCAAGCAGATTGTTAGAATCCTGTGTTTATCACTGGTTGTAGTATTCGGGAATACTGCTTCAAGCTGAGTTATTTTCTGAGCTATCCAGAATGGGATTTGTTCGCGTTTTGCTGGCATTTTGCCCATTATCGCGTGTAATGTTTGTGGAGTTATTATATTAACTGTACCTTGGACTGGAGTGTCTTGTGCTGCAGCTGGTGCAGGCTGAACTGTTAAAGTCCTCATCACAAATTGTGTGAGATTTCTGTAGATTTTAATTAAATCTCTGTGTTGTACGAGTAAGTCTGGCTGTGGCATTGTGTCAATGTCAGGATGCGGTGTGTATGCCGCTAAAATGGGCCATGTGGCTCCTGCTCCTCCGAGCGGGCCTAATCTTGCTCTTCCTCGTACGTGAGGTAGGGCGCCTTTAAACCAGTAATTATGCTCCTGGTAAGTGAGCGGGACCTCTACTTCCTCAAAGGGAGTATAGTCTGCTGGTGTTTCACCTTCTAGGTAGTAGTGAAACACATTTGTAATTGCATTCATTGCCTGGAATGTAACCCATGAATAGAACACCTCTGTTTTATTAGATTTGTGTGCCTCAATCACGAAAATTACTGTACCACCCCTGGCTCTTAAGCCATGTTCTAGAACTTTTATGGTGACTGCCCTTCTGAAATTTGGTGCAATTTGTATTGCATCTTCAGGGTCTTCTGTTCCGAAGAGGGCTGTGTCAACTCTCCTTGTTGCGCTTGTTTCTTCCACCATTTTTAAATGGAAGAAGGGAGATTAAAGAGTTCTTAAAATAAGGTGTAAGTGCACAATTGTAGGAACTAAATGTCCTTCAAGCTTGAGGAACCAACAACCAATAAATAGTATTCTCGTACTACTCAGCTGCGGCGGATTTTGTGCCCACCCACTCCAGACGTCTCTGAGGTTTTGTGAGTAGGTTCTCTGAGAATAGCACGACTGAACTACTCAGATTCTACTGGTAAATAGGTACCAAACCAACGTTGGCGCGCCATGTCGTGTAGGTCCTATTACCCCTGCAGGACCTGCGCGTTTGGAGAACATATACTGCGGGCTTGGTGGCAGACTAGCTCTGAGCACCCCCACCGTATATGTTAGCCTGATTTTGCATTAGCTAGCTCGCAGTGCCACTAGTGTCTCCTCTTATCGGGGCGAGATTAGTTTCTGGCAACCTTAGAACATGACAACTCTGATTCCCTCAGAATCGTGGAAACAATGTACTACCTTTCGCTCAGTCACTCGTGCTCACTTATTCGGTTTGTCTCAGAGAGTTTACACAGAATAAACAGTTGGGCGTTTCAATAAGTATTTATTGAACAGTTGTTATTCTAGTGTAAAATATATGTGCTGCAGAGACCGGCAGACAATAGCAGAGATATATTATCAGCAGTACGATAAAAGCAAAGGGATAGAACAATTCTACCATATTGCGATAATCATGGATACATACATGAATATAAAAGCATTATGCAAGTGCGCGTACTCCTACGATGCCTAACTAGATGTACCTGAGTGTACCTAGCATATGTGTGTAGGTCTAAAGCCTAAGAGCCAAGAATCCTTCTAGGATTTAGTCGAACCCCCATACCTGAATAGAGAGAGTGTGGGACCCCGTCCTGGTCTCGAGTTGGACACCCCGTCAGGGCTGTGTCAGACCACTGTCAGCTGGAGCGACTGCATGCAGGAGCCTCAGCGTCTCTGGTCAGTGTGTCAGCATGGAAGTCTCGGTTCCCTCTGGTTTACTGGGGCAAGATGTGGTGTATTTATACCCTAAAGAGTCTCGGTCCTCAGTATGGTTTGTATTGGACATGAGGAAGACGTCAGGGGTGAACTTTGTACATACATTATGCTGGTGGTGTATTCTTAGAAAGCCATGCATAATTAATGAGTACAGTGTGGGCCTGTGTTTGGAAGAACCCTGCTGCATTCAAAACCACAGGATAGATAACGTTCAGCCCTCAGAGCTCGTTGTGTACTAGCTGGGACCAATGTAGGTGAAAGATCATGCCTATATAAGGAATCATACCATAATAGGACATGTACAGTTGTGACCATAATTGGGCATAAGCTCTATGAACATAATTGGGCAAGTACGAATATGACCATATTAGGGTAAATATGAATACGCCCATTTTAGGGCATGTACGAACGGATCTACATTAGGGCATCTATGCGGGATATAACAAAACAGTGAAAACACTACACAAAAATATACCACACCTGGTTAAGCTCAATAGATCTTAATTTATTGAACAAAACAAGACCAAAATGACAAAAATCCAATTAGTGGAACCGGAGTTATGAATTTTTAAAGAATATTTTGAATATATAGTGCTTAAAAGCATAAAGTGCCAACCGGGGCTATCTGGTCACCCTAGCCCGGGTCACATCCAAAAGTTCAGGCCGACAGCGATGGAGCACGGGTCGGATACCGAGACCTGCCTTGGCCCGCAGAAGCAGTACCTTGATTTGGGGTTGCGTCGAGGACGAGATAAGAGGAGCAAAGGAGGTGATTCACCAGCTTTGATCCTGGAGATGTAGGCAAAGTGTTGGTTCTGAGCTGCGCAAATCGGCAATGCATCGTCATTGAACCCCTCTGATGTAGGTGATGCGTCATCGTCGAGCTGCGCAGCCGGCAATGCGATGTCCTCGATCCTGGCAGCAGCGCCCATGCGTTGGTGTCAAAGAGATGCGCCGGTTTTGACATGCACAACAACAGAAATGCATGGGTTTTTGTAGTTGCAGCACTTTAAACCCACTTCCAAGGGCCCAGGACTGGATTGGCTCCACTTGGCAGGGCAAGACTCTCAGATGGCAGAGTCCAGATTCTGGATAAAGAGTGGAGGGAAGTCTTTGATCTCGCTGAGACTTCCAACAGGAGGCAAGCAGGCAAACCCTTTGAGAAGCCCTGGGTTCAAGTGGTGGAGAGATGCAGGTTCAGTCCTTCTCACTCCCAGGCAAGAGGGCAGCAGGCAGCTGATCAGCACACCAGAGCAGGGGCCCAGCAGAGCCTAGCAAAGTAACAATCCTTTCAGCAGCACAGCAGTCTTTCTTCCTGGCAGAGTATTCACAGGTCAGAAGTGTACTGAGCTGGTGGTGTCAGAGGTCCAGTACTTATACCCAGTTCTGCATTTGAAGTGGGGGAGACTTCAAAGAGACGGCTTTGAAGTGTACAGAGTTCCTGCCCTTCCTGCCCTTGCTCCAGACTCACTACAGGGGGTATGCATGACTTTGTGTAGTGACAGGCACAGCCTATTCAGTTGTGTCAGCTCCTCCCTCCCATCCTTCCCAGGATGGCCCATCTTTTTTTTTTATTGAGCAGGATACAGAGAGATATAAACTTCATACAGTACATATAATAAGTTTACAATCTTACCCTCAAAATAACATAACATAGCAGAAGTATCATCCTTACAGGTACTATAATGCATTTACGAATTTAGCAAAACATAGTCTTAATTAAAAATAGATAGCAGCAGTTATTTAAATTGCAGAAGTATATAATAATAATAAGGGAAAAAAGTACCCTGTGCAAAACAGTACAGTGCGAATTCAGCTAGTTCAAATCCTGATTTCATATATGTTACAGCAAATATTAAAGTGCAAAAGTATGTCATCGTAGACAAAGTGCATCGTGCCAAACAATTTCCCGAGAGATAGCCCGCAACAGCAATTTAAAAATGCATTTCATCATATCACTCAAATTCTATTACAGATTACTATGATTGGGGAAACAAGGAAAAATAAGCCTTAGCAACAAATACCATCGATTCATGGAGACGCTGTTATTAAATAATAAAATCAATACCATAAGGCCTAATATTACTACCCTGTCATTAAGATGTACTACAACAGTGTAAAGTCACCCTATGTTACATTGAATCTGTGAAGGGCCCCAACCGATTTAGCAGATGCCTCTCCAAAGGATTGTGCGAAACGGCAATATAGTGGGCCACATCTGTTTTCCAATTTTGCAGTATCAAAGAAGTGCCACAGCTATGGATATTGATATCAAATATTGATGATGTTTATGTAGATGGTATGTCTCATGAGAGGTTCCAACCAGCCCCAACATAGAAGATGGGGTTACTTTAGTATGCAAGGACAGGCTAATTGCATGGAAAACCCCATCCCAAAATTGCTGGAGCATTGGACAATCAAAAAAAGTGTGGACCCACCCCCATCAGTTGCCTGAAACTCTAAAACACTGGTCTGGATGAGATGGAAACATCCTGTGTAACCTATCAGGCGTATAATAAGCTATCCATTTGGATAGAAATGCCATTCTCTTAAAGTTTGTGGCTCTAATTGATCTATAGGCTATCTCGGAAAAGGCGCTGCCATTCCTAAATATTATACCTAGAGTTAGTTGCCTGAAAACCTTTTGACAGCAACTCGGGTAATACATTCTGGTTGGCCTGTTGCCATAGCATCTGGCACCAACTTCTCACTCCCACTAGCCAGGTTACATATATACGAAAAACAAATTGACGAATCTCTTCTTTCATTACAACATAATTCGTTTCTGAAAAGCTGCTTATCTGGGTAAAACTAAACCATAGTAACATATTCTGGTTTCCAAATTGTTGAGTTAGTCAATCCCATGAGATGAGACTCAAGCCATTATAAAAGTCTAAATGACTAAACCATCATTTTAGCCAGTCCCACCCCTCCAAACCTCACAGTCCTGCAATGGAGTGTAAGCATGGGATACCGAGAGTTTCCAGAATTTTAAACAGGTCTGTATATGTGAAGTTAAAGTCTCAAGGACCTTATACCTCATTTTCTTGGGAAGTTTGGCAGTACGGTGAAAAAATAGTAAATGTATTTGACTTTCCCCAATCATGCGATCTAACAATGGCATGAATGGTTAAGTGGTATGTGGGGTTAAGGTCGCCACTCCCCTGACTCCCCCTGACTGCCCCCCCACCCACGTGCTGTTCCTAAAACCCTGCCCCTTTACTAACACTACCCCAACCCCCACCCCTGTGCTGACTCTACCCATTCTCCTCCCCCTGCCCTAAGGCCTAAAACCCTGCCCCTTTACTTATACTACCCCTTTCCCCCATGCTGTCCCTTAAACTACCCCAACCCCTTCCACTGCCCTGAAACCTACCATGACCCCCCCAGCCCTAAAAACTACCCCAACTACCCATTCCCCTCCCACTTCCCTAAGACCTAAAACCCTGCCCCTTTACTTACACCACCCCAACCCCCCCCACACACCGAGCTGTCCCTTAAATGACCCCTGGGTCTCACTACCCTCCGGTATACAAGTAAACCGGAGAGTTGACCGCCACGCATGATTCTCTATTTCTTCATGTTTGTTTTCTAGCAGGGAAACCTTTTTTTGCTCAATCAAGACATCTTTATTAAACGACACCACTCTGTCTTCCAGGTCGGAAATTCTTTGTTCCGCCTCTTGGAGTCTTTGCAGCACTTGTTCAAGACTGAGCTCGATCTTGATCAGTATTTGATGTAGCATTTCAATCTCATGGGCCTGTTGCTGCTTAAGTTTCCTAATTTCCATTAATATTGTCTCGAACAATGATTTTAGCATCTCATGCATCTCATATCGGACTCAGCGGATGTAGCCACAGCCAGAGGCAGAGTGCCTCCTTGACTCTCACTGCCTACAAGATTTTTCACACCCAGGATTAGACTGTCAGCCTGAATCACCTCTTCCCTAGGGTGGACCGGCACTTGGCTGACTGAGCCCCCCGTCTGGATAAAAATGTAAGTCCGTTTTTATATAGCGCAGCTACTCACCCTTACGGGTCTCAAGGCGCTGGGGGCCGGAGTGGAAATTAAGTGAGCTATTGCCCAGAGTCACATGGTGCTGAGCTGAGCTGCCGCCGGAGCCGGGGTTCGAACCGTGAACCCTGTGCTCCGAAGTCAGCTGCCCTGACCTCCTCAGTTATTACACAGCTGTCTCCCTGATCCACATTCGCTTTATTAGGTTGTTCTCCTTTCCAGTGATGCGAATTAATTTTCTTCCCCCTATCAAGCTGACTGGTTACCCACTTAAGGAATACGGAGTAGTCTTTATCCTAAGTTGCCAGATTTGGATTAAAGACAGAAACACAGTCTTGCTCTCCATCTTCACTTGTCTTGCCTGATTCTGAGAGCATTTCATTCTGCCCATCTCTCTGCTCAGCATTGCTCTGGGTTACTAAAGGTGAACTCGCAGAGGAAGAACTTAAAGTCGCATTAGATTCAGACTGATCTGACTGGTCTAACTGTTTTTGATTAGCCATACTGGAGAGTGGGTGCTTTCTGGCCTTTCCTGACAGTCTTTCTGGCCCACGTTTCTGACAGCTGTTGCGGCCAAGCGACCTTGTACTGCCCGTCACTTTGATTTCTGGGCTGCAGGAGTACTATGGGTAGTAGTTGCTTGTTTAGAATGGTGTTTCTTATATTAAATGCAGCTGAAATGCAGATCAAAGCCCCTCTAAATCCCTTGGGCAGAACCCTCTGCCACAACTCCTGGTGGCTGACGATTGCTTACATCAGGGCATTGGGGGTGAGCTAGCAGTTCGCAGCTTTCTCCTTTCACTGGCCGCTGAGTCCTTTTAGAGCCATTTTTCCACACAGGTGCCTCTCCTCGTCCCCGGGCTCATGGGCCGAGCTGTGTATTCTCTTTCACTGCCTCTTTTTCTTGCTTTGAGACGGCAGCCATCCCGCACCATCGAAAACACCAAAAACTGCTAGGACGCTGACCTCCAGACCTGTGCACCGCCACCACCAAGCAGCACATCAGAAAAGCAGCAGCAGGTGAATGCGTGCATTAACGTGAGGTGGAGGGGTTATGTACGAGGTGAACGCTAGCAGCAAGGCATGTGGGCTCCACCTGTTGCCTCCCCCAGGATGGCCCATCATTCACACGTAAGCTCCCTTTGTGATTGGAGGGAATGCACAAAGCACAGCTGTTACCCACCCAAGACATGTATTCAGAGACAGACAGAAGGCACCAAATGGCTAAAGTAAGAAAATGCCAACTTACTAAAAGTGGCACTTATAGAATTACAATATAAAATCTAACTCCACCGTAAGTTAGGATTTTAAATTCTGATTGCAGAGACACCATCTCTTCCCAATTGGAAACTGCACTCATAAGATGTAATGAGATAATCCCAATGTTAACCTATGAGAGAGATGGGCCTTGCAGTAGTGAAAAACAAATGTAAGAGTTTTTCACTACCTCGGCCTTTAAAACTTAAAAGTACATGTCCAACTTTTTAAATACACTGCACCCTGCCTTTGGGGCTGTCAGGGCAAACCTTAGGGGTGACTTATATGTATTAAAAAGGAAGGTTTGGGACTGGCAAGAGGGTTAAGTTGCCAGGTTGACATGGCAGTTTAAAACTGGACATAAAGGCTCTGCAGTGGCAGGCCTGAGATACTAAAGTGGGTGGCACAGTCAGTACTGCAAGCCCACTAGTAGCATTTAATTTACAGGCCCTGGGCATAGGTAGTGCACTATGCTAGGGACTTATAAGTAAATTAAATCTCCAATTGTGGATAAGCCAATGCTACGATGTTTAGAGCAGAGAACACGTGCACTTTAGCACTGGTTAGTTGTGGTAAAGTGCCCAGAGTCCTAAAGCCAGCAAAAATGAAGTTAGCAAAACAGGAAGTCAGAAGGCAAAAACTCAGGGGAAACCATGCCAAGGATGCCAGGTCTAACATGTGGAAAAGAAATATGTAAATTTATCCTTCCCACCATGGCATTTAGAAAGTTCCTGAAAAACATTTGACAATGCAATCTGTGTTCTTCATAACCCACTGTTAAAGTACACTGGCAGCTTGCAGATGCTAGTAGGTTTAGGCTACAGAATACCTGAATGTGTGTGCCAATAGCCCTGCTGCATTATGTGTATCTGCCTAAAAAATGGCTGCAGCTCATCAATTAGGTTCAACAACATTTGCTTTCTGAACCTACATATGGCATAAATCTTTTCCTCAATTTGTACAAATAGGGCCACCCTCTGCCTAAAAAGTATCTCCTTTGACCTCCTCCTTTGCTGTGTGCCGTGGATGTACATCCTCTTTGCGATAGCATGAAATGCCACCATTATGAAAGCTTGCATTGCATTTTGGGTGACCCTTCCTACTACATCTTGATGATAAATTGTACATGCAATTACAAGTTTTTGTGACTATTCACAATTTGAGAATGATTAGTACATATGGATTGCAAATCAATAATTGTAAATCACAGTTTAAGGAATAACAATTTTCAATCGCAAATTAAGGATTAATTAAATGCTCAGTACGCTGAGCTATTTCTGCAAACCAATGTTTTGTGACCCTTTGTACATTGCACATATCCAATTTTGCGGTCACAAACCATGTCCAACCACTTTCTGTCACTGCCCATTCTGCCTTGTTAACCATGTTAGGGTATTATAGAGATAAGGCCTTTTGGAATCTAAAGAAGACAATAGGAAAGAGTTAGCTTTCTTTGGAAAGAATGAGCTTTTCTTTATTTGACAAAGATTGCAGGGCTTCCAAGAGAATATTTTAATAGACCACAAGTTACAAGCCAGTTGTAGGCAGGATATGGGTGCAATTTCAGCTAATAGAGTGAAAATTAAAGGGATGGTAAAAACAGAGAAAGAAATGTAGAGTGTAGGATAAGCTGAATGAAGCACGGGTCAGTTCAAAATCAAATCTTTTAGAAAATAATTACTTGTGACTACAGAAATCAGTCTGGTGGGCCTTTTATTGTAAACAGTTCTTTGTGTTTTAATTATTCTCCTAACTGTTCCAGCTCCCTTTAACACCTTTAGCAATCTGAGATGTTATAGATAAAAGTCCCTTAATTTGAGATCTCTGAAGTACATGTTCCATTAAAATTTAAAAACAAGCGTTTGCAATGCAATAGGTCTTGCATTACTGATAGTTTGAGGTATTGGCATTGCAAATAATAATGCAAAACCAATAGCTCATACTTTCAGTAATGTTAGACCTAGTCCATTGCAAATGCTTGCATAGTGAACCAGGATCTAGCATTGTCTGTCTCAGTGCAGTACCGCAAGCTGCTCCTAGAGGTCCCTAGTGAGCAAGGATCCAGCATTGTATGTCTCGGTGGAGTACCGCAAGCTGCTCCTAGAAGTCCCTAGTGAGCAAGGCACCAGCACTGCATGTCTCGGTGCAGTACCGCAAGCTTCTCCTAGAGGTCCCTAGTGAGCAAGGCACCAGCACTGCATGTCTCGGTGCAGTACCGCAAGCTGCTCCGAGAGGTCCCTAGTGAGCAAGGCACCAGCACTGCATGTCTCGATGCAGTACCTCAAACTGCTCCTAGAGTTCCCTAGTGAGCAAGGCACCAGCACTGCATGTCTAGGTGCAGTACCGCAAGCTGCTCCTAGAGGTCCCTAGTGAGCAAGGCACCAGCACTGCATGTCTAGGTGCAGTACCGCAAGCTGCTCCTAGAGGTCCCTAGTGAGCAAGGCACCAGCACTGCATGTTTCGGTGCAGTACCGCGAGCTGCTCCTAGAGGTCCCTAGTGAGCAAGGCACCAGCACTGCATGTCTCGGTGCAGTACCGCAAGCTGCTCCTAGAGGTCCCTAGTGAGCAAGGCACCAGCACTGCATGTCTCGGTGCAGTACCGCAAGCTGCTCCTAGAGGTCCCTAGTGAGCAAGGCACCAGCACTGCATGTCTAGGTGCAGTACTGCAAACTGCTCCTAGAGGTCCCTAGGGAGCAAGGCACAGCACTGCGGACATCTTTTGGTCACATATGGTACTGCACCCTGCAGAAGATATGGTAAATCCACCCTACCCATAATGCATTGCATGAAAGACAGTTCTACGAGTACATTCAAATAGATATGTCCATATATACAATTAGTAGCTTTGAAATGTGACAAAAGAATTATTACATTAATTTCGGATTAGGTTGTACTCTGTGTGGAGCTGATGAAGGGAAATTTATAGACGGTCTCATGTAAATGTGAGATGTTCTAGTGAGCGAAGTAACCACTGCCAGCCTATGTTAGGACCAAGTGTGTGTGTCTTGCCTGAAGCATTTAAAAAAAATAGTGCCTTGAGGCTGTGATTAAAACCTAGGGAATAACAACACATATAACAGGGGGTGTCCTCATGGGAGGTTACAAGAAGAGACAAGGCGGTAGTAAGGAGGGACTACTAAGCCTATTGACCAATGAAAAGCCACCATTTACAAAGGACAGGGACAGGAGCCAATCAAAAAGATGGGCAGAAAGTGGGCGGAGCTTTATGCACATATCGTGAATACAGTGTCGTGTAGTTCCTATAAACCTATATAGGATCTGCGCGTTTAGACAACATACACTGTAGGATTGGTGTAAGACTGATTCTAGACACCCCCACCGGGTATGTTGGCCTGTATACCAGCTAGCTCACAGTGCCACTAGAAACTCCTCTTACCAAGGAGAGAATAGTTCTTGGCAACTATTGAACATGACAACCCTGTTCCCTCAGGACCGTGGAAACAGTGTATTACTTTTCGCTCAGTCACTCATGCTCACTTAGTCGCAGAGAGATACACATAATAAACGGTATGGACGTTTTTCAATAGGCATTTATTGAACAGTCGTTATTCTAGTGTAAACTAAGTGTGCTGAAACAACCACTAGACAGTAACAGATATAAATGATTAGAAGCAGTCAGTCAGTCAGTCAAAAAAACTTTATTTCGGCCACACGGACCATAAAAGCACATAGAATAAAACAATACATTGTAGCCAAAATATAAACACATCATGTAAAAAGACTTTGTTTTTGTTATTAAGAACACTATAAATACACATTCGTATCTGCATTCTTAAATTAGCTCCCCCAAGCCTACTCAACGTTCTCGAACAAAGAGTTATGCAATAACCATACAGTGCATGTTTTCTACGTTAGGTGCTCAATGAGGAGCAATAAAAGTACATGTAAGGAGGGAACTGTTTCATTCAGAATTAGGAACACCTGATTAATAAATATAAATAAAATCTATAGATAAAACACCCTAGCAATAATTAATTTACAGAAGAGATAGGGATGCGCTACAGTGATTACATTTATTCATAATTGTAAAGAGAGCTGTACATAGCATAGCGTATCTGGCAAATAGGAATAATCTATGCATTCTTTCTTTAAAATGGCACTGCGGGTGCACCACATGGAGTACAAAAACCGTGAGATGGAGAACACAATAAGCGTATCGGTGTCATACTTAAAAAGCCTGAAAATCTCTAGGCAATGTCTAGTCCCCATATTCCTACACAATTGTAGCAACCACAGAGACCTTGACTTCCTATAGGCGGGGCAGAAGAAAATTACATGCATTTCAGTTTCCTCTACGTGCTCACACCCTGGGCAATCTAGATTATGGGAGCCCAACCACTTATTGGTAAAAGTTCGAAGCGGGAGCACCCCATGTCTAAATTGGAGGAAAAGCTTCTTCGCTAGAAGCGGTTGGATGTAATTTAGCGCAGGCTCTAGCCTATATTGCTGTTTTACTTCCATAAACCTGGAAGTTAAGCTCCCAAGCTTCGCCCCCCGCCATAGCTGGCCCAGTTTGTATTCTCTAAAACTCTTGAGGAATGCCTTTCTTGGGGTCTTAGGACAAATTTCATCAGCTGAAGTCCACAAGTTTACCCTCATCAGGGCCTGAAATGTATTCCTAATATACGCGAGCCAGGGGAGTTTCCCTGCACTTTGCAGATTCATAACATCCTTCAGCTCATCCTTATAAGGGACTAATTCAGGAGTACTCCAGAGGCGTCGCCAGTGTAAAAGAGGTCTGGAGGAAACTACGTCTGCTATGGGACTGATCCCTAAGTCCATCCTTAGTGGTTTTAAAGGGGAACTAGTGGGAAGACCCAACAATTGCCTCGCAAATGAATTCTCTGTCAATAACAAGGGGGTAGATGAACAGTGGCCCCATAGTTCTGCTCCATATAAGGCCGCCCCCCTTGCCTGTACCTTATAAACTTCTGCTGATTAGAAGCACTAAGAAAGTAAAAGGATGGTAGATTTCTACCATTTTGTTGTAACCATGAATACAGGCAAGTATATAAAATACATGACAATAAAATGCGTACTCCTACGATGCAATCCTAACTAGATGTACCTAAGTGTACCTAGCATGTATGTAGGTGTTAAGCCAAGAATCCCTTTAGGATAAAGTCAACCCCATAACCTGAATTGAGAGACTGTGGGACCCCGTCTTGGTCTCGAGTTGGACACCCCGCAAGGGCTGTTAGACCACTGCGAGCTGGAGTATCTGCATGCAGGAGCCTCAGCGTCTCGCGTCAGTGTGTCGGCAGGGAAGTCCTGATCTCCTCTGACTATCTCAGCAAGATGTGGTGTTTTTATACCCAAAGGTATCCCCAGGGGTTCTACCTTGCTGTGTCATTGTCGGACTTAGGATGACATCGGGAATGAACCTTGTACATAGTTATTATGCAGGAAATGGTAGTCCTACTGAGTTTCCAAGAATTCAAGAATCATCATGCATAATGTATGAGGCTATTGTTCAAGGAAAACCCCACGTTCTGTAAGTAGTACCGTAACTAGGTAAAGGGTCAGTCGTAGCAACCTGTATGTATGTAATGTAGGGACGAATATAGGTGAAAGTATGGATGTTACCCGGGCCTATATTGGGGTACCTATATGTAATATAAAACCCACTCTCCATCCGACTGGATGACATAAGTAAATTCTGACGTACCACTAGGCTGTCTAGATACTAGTACGCAAGCGACTATAGTAAAAACAATAGTTTCACTAAAAAATGTTTAAAAAAAACTAAAATGTTCTAAAAGAAAGAAATTGTCACTCAAGCAATAGCTCTAATGTGCCTGTATATATAGTTCGAACGACTACAAGCATCGGAAAAGCCATGCAGGTCATAAAAAGTGTCAATTGTTTCAGAGTTGCAGTTTGAGTTTGTTTAAAAAGGCCAAATTTTTCCCAGCACACGACGAGCCAAATGTTTATGTGTCCTGGCTGGTAGACGCAACATCGCTGTTGCCTGCCTTTGCAGACAACGATCCCTGTAACACCTCGCAGATTATGTCAATTGAGCACAGATGATCCTCCGTACTGCCTGCAGCCGATGCTGGGGCAGCCTGTGCGCCATCCAAGGCCTGAGTGTTAGTGGAGGAGCCGGTATCCATTCCAACAGGAGCAGAGACTTCCTGTGGAGGCTCTAAGAATGCCGCCATCAACATAGGAATACGCTGGGGACACTGCAGAACATGGGTCATTATCTGTTCCAGTAAAGCATCAACGTCCGGTTGCGCAACTGATGGAAGTGTCAGACAGAGATCCAACACACATTTTTCTCCGCAGAACAGGCATCGGAGAACAGGTAGGATGCAGTCCATCCAGACTGGTCTAAATGACAGGAACCAAGAGGCGCTTAGTTCCCGTAGGCGAGGTGTGCCCAGATGTTGTACCATGCGATCACGGTATTGGCGTTCCAGGAGTACAGTTTCCGTCTCCTTGGTGACTGGGACGTCCATTGCGTAGCAGAAAAATTACAATCAGGATACCTGCTATTAGAAACAGGATCAGCGGAAGTCCTCCAAAAATGCTTCCGAATACAGAGTGTATAAAGTTTGGTATAACTCAGAGGACAGTCTAAAAGGTGCTTAACAGTCCCGAACCTATAGTCTTAAATAAGTGGACTATACCTGTCGTATCAGACATGTTAAAGATACGATTTACCATTTCTGTGAAATGGAAGGGGCAGTTCGTACGTATGAGTGCCTGCTGTATCTCAGCCGAGGACCTTGCGATCTCGAGATCAAAAGTCTCCCGGGCGGAGGTTAAGGGCACGGTTTTCTGTAGAAGCATGGCTTTGATTCTGCTCAGAGTATCAACCCGTATAAAGGAAACATTCAATGAAGGCCATAGCGGCGCCTCCCTGACTGTGTGTGTCGGTGGAAACAATACTTGCATACAGCAAGTAACCCTGGAGCTCACGATGACCAGATATGCGATGCCCGGAAGCATCCCACAACAACCTTGATCGTTCAGCATCAAGTAACTCCCATTGGAAAGTAGCCTGAAAACTTGAGTAATCACGGCTGCCGTAGTACCCCTCAAGTGACAGGATAGGTTTGCTACTGAGCCATTGCAGGCCCTGTGCAGCATAATATCCTGGCATATGAGAGATCCACTTAAAGCGTTCTCGCAGT
Source organism: Calotriton arnoldi (assembly GCA_963921515.1). Taxonomy (NCBI): domain Eukaryota; kingdom Metazoa; phylum Chordata; class Amphibia; order Caudata; family Salamandridae; genus Calotriton; species Calotriton arnoldi. The sequence continues at coordinate 81,947 of CAWUFW010019522.1, forward strand.
TTGTACCGCTCAGAAGCACTTCTAGATCCCCACTCCTGCATCAAAATCTATACAGTAATTCCCGAGATTCCTTGATGAATTCCCTACCCATCTCTTTATATCTGCCTGCCTGTTGTTGTTCTACGCAATACTGAAACTGGAAAGTTGTGACCGGTAAAGTTATATGGCCATGGATTAACCACTCTGTGGACGGTGATTGCGCCACAGTAAAAGGTAATCTGTCCAGCTTTTCAATGCGCAGCATTGTATATTTTGCTCCCCTCTGTGCGATTTTCATCTGTTTTCCATTAGATTGTATGCAGAAAACAGGGACGTACTGTTGATAAAGCACCAAGGCACATAACCTGCGCGCAGTGATGGCAGCGTCCAGCTTAATAACATAATAGAACATAACTGTGATTGTCCGTGCTGTAGTATGGGCAAATCTTGTTGCAGTACGTCAATAGCAGAAGATACAATGTTGCCCAGTGAATAAATCCTGGACGTTAACGTAGTCATGCCATTGTCAACTACGGCTAACTCCTTTTCTAAGTTAATCCTATCTATTTCTCGTAGTCTCTCCGCTGCTTCTTGTTGGGAGATTTTCCAAATTTCATTATAGACTGCATAATAGAAACAATTTTGACGTGGCTGTCTGGGACCTAATAAAAAATCCCGTAGATCCACATCCTCTGTAAGTAAGGATAAGTGTTGTTTCACCTGTGTTAGTGTTGAGGTTTTTAGCCAATTGAGGCATAACTTCCCAACACTGTATGATGTCACCACCCCTGGATGTTCTCTTTGTACATAGCGTGGGTCTGGCCTATGGATACTGAACCCTTCGTTGTACCCCTGAATCTTTCCTCACATCTATTAGTGTCTGTGGGCCAAACCAACCATCCCTTCCAATTGGGGTCTGATCTATTGTATTGTAAAATGTCATCTAATATAGCCCCTTTTAGTGATGTAAAATTACCCTCGGCCTGTGATGGTGTTGGAATCTGAGGTGTGTTTGTTGTATTCTAGGGCTGTCATCTTGTTTCTATGGTTGCCCTTTCTGCATGATGCTGTGGTATGATGTCACAGTGTCAGGTGCAGAGTTAGAATGTCATTGATTAAAGTTGAATTTACAACTGTTGTTCCTGTGATGGCTCAGCAAGTGTGACCTGGAGCTGTGTAGTACTTCAATAAATCCTGGCACAACTCATCCAGTGTGTGACTCAATTACTACAGAATTTTTGGCGACGTTTAAACTACACAGCAGAACCCAGCGTGCATCAACTACCTTCAAGCTTCTTCTTCAAGAAATCAACCATCTTCAACGAACTCTCCAGCTTCTTCAACAAGAAACAAACCATCTTCAACGAACTCTCCACCCCACCTTCTACCAAGGTCACACTTACTTCGATCCTGACTTCTCTACGGTCACTTCTCTGCGGTCAGTTGGACACTTCTACCTTGACCCTCTGCATTGTTTTAACTTCACTTGGAGTCTGTTTCTCAACGACGACGCCTTTCTTTGCTACCTGCCTCTATTTGCGAAAGCGGACTACTAGTACACGTTCCCCGCCTCTCGCTCTGCTCCGCTTACCTCTTCTGTGCTCGCCGACTCAAGACAATCTTTCATCCAGCTCTCGAAAGGCCAAGAATCGTCACCGCATCTCATCTTCCCGGAATTTGTCCTCCGCAGATCCCCAGCGGTCCGAACACTCCCCTGTTGTCCCGCTTCACCAAGATCTTCAGAGCGGTACTGTAAATCCATTTTTTTCTATTTTCCCCTTAAATAGGAGGTGCAGCCAACGCGCAGTCTTTGTGCGCGTGCGTCCAGCGGCCCGCGCTACACCTCGCGTGCACATGCGTACAGTGGCTCGCGCTAGAGCATGCGCACAAGCTCCATGACTACAGCAACTCTTTGTGTGGCTTGCGCTAGAGCATGCGCATAAGCTCCATGACTACAGCAACTCTTCGTCTGGCTCCTATGGTGGCTCGCGCTCGCGCAGGCATTATCTTCAGCTTCTACCAATACGAAGTATTGCATCAGGAGAAGGATTTCTCTTCATTATCCTGTTGACTTGTGAGTATTGCGAACACCTGTGATTCGCACACTTTCTTTTAACATTTTTTTTTCACGTTGATCTGCACTACTGTTCCCAGCCTCGCAGAGCTTATCACGGTGTTCAGCACACCCACTCTGGCACATTTTTTTTTCTCTACAAAGCTGATCACGGTGATTAGCACACCTTTCCATGCCTGCTTAATTGAGTGGCACATTAGTTGTTCTCCAGCTTCTGTGTGATGTGTCATTTCACCTGTGGATCACAGTGATTCACACACTGTTCAACCTGCAAGAATACGTCTGCAAACTCGTACTCAATTTCAAAGTGTTGTAATCTTATGTAAAAACCTTTTGCGTATCACCATTGTGATTCCTCTTGTTCATAGTTTTTTTCTCCTGTTTATTCCCTCTTCACTAGCACATTTTGGGGGTATTTTCCTCTCTGTTTCTGTAGCGTTCTGGATATGTGTACAATGCAAGCCGTCACACCTCCTCCTTCTTTCCTGGATGCACCAGGTGAGCCTCCAGTGAAATGGGAGGTTTGGTTTGATGCGTTTGAGACATATTTAGGGGCCATTGGTGCATCAAGATTTTGCGCAGAGAGGAAAAAGTGTCTATTACTTCACTCTCTAGGTTTCGAGGGTAGGTCGATTTTCAAACATCTACCCGACTTACTTCTAGCTGAGGGAGAAATTATTGATGAATACGAACAAACTATACGAAAACTCAAATTAAGGTTTGATAGGCAACCCAGTTTGATGGTTTTGAGACACAAGTTTTTCAAGAGAAAACAATCAGATGGTGAAGATGTCGATGCTTATATTTCAATTCTCAGGAGACTAGCGTCAGTCTGCCTATTCGAGAACTTCACCGATCAGCTTATCAGAGAGCAATTCGTCTGCCAATGCAAAGACAAGCATATCAGACAAAAGCTCCTTGCAATGGGAAATCCATCTCTTGACGAGACTATTAAAATAGCCAAGAGCATCGAAATTTCACAAGTCTCCTTAAAGGAACTCGACGAAAAACCTCCTGAAAGTGTGAATGCCATTGTCACTACCAAGTTTAAACAGAAAGCTGTCAAAAGCAACCCTGGTAGCTCTACCAAACATAAATCTGATTTCTTTATTCCTAGCAATGTTTGTCTTCGTTGTGGTAATGCTCCACACGCCAAAGGTAGTAAGTGCATTGCGATTAATGTGACTTGTAACTACTGTAAAAAAATAGGCCATTTTGCCAAAGTTTGTCTTAAGAAGAATAATCAAAAAAAGACCATTGCTTGTGTTGTTGAATCTGAAGACGACTCAGATTCTGAGATCATTTCTGTGGTTGTGGATGAAAATATTTTTTCAAATGACACTAATACTGAACCAGTAACCGGTGATCCTTCATCATGTGTTGATCCTATTGTTGAATTACTAGTTGGAGATAAAATTATTCATCTTTTGGTGGATTCTGGTGCTAGAATTACAATGATAACCCAGAAACTATTCATTGAAACATGGGGCGACAGGGAACTGTTTCCTCCCGATCGCTCTCCTGTTTCTTATGAGGGACGGAAAATCGAATTGTTGGGTTTCATCGAAGATGTCATGATGTTCAAAGGAAGAAGGATCAGAGGTAAAATCTACATTGCTGTCAAGGGTTTGAATATACTGGGGTGGTTTCACCAGGGTCTTTTGGAATGATTCTCAGACCGGGCACCAAAGAGCAGGTTTTGCTGGTCACTTGTGATGAAGAGGGTCTAGATGGAAAAGTGAATTTCCATCCGTTTTTGGTGACACCCTTGGGAAAGTTTCTGGATTCAAACACAAGATTATTGTTAGGAATGGGGCTGTCCCAGTCAAACACAAACTTCGAGGGGTTCCTTTTAGTGTAAGGATGACCTCAACAAAGAACTCAAGAGTCTTTGTGACAAGGGTATCATCGAACCTACAGAGTCATCCTTATGGTTGTCTCCTTTGGTCGTCGCACGCAAGAGGGGAGGGCAGTTACGCGTGTGTGTGGACCTTAGGTCACTCAACAAGGAGATTTGGATAGACTCTCATCCATTGCCCAAAATCAATGACCTGTTTGCGTGTGTCAAAGGAGCTCAGGTGTTTTCGAAATTAGATCTAGCTAGTGCCTACCACCAAATAGAACTTCATCCTGATTCTCGGTCTCTCACTGCTTTCGTGTCTCCCCTGGGAACATTTCAATATCGTAGGATGCCCTTCGGGTTAGCCTCCGCGGCATCAGTTTTCCAGAGAGTCATGCAAAATTTGTTGAAAGGGGTTGAGGGTGTTCTTGTGTTTCAAGACGATGTGCTGATTTACGCTAAAGATAATGTTTCTCATGACATTATCCTCAAGAAGGTTCTTAGCATATTCAAAAGTAATGGTGTTGTTCTAAAAATGAGAAGTGCAAGTTTCTTTGTAAAGAAATTGAATATCTTGGTCACTTATTATCCCATGAAGGGATTAAACCCAGGCAAGGTCTTCTAGATGCTATTTACAATGCCGCTGTACCAAAAAGACAAGACTGGTGTTAAATCCTTGCTTGGGTTGTTAGAATATTATTCAAGATTTGTCCCTAATTTTGCTTCCATTGTTCGGCCCATCAGCAGTTTACTCAAAATAGGAGTCAAATTTGAATGGTCTCAAGACTGTGATCATGCGTTTAATGAAGTTAAACTGTCTTTAGGTAAGGGCAGTGCCCTCATGCCATTTGATCCTGATTTACCATGTTGTATAGCGGTGGATGCCAGCCAAGTCGGTTTGGGGGCTATCCTTACTCAAGTGTGTGGGGACAAAGAGAACACAGTGGCTTTTGCGTCAAGAGTTTTGAGGAGTGCAGAAGTTCAGTATTCCGTTATCGAAAAGGAATTACTTGCATGCGTATGGGCTATTGAGAAATACCGGCCATACGTTTGGGGAAGACGTTTCAAATTGATTACTGACCACAAACCTTTAGTATCTATTCTTGGTTCTGGTCCTAGTAAGTGCTGTACACCCAGGATTACGAGAATGGTTAGTAAGCTGCTACAGTACCAGTTCGATATCTCACATATTCCTGGTGGGAGGAATGGGAGAGCAGATTTCTTGTCGCGTTTTCCTCAGCATAATGATGGTTGTGATGGTACAACTTTTAGAGAACTGAGTGAGGAAGATGCTGAAGACTGTTTCGTTGCTGCTATAGATATTCCTGACCTTGTAGTTGGTTCTGAGGAAAATTGGAGAGCAGCCTTACTTGAAGATAGTACTCTTCAACAAGTTTGTGTTTTTGTCAAGGAGGGATGGCCTCGAGAAAAGTCACTCTCTTTTCGTTACAGCCTTATTGGAAAATTGAAACTGAAATTTCTTTAGAGGATGGTATTCTCATGAGATGTGACAAACTTATTCCACCTCACTCTCTCAGGCCCATCATTGTCAAAAAGCTCACGAGGGGCACTCTAGGTGTTACGCTCACTAAGCGTCGTGTTCGTGAGCACTTTTGGTGGCCTAGCATGGATGTTGAGATTGGTGTTTTGGTCGAGAATTGTTCTGTGTGTCATTCTGCTGAGAAAGCTCTTAAAGTTTTCACCCCACCACTGCTTCCTGTTGAATGTCCGTCGGGTCCATGGGTGGGTATTGATATCATGGGTCCCTGTGATGTTTTACCTTCTGGATGCAAGTACGTTTTAGTGCTCATGGATTATGCATCAAAGTGGCCGGAGATAAAGTTGGTCAAAGAAGCTAGTTCAGCCAGTGTTGTCAAGTTTTTGAAAGAGGTTTTTCTGCGGGAAGGGTTTCCGAATTCCTTGTCTCGGACAATGGGACTCAATTTGTTAGTGAAATGTTTGAAACATTCTTGACCTCTAGTGGTGTGAAGCACTTAAAGAGTTCTCTTTATCATCCACAAACAAACGGTTTAGTGGAAAGGATGAACCGGGTTTTGGGTGAGTGCATCAAGTGGGCTGTGGCTGGGAAGTATGATATTGTTCAGTCTTTGGAAAGTATGTTGTGGTTTTACAGGACCACACCTCATTCATCTACCAAAGTTTCACCTTTTGAGATATTAAGGGGAAGGAGGGCCAATACGTGTTTCAAGCCTGGATGGATGAACAAGTGGTTTAAAACTGATTCTAATCTGTCTTCCCTCATGGAAATCGTCAGGGAAAATTTTGAATCTACTCAGAGTAAACAGAAAACCTGGTTTGATAAAAAGAAAGGGACCAAGATGGTTCGTTTGGTCGTTGGTGATCTCGTTCGCATCAAAGCGTCTGTGCAGGTTAAGAAGGGAAATTGTAAATATGGAGAACCTGTCAAGGTGGTAAGGATCGGGAACAATGCTGTTCAAGTGAAGGGAGGTCGTTGGTGGAATCTTGCAAAAGTTGTCAAAGTGAGACCAGTCTCGCTAGGAGTTGACCACAGTATTTGTAAGAATCCTGTTCTAACCAATTCTTCTGCACGCAGAAGAAGTTCAAGAATTATTGTTACTCCTAAAAGGTTTCGTGAGTAATCTTCGGATCCTTTCCTCTCTTTTTCTGCTCTGTCTTTCTTTTGTGTTTTTTTTGTATTTTATTTTGTTTTGTTTTGTTTTGTTTTGTTTTGCAGGAGAAGGGAAGGTATGTTGTATTCTAGGGCTGTCATCTTGTTTCTATGGTTGCCCTTTCTGCATGATGCTGTGGTATGATGTCACAGTGTCAGGTGCAGAGTTAGAATGTCATTGATTAAAGTTGAATTTACAACTGTTGTTCCTGTGATGGCTCAGCAAGTGTGACCTGGAGCTGTGTAGTACTTCAATAAATCCTGGCACAACTCATCCAGTGTGTGACTCAATTACTACAGAGTTCAAATCCTTGTTCTTGGCTATTCCAAGGCAGGAAGTCTGTTGCACAGTATCATTCAGAAATATCCTCTGCTGGGGAATGAGGCATGCTCTAAATAGCGCTTCTGCTCCCTGGACTTGCCAGTCTCTAGAACCCCAGACTGATGTTAAGCCTTTAGTGTCTTTCCATAAGTCGAAACCCTGTTCAGACAGGTGGGTAATAAAGGAAGCAGAGTAAATCTGTTTGGTGTTAGTCAGCATATTTTTCTGTGCAGATGTAGGTGCAACCTTATAGTAATATGAGGTCGGGTCAGAAATATTGAGCCCTGAAAAATAATGAAAATTTCTGCGCAAACGTTTTCGAACTACTTTTCGGTGGTGTAGGGCAATGTTCCCATTGGTGATATGTGAAAACATTCCTAGGGGTACTGGATTTGTGTAGAAAATGATGACTATAATGTTGATAACAATACATAGTGTTAAAATCTGATGTGTCTTCTAACATTTCATTATTAGAAAATGCAACAGATTGTTCCAAATCGGACAACATATTGTTTACAGTTTCAAAATCCCAATCCCAATCATCGGAAAATGTACTGGAGGTAATGATATGATTTAAGGGAATTTTAAATAAATGAGGTATTTTTAAAAGTTCGGTTGGACCAAATATATCATGAACAAACTCGTCCCATACTATACCATCAGGTATAGGAACTGCTGTAATGTTCACTGATGACAAGTCTCTGTGTTCACGATGTGATGAAACATGAGGTTTCATGATCAAGTTCACTTTTGATGCTGCAGAGCTTTGGCGAAGGTAAGTTCCATTAACAAGCAAGCTGAATACAGTTACTAAGCCTATCCAGAAAAGAAAGAAAGGTATCCTGGTGATTATCCAAAGTTCTAGCCAAGGTGACACCAGGTAAGTCTTTTTAAGAAAAATGAAGAAGTCTTTTATTTGTTGATGACGAGATATTGGGGCTGGCGTTGTTTCAAGTTCACTTGGATCCAAGGAAAAGGTATCGAAGTCGATGAAATAGCCAGATGCAGTTCGATCTATTTTTGGTAGCTCAGCAGGTTTTGTTGAACTTGTAGATGGCTCTTGTTGAGGCAAGTTTATGTAGACATTAGTGTTAGGTCGAATTGAAATTTGTCTTTCATTTTGATTTTGAATTTCTGTTTCAAGAGGAACTAGTTCCATGGCATTGTTGCTTAGTCCATCATTCCGTATAGGAGACTCTTCAAACGTGATGAGTCTTTCCGTCTGAACTTCCTGTATGGTAGCGAGAGGAGTGCGTCGGCTACTCAGGAGTCCACGAGGCCTACCATTCAGTATCGGCCACATAGTGTGGTTTTATCAGATCAATGGAGACGAATCTCTTCTCTATTTTCCCGACATGAGGTGGCAGAAGTACAGTTCTTGTCCCTTCAACGGCCAGGACAGGTACTGCTTTCTGTATGATGGCCCAAATTCTTTTTTGTCCCCTATCTTTTCTCTGACCAGATCCCCAACTTTAGGGACCCAGACAAGTCTTGCCGTGACTGACTGACTACTTCCCCAGTGGCGATCCGCTTTACTTGCACATTATTTTGTAGTGCCCTGTATTCATTCAGATCCTGTAAAACAGCCAAACGTTTATTGATGTCAAAAGGTTTTTCATCCGCCACTGTGCCTTCACAATCGAGATCAGGTACCCACATTCTTGTTCCAAAAAGGACATCGTAAGGAGTGACACCCCCTAGAGAACTTCTTGGCATGTTGTTCAAGGCTCTCTGTATCCCATATAAGTGACTGGCCCAACTACCACCCGCGCCTAATACTCTAGCTGTTAATGATTGCTTTAAGTCCTGGTTTTTCCTCTCCACAACCAAATTTCCCTCGGGATGGTACGGGGAGGAGTATCGCAGTGCAACACCCAAACTTCCCATGGCTTCCTTGTAAGCCCTGGAGCTAAACGCGGGGCCACAGTCAGAATGTAATGTGCCAACTGCGTATGTCCCTATAAAGACTCGGAAATCTTTGATAACAGTTCGAGCGTCAGCCGAGTGCTGAGGCCATACCCATAGGAATCTCGAGCATGAATCCACTGCAACCATGATATATTTGTAAGCCCCATCATATTGTAGGGGGCCGCAGTGGTCCAAATAGACACATGCGAGTGGTCTGTCTGATATTAGCAATGGTGTCTGTGCTGGACTTGTTATGGTGGAGCCCTTCATCTGTTGACAGATGTCGCACTTTAAGACATAATCTTTGGTCTGCTTTGTTAACCCTGGCCACCAATAGCGTTGTTTCAGTAAAGAAACTGTTGCCGTAACTTCTGCATGTGCAGAACCCAGACCCTCGTGTGCAGCTAATATTAAGCCTAATCTGCAATCCATGTTTGGTATTACTCTATCCCCCACTCCTGGAATCTGAGCAAAAGGAATGTTATTTGCATCTAACTTGTAGGAGTACTTGAGTGGAAAACCTTTCAGCAATGCCTTATTGTCTTTGCGTGAAGCAATGACAGCTACCATTCTCTGTCCGTCTATTCTTGTTTTGGAACGAGTGATTGCAGCTACGGATGCAGTTCGTACTGTCCCCTTTGCCGCTTCATCAGCCAATGAATTCCCTTCAACATGAACGCCATCACGATGATGACTCAGCATATGTATCACGTGAGCTCTTGGTTGTTCGTTTTTAAACTCAACTACCTGTTGCCTTAGCATTTTATGCTTAATTTTGCCACCTTTTGAGTCTTTAAACCCATTTTGTCCCCAATACTGAAGATATTCATTGTATGACTGGACACAGTAAAAAGAATCGCACACAATTAGTGTGGGGAATTCTTGATCCGTATTTATCAGTGCCAGTAATAGTGCTTTTAATTCTGCCAGCTGAGCTGTGCAGTCTCCTTGTACAGCTTGGATGGAACTCTCCGTCTTGCATACGACCTTTTACAATCGCACATGCGGGGCTGTATTGCTGTTTACTTCCAATGGCCGGTTGAGCAGATCCATCAGTGTAAATTATGTAGTCATACTGATCTAGAGGCATTATTTTATTCGGGAGAGGATGTTCTTGTTCATATTGCAAAAATGCTTGTGTTTTCAGACTTGGGTCGTATCTGTATTCTACATCTGTTGCAGTGAGAGAATTAGCCCATTGTATCCATCTTGGATGTAAGGCTTTAGCATTAGGAACGCTTGCCTTTGTTGCAGCTTCTAAGGCTGGTACTGGAGTTACGACAATTATTCATTTCCCCTGAACCAGTGCTCTTTCTCTCACTACAGCAGTCTGTACTGCTGTCAGGATTTTCTCTGTAGATGCAAAACGCATTTCAGCGTTTGTGTACAAATGTGATTTGTATGCTATGGGTACTGTTTCTTCTTCTTTGAAGGTTAGGTAAGTGTACCCAGATTGACCCGCTATAACGCGGATTACCAGATTGCGTACGTTTATGCGTGTCTGCAAGTGTTTTGAAGCTATCATGTCAGCTTGTAGGGAACGACGGATATCTGTGATTTCCTGTGTCCATTGCCTAACTGAAAAATCAGGTCTTATTAAGTCGTAGAAAGGTCTAATTCTTTCTGCGTAATCCAAAATGTATGTTCTACCAAAATTCAGGAATCCCAGTATGGATTGTACATTTTTTAATGATTGTGGAGGTTGGAGCAGTGCACACTTTTCTAAAAAGTTAGCTGCCAAGCTCTTGCCTTCACTTGAAAGCTCATATCCCAAAAATAGGACTTTGAGGTGGGCTATTTTTGATTTTTGAAGTTGAATTTGTAGCCCTCAGAGGCGAATCCCAAGATTATGGTGCTCACCCTGGTCAAGTGTTCCTCTAGGTCATCATCCGTCAGATAAATATCATCTACATAGGACAATGCCTCCTCATCCAGATTCTGAAGTAACTCAGTTACTCTTGCTGAAAACAACCCCGGGCTGTTCTTATACCCCTGGGGGAGTCAACAAAATTGACCCTGGGACCCCAGCACTGAGAATGCTGTCAAATATCTGTTCTCAGGCGCTATATTTTGGCAGAAAAACCCATTCGAGATATCTAGTGTTGTTTTAAATTTTTTCCGCACAAAGAATTCATCAATGCGGCACTGTGTGCGTTCTGTACTGCAAATGTTTTTGTGCATGAGTTTAGATGTCTATAGTCTAAAACTAGACGATATGAATTGTCGGGTTTCATTACGGGAAACAAAGGATTATTCATTGAAGAGGTGCAAGTTTCAATCACACCCTTGTATTCAAGTTGATTTAAGATCTCCCTGACCTGTTTTTTCGCTTCCTGTTTCATTGGATACTGTCTCTGTGGAATTGGAGTATATTTTAGTGGTATCACGTGGTGGGTTGAATCTTCATCCCACCCAACGTGGTTGCGGTATAGCGCAGGAGCAAGGGCCACCGCCCACTCCAGCGCGAATGTGTGTTTTAGATATTGGGGAACGAGGTAGGAGAAAGCTGGTGATAATTACCATTACCCTCTTTGGGCAATCCATAACAATAGTAGACGGCCAATCTCTTTCAGCTAAAAGAATGTCATAGCCAAAAGTCAGGTTCTCCCAAAAGAGACCTTTAATTTTTCTGGGTTTGTCCCCCTCCATTTGGAGTGTTATTTCATGTAACCTATGTGGGACACTTACCCTAGTATCTGGCGTTTCCACCGTGATATGGTCACTCAACTCCGCTTTCACCAGAAATTCCATCAGGTTCTGGCGAGCTATTGTTACTTCTACTGCGCTGTCTAGCATCGTGAGAGCCCATTCCCCGTTCAGTAGTTGAGTCCTCAGAATTCTCGGCATGTCTAACTTTGAGACCTGCTACTTTCTTCTTTTTGAATTGAGGTTTTGCTTTAGACTTTTCTTCTTTTTTGGAAGTGTAGTCTGAAGTGCGTTGTGTGTCTATGGACTTTGTACGCTCTTCTTGTCTGTGTTCTGACCATCCTTCCCTCTCCGAGTTTTTCGATGAACCCTGAAAGGAACAAGAGGAACGTGTATCAGTGTCCTGATACCTATCAGGTTTTCTAATGTTGTCCCTATTCCTAAGGTTATACCTCCTTTCGGAGGGCTCCTGTTGAGGAGACCTACCTCTGGATTGAGATCTGTTCTCTTTATTCATTTGTTGTTTGTTATTATCCCATTTGTTCTTTAAAGAAGCAGGTGTTTGCTTAAAAGTATCCTTTTCGGGACTACCCATCAGTTGAGGTTTTATTGCTCTAGCCCCCAAGCTGTCTCTGCCTAATTCTGCATAAGCAGTTTCAATTATTTTAGGTAATTCATGTTCCTGTTGTAGAGGCATGAACTCCCTTAGGCGTTGGCGTATTGCCACCGATGCTGCCTCTTCTTTAATATTTGCTAATATTATAGCTGATACCTGGGCAAAATTACCTAGTAATTTCACCCCTAAGTTCAGAGCAGGTTCTGCTCCATACTCATTCTATATTTGTCTTAATACATCTGGTATTACTACTAATGATGGGATACCATGAGTCCTGGTATGTATGGCAGCGAAAACTGTACCCCAAGAGGTACAATCCTCTATCTGGGGTGTTATCCCCATGGGCAAGCAAATTGTTAACATTCTGTGTTTTTCATATTGGCTGGTGTTTGGAAATACCGCCTCTAGCTGTGTTATTTTTTGAGCCACCCAGAATGGCATTTGTTCACGTTTAGTGGGCATTTTACCCATCACTGCGTGTAAAGTTTGTGGTGTAATTTTAGTTGTTGATGTTTGAGTCGGACTTGTTGGTGTAGCTGTTGCTGGATGAACTGTGAGTGTTCTCATCACAAACTGTGTCATGTTTCTGTAAAGTCTTATTAGTTCTTTATGAAGTGTAAGTAAGTCTCCTGCTGGCATTGTTTCAATGTACCGGCCATGTTGCTCCATCTCTTCCGAGCAGACTGAGTCTTACTTTATTTCTTGTATGGGGGAAGGCACCTTTAAACCAGTATAAATGTTCCTGGTGAGTGAGCGGAATTTCAGTGTCCTCGTACGGACAATATTCTTTCGGTATGTCATCTTCTGTGTAGTAATGAAATGTCTTTGTTCATGCATTTGCCTCTGGGAATTTCAATTTAACCCATTAATAGAATACGCCTGTTCTAAATGATTTGTGTGCCTCAATCACGAAGGTTACTGGCCCACCCCTAGCTGTTAAAGCAAATTAAGCTAGTTTAATGGTGATGGCATTTCTAACATTTTCTGAAAGATGTATTGCATCTGCATCTTCTTCTTTGGCTGAGAGATTTAGTTCACGCACAGCTTCGTCTTGCTGCTCAGTCATTTTTTCAAGGGAACTGAGATAAGGTTTTATGCACAATAGGAACAATGTGTCCTTCAAGCTTGATTAACCAACAGCCAATACATAGGATTTTTGCCTACTCAGCTGCGGCAGATTTTGTTCCCTCCCACTCCAGACGTCTCTGGGGAAATGTGAGTAGGGGTCTCTGGGAATAGCACAACTGAAATACTCAGATTTGACTGTTAAATAAGTACCCAACCAACGTTGGCGGCCCCATGTCGTGTAGTTCCTATAAACCTATATAGGATCTGTGCGTTTAGACAACATACACTGTAGGATTGGTGTAAGACTGATTCTAGACACCCCCACAGGGTATGTTGGCCTGTATACCAGCTAGCTCACAGTGCCAATAGAAACTCCTCTTACCAAGGAGAGAATAGTTCTTGGCAACTATCGAACATGACAACCCTGATCCCTCAGGACCATGGAAACAGTGTACTACTTTTCGCTCAGTCACTCGTGCTCACTTAGTCTCAGAGAGATACACAGAATAAGCGGTACGGACATTTTTCAATAAGTATTTATTGAACAGTCGTTATTCTAGTGTTAAATAAGTGTGCTGAAACAACCACTAGACAGTAACAGATATAAATGATTACAAGCACTAAGAAAGTAAAAGGATGGTAGATTTCTACCATTTTGCTGTAACCATGAATACAGACAAGTATATAAAATACATGACAATAAAATGCGTACTCCTACGATGCAATCCTAACTAGATGTACCTAAGTGTACCCAGCATGTATGTAGGTGTTAAGCCAAGAATCCCTCTAGTATAGAGTCATCCCCATTACCTGAAGTGAGAGACTGTGGGACCCCGTCTTGGTCTCGAGTTGGACACCCCGCAAGGGATGTTAGACCACTGCGAGCCGGAGTATCTGCATGCAGGAGCCTCAGCGCCTCGCGTCAGTGTGACGGCAGGGAAGTCCTGATCTCCTCTGACTATCTCAGCAAGATGTGGTGTTTTTATACCCAAGGTATCCCCAGGGGTTCTACCTTGTTGTGTCACTGTCGGATTTAGGAGGATGTCGGGAATGAACCTTGTACATAGTTATTATGCAGGAGATGGGAGTCCTGCTGAGTTTCCAAGAATCCAAGAATCCTCATGCATAATGTATGAGGCTATTGTTCAGGGAAAACCCCACGTTCTGTAAGCAGTACCGTAACTAGGTAAAGGGTCAGTCCTAGCAACCTGTTATGTATGTAATGTAGGGACGAATATAGGTGAAAGGTTGGGATGTTACCCTGGCCTATATTGGGGTACCTATTTGGAATATAACAACAGCATGTCTCGAAGAGACAGCGCAGGCGCTGCCTAGGCGAGACCTAAAAAAGGGGGTAAGATGGCAGGGACTGATACATTTTATATTGATTTATTTAAGAGTGATCTTTCAATATAGGCTCCATTTGTTTCTCAAAAATGAAATATCCAGGAACTGTAGAACTCTTTGAATGGAAAAGCCCTGAATTAATTTCAGTATTCAATAAAGAACTGAAATCTGAGCACTGCAGCTAAAGGCGTGTATCTGTAGTGGATGTTGTTGCCAAAGTTTTCTGCAAGGTGGTTTTATTACAGTTTTTTGATTTAAAGTATTTTATCATACCTTCAGGCAAGCTTGCTATTATCTTGAGTTATGGGACACATCACAGAAGCTCCTTGTTTTTGCATTTTTAGATCTGAAATCAGCTTTTGGTGAGGTAAAACAAAGCAAATTCTTTAGTGCACATCTTGCAAGTTGGTTTGAATGGAGACCTGATTTAACTTGTAAAATCTTTGTATTTAGGGACTTAAGCATCAATTAGCTGGGATGTTAAAGGAGAAGCTAGGAGGCCTTTCTAGTTGCAAGTGGGGTTAGGTGGTACTGGGTTTTTGTCCTGACTGTAGATACAAGACTATATTCTGTTTCCTCTAATCTAGTACTGATAATTATAAATCAGGAGACCAAACTCTCAGAACAAACACTAGCCCATGCCTCGAAATGGTGATTTGTTTAGTCTTTAGCAGACAATAGAAAAATTGTGCATATCTCTCTTCATGAACATTTACTACTCAAGATGTCTAATAGTCTCTCTCTCTCTATGGGCCAAAGTTGTCAGGTCAAATCAGAAGAACCGACCTCAACATCATAGAAAGTCACAATTTTAGGCCGGTATTATCTCTCCATGGCTCTACCCCACTATTGTCTGACATGTAAAACTAGGGAAAACCTGTATCTAGCTATGCCATCTTGAGACCTCGTTAATACTGTCTCTATTCATGGAGCATCTTCTGAGTCATGAAAAAAACTTCCTCAGTCTATTAGAGATGAAGAAAACCTTTCTAGTTTTAGGTTTAGGAAAAGATAAACCTGTTTCTTTTGTTACTTTACCCTACAGTAGTCTGTACAAGGTTTTGATGTTGTTTGTGCAATACATCCCCCAGCACCAAAAGCCCTTTTTCAGGTGTACGTTTGTGCTCCAACATTAGATAGATAGATAGATAGATAGATAGATAGATAGATAGATAGATAGATAGACACGCCGCCCGTGTCATTGCGTGCCAGGAGGCGCTTTAAGCAGCACCGGGCTCCTGCAGCACAGAAGTCCATCACCATCACACCGGGGGAGCAGAACTCCAGCCCCCAGTCAGCCTTGCGGCAGACACACTGCCCACGTCATCACGCGCCATGAGGCACTTTAAGCAGCACCGGGCTCTTGCAGCAAGGGAGCCCGTCACCGCCACACCGGGAGAGCAAAACTCCAGCCACCAGTCAGCCTTGCGGCAGGCTTGCAGCAGACACACCTTCCCATGTCATCGCGTGCCAGGAGGCGCTTTAAGCAGCACCGGGCTCCCGCAGCACGGGAGCCCGTCACCGCCACACCGGGGGAGTAGAACAGTCCCCGGTCAGCCTTGCGGCAGACACACCGCCCCCACGTCATGACGCGCCAGCAGGTACTTTAAGCAGCACCGGGCTCTCGCAGCGCGGGACGTACACGGACGTGCTCTGGCTGTGCCCGGGCAAAGCACAGGCCAAGGTGGGCCCGTGTGCGCCAATCAGCGGCTGGCAGAGGCTGGAGTCTCTTTCAAGTGATATAGGAGCGCCGGCTGAGAGGTTCCAGGTGAGTGTTCACCCGTAATAACTGGATTGGTAATAGTTTGGCCAAATACCTGTGATGGGGAAACGTACTGGCCCACCACCTCAGTGTTCCGCCATTACTCTTGACAGCATGCTGGAGAGGGTGGTCAGCATCATGTGGAATGAGATAGAGTTAACAGAGCGCAGATTGTCCTCGGGAAGTGAGGCAGTACAGACTGGATCTGCACTTGGAGTGGTATCAGTTGACCCAGCACCGACTATTATACCTTGCAACCCCCTGCATCAGACAGTTGGCTCTAATAATTTGCTGTTTCCTAGTGGGAGCACTCCTGGTGCCCAAGGGCATGATATGCCAGAGACACAGCCAATTACGGGTACCCCAACAACTCCAGTAGCATTGGCTACAAAAAGTAAAAGAAAGCCTGGGAAGCCTGTCTGTACCAAAAGGAAACAGCCCCCACACTAGTTCATCCCGCAGCTGTTTGTCCTCCTGGATGCAATCATCATCAAGTGCCAGTATCTCGGGACCAGTGTCGAGCGGTAAGTCTCGCCATTCTATTTGCACTCAGACGGAAGTTGCACCCGCCGCACTAGACCTTGGGGATGCTTTCATTAATACGTATGCTTACGGATTAGTGATATGATCGACTTGAAATTTACATCTTTATGGAAGCGTTTGGATCACTTGGACACTGTAGTGAACAAACTCACCCAACAAGGAGAGACAGTCCAAACTAATGTTATCCCGGGGGGGGTGTCTATCCCTTCACCCAATGCTTTATCTAAAGACAACCCACCCTTTACTGTTACGTGCCCATCTGCTGACCCCTTAGTTGTATCCTCTTGTAAAACATGCACTCAATTAAGGGAGTGCCTCCTCCCTAAGGTTAATACGGCGCCAAAACCTCTTTTTTCTAACAACGGCCCACTAACCTCGGCTGGGATCAACTCATTTGTGCCCCCTGTTCTTACACTCAAACTTATTAATAGACCGGTTGGTGACCGACCGAATTTGGGCACATTTAGCAGTATTACATCTGACCCACCGAGTAGGATCCATCTTAGGCCTAATACAGATGTGCTGGGACTGCCGCCGGCAGCCTGCCCAATGTTTTGGTCCTGGCAGGGGTACCAACCCTCAAGAAGGAACAGAGGGAAACCTGGGATCAACTGCGCAACAAATGTGTGGACTGGTTATCTAAGAATAAGAGGTTCAATGTGTTAAATGCGAAAGAGATAATTATGGTACAAAGAGTGGGGTGGGTAGGTGACTCATCTAAGAACATAGAAGGGGACTGAATTGTTATTAATTTTCGTAGACCATCAATGGTAAGGTCATTGTTGAGAAGTCAGGAGATTACAACTACCAACCCGTCAAAAATTTGGTCTCTACCATTGGGCTACTTCTATAAACCAACTTCCAGATGCCCTTTAAATGAGCCTGTTTTCCCAGCTGTCCAAAACAAATTTTCAGCACTGTCTGATCTGGATAACCAGGATTGACTACCACTGCCCCCTGAGACTATTGGGGTTGATTATATATCTATATGCTCTCGACATATAATTGAGACACAGGATCACGCTGCTACAACTATCCCTAAGGCCTGATATAACCTAGATTTGAATATATTTAGCTGGAACGTTGCTGGCCTACAATCAAAAATATATCTAGCAGACTGGCTGGAATTAGTTAGACAGCAGGACATTCTTATGTTCCAAGAAACCTGGGCCACTAAAGAAATATATCTTGAAGGGTTTGAATGTTTTAATGTTGTAGACCCAACTCCCAAATTTGGTCGACCGTCCGGTGGCCTTTCAATCTGGGTGAACATTGCCGCAGGGAGAAGTGTTAAGGTTTTACACACCCAAAGTGATAAATTTCAAGCTCTATTATACAAAAGGGGGTATCTATTTATCTACTCAATTTCTATAACAATGACTTTCACAGTTCTCCCAATATAAATTGTATTAACTTATTTGACTTTGTCACCACCCTAAAGAACAGTAACAGTTCTGACAAAATAGCTGGCATTTGTTTGGGGGGCGATTTTAATGCTAAGCTCCCCAGTGAAGATACTGCTGTCCCAAGGCCCAGCAGCAGAGGATAAATTTGCCACAGGGGTGTGGAGTAAAAGGAACATTTGCGAAGTCATGATTTGAGTAATGTTATGGATATTGCTGCTGTAACTAATAATAATAACTTATCTGATCCAACATTCAGAGGAAGGGGCAGTGCCACCACGATTGATTATATCTTCATTTCTCCCGCCCTTGAGGAATTTTTATAGAAAGCTGAGGTTGTTCCCACACACCACAGCAATCACAACCCGATCAAAGTAGTGCTGAGATTGTCCCCCAGGCTGACGTATAAAACAGAATGTGGCACTAGGAATTTGGTACCCTCAACAGATAAATTAAGATTAGTGTGGCGAGGGGTTAATAGCGCTGATTTGTTTCATGTGGTGGTTAGAGATAATTTGAGACTTATCGACTCCTGTCTGTCAGTACAGGAACCCAATCCCGAGGTAATTAGCGCATTTACTAAACTTTGCAAGGTTATAAAATCTGCTTTATCAAAATCTGCTGTCGCTACACAGCATGGACCTAGATGGTTCAATAGTGAGTGTTCAGTAATTAATAGACAGCTACCCAAGGCCCTATCAACCAACCCGAGGTGTCACCTTTTAATTAAGTCGCTCAGACGTATAAGCTAGCTATTTCCCATAGGAAGGAAGAATTATTAAATGAACGATGGGATGCTCTCGCCAGTGCTGCTAGTTTAAAGAATGGGAAAACTTTTTGGGCTACTGTTAAAGACATGAGAGCAATGGGACAACCACTAACACCGATCAGCTGTAATATAACTAGTGAGGTCTGGGAGGCTCACTTTTCTATGATATACACAGCCCCCACATATGACGAAGACCCGTTTGAGCTCCGAGCCCCTACAGGGATATTAATATCCCTACCTGAAGTTGAGGAAGCTATACACCAGAGCCTGGGCAATAAAGCCCAGAGCCCTGATGGGTTACCCATTGATCTCATTAAGCACAAACCCGATTTTTGGGCCCCTCTTTTGCTAAATGTTTTTAATATTCTAGCTAATGCCCCGTTACCAAGTACCTGGTCAACTAGTATTATTGTCCCAATGTTTAAAAAGGGTGATCGCTCCCAACCTAGCTGTTGCAGACCTATCTCCCTGATTGATAATACTCTAAAAATCGTAGGGAGGGTTTTATATAACAAGATAAAAACATAGACTGAAGACAATTTTATCTTACAACCATGTCAACTAGGTTTTAGGAGTAAAGTAGGCACTATTGAACAATGTTTAAATCTCAACCTAATATTTGTGAAATATACTATTGCACAGCAGTCACCAATATATTTGGCTTTTATGGACCTGACTTCAGCTTTTGGTTATGTTAATTGGTCACGATTATGGTCCATTTTATTAGAACACGGGTTACACAAGGTTTTAGTACACTTTTTAGCATACTTGCATAAGGATTTGAAAGCTCGGGTCAGGATCAACACTGTTGGGGAGGTCTCTAATGACATCAGAGTCTGTAGAGGGGTCAGGCAGGGATGTGTTCTGGCCCCTCTACTTTTTATTATATATATTAACAATCTACACAAATCTCTGACAGTGCTCACTAATGATGTCCCCAGAGTTAATGGTAACACACTCCCCGCCCTATTACACACCCATGATGCGGTATTAATGGGCCACACACCTAATGCCCTACGCCTTTTAGTGCAGGATTTTGTTGATTTCCTGGCCAGTTTAGACCTATGTACTAATTTATAAAAATCATTTATAATGGCTTGCGGGCCGAGGAAGCACCTTTTAAATTCCATCTCTGTGGGCAATAAAAGTTTACAAAGCACTTGCACTTTTCCCTATCTGGGGCTGTTCTTTGCTGCTAATGGCTCTTGGTTTGATCATATGGTATACTGCAGGAGTAAGTTTTCTAAAGCTATTAATTTGGTTCTTAGTCTCCCTCAACCTAGGAGGACAAGGGCTATTTGAGCTATTTAAAAAAAAAAAAAATTTCAGTGTATATCTACGGCAACCTATGGCGCAGACGTATGGGGCTTCTCAAAAAGTTGTAGTATCCAGTGAGAGGAAAATAGGCTCTGTCGGAAACTTTTGGGTGCCCCTATCTCTGCGTCCCTATATGGTTGCCATAGCGAATTTAAATTACACTATATTGAAGATTATATAAAGGCCTGCCCTCCTCTATTTTGGCTAGCCATTTAGAAAAATCCAGCGGCGTCTCTCACAAGAGAGATTATGGAGTGGAGAGGTGTGGTGCAGCGGCCAGGGCAGCTGTCTTCGGAGCACAGGGTTCACGGTTCGATCCCCGGCTCCGGCGGCAGCTCAGCTCAGCACCATGTGACTCTGGGCAATAGCTCGCTTAATTTCCACGACGGCCCCCAGCGCCTTGAGACCCGTAAGGGTGAGTAGTTCGCGCTTTACAAATACGGATTTAGATTTAGATTTAGATTATGGGAGATTGCCTTCAGTGTGAAAAGGGAATGGACATTCCTTGGCTAGCTGAGGTGAGATTGAGTCTAAGCAGGGTTAATTATGAACACATTTTTGTAAACCCAAATGAGATAGATACCGTAAGCAAAAAAGATCTCCGGACAGCACTCTATATGCATTATAGTAAGGCAAGACTTGAAAGGGAGTCCAGGAAACCAACTGTAGTCACTTTTATGTCTATTGGGAATACCTATTATCAGTTGGCCAGCTATCTCGAAAAACCTATAGGCCGTTGGGAGAGGGGACTCCTTTTCCATCTAAGGGCTGGCACAGTGACATTTTTACTTTGTTTCCATCTTGGTTTTCACGCCAACCCAGATTTCTTGCCATGCCCGTGTGACGGCCAGAGCGGGCAAACTATATTACATTTTTTATTCTTCTGTAAGTTTTATATAAAGTATGCCAAATGGTTTTTAATACCTTTTTTAAAAAAAATATTCCCCTGTTCACCTTGAAGCCGCATATAGGACTATCCTCAATTTGGAAGATGATGAATTGGTCTTTCGTGTAGGCGCTTTTCTGAAAACTGCTGTGCGCGCCCGGAATACGATGTGCACTTTATAAACAATGTTTTATAGTATCTGTCTTTTATATTTGTTATTATGATTATCATGAATTTGTGCATTTTATGTGCTGTAATGAGAATTGTTCTATTATGGATATATTTTTATCCGATTAAAGTAATTGAATTGAACTGAATTGAATTGATAGATAGATAGATAGATAGATGATAGATAGATAGATGATAGATAGATAGATGATAGATAGATAGATAGATAGATAGATAGATAGACAGATAGATAGATGTGCAATTTGATCTTCACAGACATCTCATAACACTTTAGGCACAGCTAGGGCAGATCTAGGTTGTCTGGCTATTCAAATTACTCGCTTGTCTTGATTATTAAATACGCTTACTGGGCTCAAAAGGAGAAAGTAGCTTTGGACAGTGCCAGATGGAATGGGACTATATTTATTTATTTATATCAGAAAATTCGGGCTCATTTGAAAGGTAATATGAATGTGCTTTTCTGACAAAGATAAATTCACTTTATGCTAATGTTCAGCTGAGGTCCTTGTTGGTGATGCCTATCATTCCCAACGTGTCCGGTAACAGTAGCTGCTGGCTGCAACATGGGCTACAGGTTATATGGAAATACCAGGGCTCTCGAGTTTTTGCACCTGAACATATGATATTATGATAACAAGTGAAATGTATGGATGAAAAATCACTTACAAATGAGTAGTATTATGTGGGGTCTGTACGGAAACACAGATTACTGCATGTTATTTCCCATTTCTGAGGGGCAAACTTAAAAAGGCTCAGATTTCTCTGAACCCAGAATAATTGTTACATGATGAATAAGGGTCGGACTGGCTTATAGGGCAGTGAGGCAGGGAGGTCTGATTGGTCATTGTGTGGGCCATTTTTGGCTGTTTGTGGACTTGTTTTATGGTTTGCAGGGTCAGTTTTTACTGCTGAGTTCTCTGCTGTTACTAAAAACATTTGCCTGCAGCAAACTAAAATCCAAGCAGTCTTCCATAAGTTGCAAAACACTTTTACAGCATGTCTTTACAAGTTCAAAATTACCTAAATTTGTAAACATGGGCCACGACTTTTAGGTGGCTGCTGGAGGGTCAAGTTGCTCTCAGACACATCCATTCAGCAGGACATGGTGTCTGTTGCTGTGGGGCCCAGTGCTCTTCAGGTGGGCACAGGTGACAGCACCTTCCGAAGGTCACATAAACATGCACATGAATTTACTAATGATGATTGCTGCAATGTGTTTATCAACTTCCTTTTTATTTTTTCAATTTGATGGATGTTTTTATTGTTGTACACATTTTTATGGCTTTTTTAGCCGAATAAAGTATTTAAAGGTGATGATGATGAAGAATTTGGTGGGTGTTTACGTGACAAATGTATTATATATGCAGTTTATTCTGGTGTTAATAATTTGCATAAACTATAGCAATACTTTATAGTTTTGAATATACTGCTGCTTAGTAGGTATACAATAGAGGCCTCTATGGGTTTGAAAGTACTGCTTGTATTGCATACAATGATGTTGTCAAATTGTAATTATGAATAATGGGATGTCCTTAAGTTTCACACTGCTTGATAGTCCCTCGTAAGCAGTTCTCAACAAGCATTGGGCTTCCTTTTTGCAGTGCGGTAAATGTCTGTGCCACTGCTTTAAAAGTTAAGTGCCTCTAGAATGATTGTTAAAAGCCACATTCCTTTAGAGCAGATTTACAAATGTATCTTTCAACAGGTTTACACCCACAGATTGCATACTATTGCAAAATGTCTCCCTCTGCTATATTCCTTGAAATCCTGCATGAAAAAGTAACCAAGATTCAAACCTTTACTTAATTTTTACCTCCATTATTTATTCTGAATGCACCTCTGCTTCCCATGTACCATTTGCATGCCTCTTCTGTTTATAACCTTCTCTAAATTTCATGCCTGTCTTACTTCACCTCCCTTTTTTAGGTCTCGCCTAGTGTTGGAGCGCGCATGCACTCCTCGCTCTGCGAGGCGTCTTGTAATCGATAAGATTTCTGAAGGGGACTTGAAGCGCCGCCCATCATTTTGATTGGCTGGCGTCATCATTTATGCTAAACGCTGGCCTCCGATTGAAAATGAGGCTTCTTGTTTAACGCCCTGTCTCCTTTTGACCCCGCCCATCCGGACTGGATCGTTTCCTTGCGGCGTTACACGGTCTCCTTGAATTAGTCGGTTGGCACTTTTTTTCTCATTCGGGCAATGGCGACAGCATGTTATTAGTTGTATGTTCATGCTGAGCGCGGCTCCCGCTTCAGGGACACCGCTCGGTTTATTATTTTTTTTTTGAAACTTTAAGACTGAGCGCGGTGCCCGCTAGGGACACCGCGCTCACTTTATTTATTTATATTTTCGCGGCGTCCGTCCTGCTGCCAGAGCGGCTAGTTTTTTTAATGGGTATGTTCGGGCGCCGCGCTGCCTCGCACGGCGCCAGGTTTCATGTTTTTTTAATGGGTATGTTTGGCGCTGCCTAGCACGGTGCCCGGTTTCATGTTTTATTAATGGGTATGTTCGGCGCAGCGCTGCCTTGCACGGCACCCGGTTTCATGTTTTTTTTTCTTTATCTTTCCACACCATTGCAAACTACAGCACAGGAACAGGCCTGCCTTTCTCATTTTATTTACGATCATTTGCCGGTAAACCTCGAGGCTTGCTATTCTGTCGGGGCAAAAAAGTGAAACTGAAAGTTCTCCCTGTAACAGGGAAATTCCTCCCTGGCCGTAGCTCAATTGCAAAGACTCTTCCTACCACTTCGCCCAGGTTCAGACAGGCCCCCATTTCACTCGTAACCAGTGGGCGTAGACGTACTCCAAGCTAATCAGGGCTCGTGCTGTCCCGTAGCAAAGCTAAACCGCTCCATCGAACGCTTTGGTGCCATTCGTACAGGTATACTAAATGCATGGATGATGCATGTTGTGTGCACGGTACATAGTTATGATACTGGATATATTATGCATGGTATGTCTGTGTGGTAACCGAACTAGATGCAGTTTGTGGATTCATGGCTGCTATAATTAGGGTGCATTGTGCCGCTTGGGCCCGGTACTACTGCACCCGCTGCACTATTCACAGCTACGCTGCTGCCCAATCGTAGCAGCACTTGTGATTTTACTGCGTGGGTGCGCGCAGCACCCGTCGACCCCAGGCTCCGTTCCATAAACAACTGCCACCGGGCAGAACCATTTCAGAGCAGGGCCCGGGAGGTACGAGACAGTGGAAATGCCCCCAGTGCGGGCAAAAACAACGTGTCTTTCCTTGCTTTAGAGCTGGGCCTCCCTATCTCAATAACTCGGCCAAATAAAGGTGCCCCCACCTCTTATTTTCTTTTGTGTGTGGTGGGGGCAGGGGTGGTTGTAAGTGTGGGGAGGGGTAAGGAGTGCACATTGTTCCGCGCCTCAGGGAAAAAAACCAGTTAAATAAACCATAAATAATTGTAAAGTCTGCCCGTCCTACCACAATGGCTGAATAAATACCCCTGCGCCCTCAAATCTCCCCATACTTGGTCAGCCAGTGGTGCCGGCTTCACAAACAGCATCTGCATACCTCCGAGAAACATTGGTGTGAAGGAGTGTCGGTGGACAAACAGTCAAGGAGAGTGTTTAAACCACACTTTATAACCAGCACAAACAAGATGATAACACTGGGGGGAGCAGCACGGGCTTCCCTGGGTCGATAAGTCAGGCAGAGTGGCTCAAGGCAGAGTCTGGCATCTGGCTGCTCCGAGGAGGGATCCCTCCCAGCCCGAAGCCCAGGAATGCTTTCTAAAAGCGTGTCGAGGCCGTGTCAGCGTGGGGTCCAAATTAGGCAAAGCTTGGGCAGTCTGAGTAAACCCACACCGTAGAGGCACCAAGATACAGAGGGCAGACACCAACGGAGGAGAAATCCTTGCCACACGGTGCCTGTAACACACCCACGGAAAAAGGTTTATGGCCTAGCATCTCGGCGCCTGGCCTTCCCTTCACAAGTCTCCCTCTGTGCTTCACGTGGCTTCCCAAGATGTTAATCTGGTATGAAAAATAAATAAAAATAAATAACTAAAGGAAAGTGGCCAAGGTTGAGTCAACACCCTCCACACATTTATATCCATCTCACCCCAGAATCTTCTTTTTTCCCTATATCCAAGCCAAGGTCCGATTAGATACAGTGATAACAAGCATTTGCAATGCAATAGGTCTCGCAGTTACGCGAGTTTCAGCTATTGGCATTGTAAATAACAATGCCTTTTATTTATGTTTTTAAAACAAAAACAAAAATAAAAAGCATTATTATTTGCAATGTCAATAGCTCAAACTCGCGTAAATGCGAGACCTATTGCCTTGCAAATGCTTGTTCTAAACCATACTATTATGTAATCCAGCAAGCATTGATTTCACATGGGCCTTTCTAATAATCACTCCTAGGTCACAAATTAACCACAAAGAAACTGGAATAAATGCATGGAATAAATTTGTTTAGCATGCAAGACTAACTTGAATAATCAGTGGACTGACCACTAACTTTGGGGCTCCCGGGTAGTGTGCTACTCACCTTAAAGTGCTTCAACACCTCATCAGGGGGAGTATGGGTTATATAAATACAATTTCAATTTTAATTCAATCTACTTCACTAATGGGGGCCACTTTTATTTTGGTGCTCCGGCCTATTTTCAGTGCCAGCCCAATCCTGTCCTATATTGTTTCTTCCACGTGCGGAATACCAATGCATTATTACCACACCCCTTGAAATGTAGGCAGTCCTGCCCTCCAGGGCCCATATTATGCACATGGCGCAGGGAGTGACCCCTGACCTTGACTGGTAGGTCGCTCCCCCACCACACAGCTCCGTCTGTGTGCCCTGCTGCTGCCCCTGATTGTGCTCGTTTTTCCTTTCTGTGCCCCCTTGCTGCCCCTGATTGTGCTCGTTTTTTCCTTTCTGTGCCCCCCTTGCTGCCCCTGATTGTGCTCGTTTTTCCTTTCTGTGCCCCCTTGCTGCCCCTGATTGTGCTCGTTTTTCCTTTCTGTGCCCCCCTTGCTGCCCCTGATTGTGCTCGTTTTTCCTTTCTGTGCCCCCTTGCTGCCCCTGATTGTGCTCGTTTTTTCCTTCTGTGCCCCCTTGCTGCCCCTGATTGTGCTCGTTTTTCCTTTCTGTGCCCCCTTGCTGCCCCTGATTGTGCTCGTTTTTTCCTTTCTGTGCCCCCTTGCTGCCCCTGATTGTGCTCGTTTTTCCTTTCTGTGCCCCCTTGCTGCCCCTGATTGTCCTCGTTTTTCCTTTCTGTGCCCCCCTTGCTGCCCCTGATTGTGCTCGTTTTTCCTTTCTGTGCCCCCTTGCTGCCCCTCATTGTGCTAGTTTTTCCTTTCTGTGCCCCCCTTGCTGCCCCTGATTGTGCTCGTTTTTCCTTTCTGTGCCCCCTTGCTGCCCCTGATTGTGCTCGTTTTTCCTTTCTGTGCCCCCTTGCTGCCCCTCATTGTGCTAGTTTTTTCCTTTCTGTGCCCCCTTGCTGCCCCTGATTGTGCTCGTTTTTTTCCTTTCTGTGCCCCCTTGATGCCCTGATTGTGCTCGTTTTCCCTTCTGTGCCTGTTTCCCGCCGCTGCGCTCTGCGGCCCCGCCCCTCACTGCCCATTTGCTGCCCCATTCCCTGCTCCTCCCTCCCACCTCCCCATTTATGGCGGCCGCTGCGTGGTGAAGAGAGCGACCCCTGACCTTGACTGGTAGGTCGCTCCCCACCACACAGCTCCGTCTGTGTGCCCTGCTGCTGCCCCTGATTGTGCTCGTTTTTCCTTTCTGTGCCCCCTTGCTGCCCCTGATTGTGCTCGTTTTTCCTTTCTGTGCCCCCCTTGCTGCCCCTGATTGTGCTCGTTTTTTTCCCTTTCTGTGCCCCCTTGCTGCCCCTGATTGTGCTCGTTTTTTCCTTTCTGTGCCCCCTTGCTGCCCCTGATTGTGCTCGTTTTTCCTTTCTGTGCCCCCTTGCTGCCCCTGATTGTGCTCGTTTTTTCCTTTCTGTGCCCCCCTTGCTGCCCCTGATTGTGCTCGTTTTTCCTTTCTGTGCCCCCTTGCTGCCCCTGATTGTGCTCGTTTTTTCCTTTCTGTGCCCCCCTTGCTGCCCCTGATTGTGCTCGTTTTTCCTTTCTGTGCCCCCTTGCTGCCCCTCATTGTGCTAGTTTTTTCCTTTCTGTGCCCCCTTGCTGCCCCTCATTGTGCTAGTTTTTCCTTTCTGTGCCCCCTTGCTGCCCCTGATTGTGCTCGTTTTTTTTTCTTCCTTTCTGTGCCCCCTTGATGCCCTGATTGTGCTCGTTTTCCCTTCTGTGCCTGTTTCCCGCCGCTGCGCCCCTGCGGCCCCGCCCCCTCACTGCCCATTCGCTGCCCCATTCCCTGCTCCTCCCTCCTAAGGCAAGCCGTGACCGCGCCCAGCGCCAGACCACCTGGTCCGGGCATCCCCCGCGCCCGCCACATCAACAGACGCCGATACGACGCCAGCACCCTCCACGCACTCAACCCCGGAAAAGATCACGCCTGCTACCAGGCCACCCCGAAGCGCACCCAAGGGCCCTTCACCTGCCGGAACTGCAGCTTCGCCAGCACCCGCCCCGCCAAACCACCGCCCAGGAAAGAACCCAACTACCTCAGATGCATCCTCCTCAACACCCGCTCCGCCCGCAAACACGGCATCGAACTCTGGGACCTTCTCGACTCAACCTCCCCAGACGTCGCATTCCTGACGGAGACCTGGCTGAATCCCGCTTCAGCCCCCGACATCGCCATTGCCATCCCGGACGGATACAAGATCACCCGCAGGGACCGCACCAACGGAGTCGGAGGAGGCATCGCCATCGTCCACAGGAACACCCTCAGAGTCTCAACCAACACCGACGACACCCTCAGCACCGCCGAACACATGCACTTCCAGATCCACACCGATCCCAACACCACCCTCAGAGGAACCCTCATCTACAGACCCCCGGACCCCGACCACAGTTCAGCGATTCCATCGCTGACTTCGTCAACACACACGCCATCGCCTCCACGGACTACATCCTCCTCGGGGACCTGAACTTCCACCTCGAGAACAACAAGGACACCAACTCCACCACCCTGATCGGCAACCTCGCCGCCCTCGGACTCAGACAGCTCGTGACTACACCCACCCACGCCGCCGGCCACACGCTCGACTCCATCTTTTCCGCAAGCCCACACGTCTCCTTCAACCACACCTCCGAACCCCACTGGACTGACCACCACTGCATCCACTTCACCTACAGGAAGCCCACCACGCACCACCGCACCGAACAAATGCCTCGCCGCTGCTGGAGCAGAGTCACGGAAGACCAGCTAACCACAACCCTCGCCCTGAGCCCACCCGCCCGAACCCTCCGACCCCGACACCGCCGCCCGCAACCTCAGACAGTGGATCGACGACTGCGCCAACACCCTCGCCCCGCTCAAGAATCCGCCCAACAGCCACACCAGCAAGAAAGCCACCTGGTTCACCGAAGACCTCCAGGCCTCCAAACGAACATGCCGAAAACTGGAGAAGATCTGGCTCCACGAACGGACAGCGGACAGCTACGCCGCCCACAAGAGCGCCACCCGCAGTCACCATCACCTCATCAGATCCGCCAAAAGGGCCTCACTCAAAGACCGCCTAGACAACAACGCACACAACAGCAAAGAGCTCTTCAACATCGTGAAGGAACTCTCCAACCCCAGCTCCAACACCAACGACATCCAGCCGTCGCGAGACCTGTGCGACTCACTGGCCACCTTCTTCCACCGCAAAATCGCCGACATCCACGACAGCTTCAACACCACGACCGCCCCGGCAACCACCGAGACCTCTGCCCCCACAACCACCAACCGCCTGCTCTCCTGGACCAACATCAACGACGAGGACACCAGCGAGATCATGAACACCATCCACTCCGGTTCACCGCTAGACCCGTGCCCTCACCACATCTTCAACAAAGCCAGTACAGCCATCGCGCCCCATCTCCGGAAAATAATCAACATCTCCTTCAAGACAGCAACCTTCCCGGAAAGCTGGAAGCACGCCGAGATCACCGCCTTACTCAAGAAACCCAAGGCAGACCCCAAGGACCTCAAGAACTTCCGACCCATCTCTCTGCTCCCGTTCCCCGCGAAGGTCACCGAGAAAATCGTCAACAAACAACTGACCCGCTACCTCGAGGAGAACAACATCCTGGACCCTTCCCAGTCCGGCTTCCGCAGCAACCACAGCACCGAAACCGCCCTCATCGCCGCCACCGATGACATCAGGACCCTGCTAGACAACGGAGAAACAGCAGCCCTCATCCTCCTGGACCTATCAGCCGCCTTCGACACGGTCTGCCACCACACACTACGAACACGCCTTCACGACGCCGGGATCCAAGAGAAGGCCCTGGACTGGACCACATCCTTCCTTTCCGGCAGAACACAAAGCGTCCGCCTCGCCCCCTTCCGATCCAAGGCCACCAAGATCATCTGCGGCGTACCCCAAGGCTCCTCCCTCAGCCCAACGCTGTTCAACATCTACATGGCACCCCTCGCCCACGTCGCCCGACAGCACAACCTCAACATCATCTCCTACGCCGACGACACCCAGCTGATCCTCTCCCTCACCAAAGACCCTCACACCGCCAAAGCCCACCTCCATGAAGGAATGAAGGCCGTCGCCGAATGGATGAGGACCAGCCGCCTGAAGCTGAACTCGGACAAGACGGAGGTCCTCATCCTTGGTTCCAACCCTTCAGCCTGGGACGACTCCTGGTGGCCAACATCACTGGGAACAGCCCCGCCACCCACCGACCACGTACGCAACCTAGGGGTCATCCTCAACCCCACCCTCTCCATGACTAAGCAGGTCAACGCCGTTTCCTCATCCTGCTTCAACATCCTCCGAATGCTCCGCAGGATCTTCAAGTGGATCCCCACCGAAACAAGAAAAACAGTCACCCAGGCCCTCGTCACCAGCAGGCTGGACTACGGAAACGCCCTCTACGCAGGAACGACGGCTAAGCTCCTGAGACGGCTGCAACGCATCCAGAACGCCTCTGCACGTCTTATCCTCGACATCCCCCGACGCAGCCACATCACACCCCACCTGAGAGATCTGCCTTGCTCCCTGTCAACAAGAGGATAACCTTCAAGCTCCTCACCCACGCACACAAAGCACTCCACAACTCCGGACCAGCCTACCTCAACAGACGACTCAGCTTCTACACCCCCACCCGCCAGCTCCGCTCGACCAGCCTCGCCCTCGCCACAGTCCCCCGCATCCGGAAAACGACCGCCGGCGGCAGATCCTTCTCCCACCTCGCCGCCAAGGCCTGGAACACCCTCCCCACCAACCTCCGACAGACCCAAGACCTACTGGCCTTCAGAAGACTCCTCAAGACCTGGCTCTTCGATCAGTAGCAGCACCACCCCCCTCTTCCCCCAGCGCCTTGAGACCCTCGCGGGTATGTAGTGCACTTTATAAGTGACATGATTGATTGATTGATTCATTGTTTGCTCTGGCCGCACTTTTTAAAAGGTGCGCCCAGAGCAAACAATGAAAATACGCTGCATTCTGGTGAATGCGCAGCCCCCAGGGCAGCCGCGAACTCGAGCTGCCCCCAGCGCAGTGCAATCCTGTGAAAAATGGAGCGACTGCTTTGAAGCCGCTCCGTGTTTTCACAGTGCAGGCAGCAACCCGGCTGCAGTTTCAAGGAGGGGGATAGAGATCCCCTTCCAGGTGGGTGCAGTGAGCGACTGCACCCGCCTGCAAGGGGATGTCTGGGGGGTCCATGGGACCCACTTTCCCCCCTCCAGAGGGCTGCCATCAGGGGGCGCACTGGCAGTGCTCCACCTTTTAATTGGAGCACTGTGCCTTTGCCGTGGGTGCAGAGGCAGGGGATTCCCTCATTTGCATGGATACACGCCCCCATGCAAATGAGGGAACGCCCTTTGAAGATAGCGCTGGCGATTTATGTGCGCCAGCACTATCGGTATTTCAGAAGGGGAGGCACAAGCATTTGCGACCCCTTCTGTAATACCAAAGTGCCCCTGGTGCGCACAAAGCAGGGGCAAATGCCCGTTGTTCCCCGGGGCACATGTATAATACGGCCGCTGCTTGCTAAACTTCTCTCTAAGAACCCACATGCTCTGGTTTCAGTCTTTTGATTCTGCCTAAGAAACTACTGTGTATCTATTTTTATTCACATCTTTTTACAACTGTTTGCTAAAAAATGGTTATTATTACTTTTTTTTAGAACTTGAGGCTGTCTTCTGTAAATATTGTTACTTTGCTCTGCAGATCATCTCATATTCTCTAGGTTAAATCTTTTTTTATCTTATTATATTTTTGTGACCGGAAAGTAGCGTGCACTCTTTCATAAGCTGCAATTCAATTTTTGGTCTTTTTAAATATATATTTTAATATAGATGAATGACACACACTAATAATTAACTGGCACATGCATCAACCGAAATACTGGTCGCAAACGGGCAGATTCTCAGAATCTGCCCCTTTGCGACTCAGTATTTTGCATTTGGGATGCATCATCCCAAATGCAGAAATCGCAATTTAAGGAATCGCAAAATTGCTATTCCTTAAATTGCAATTGCATCTAAGGAATCACAAATTGAGATTCCTTAAATGCAATGCATTAAAGTTAAAAATTTGCGATTTCGCTAATAGGGGAGCAAATTACCATGAAGTTAAACTGCATGGTAATTTGCAAAAACTTTGAAAAATGCACTAAAGTTCATTTTTCAAACTTCCATTTACACACACACATGCCCTTGGGGCATGTGTGTGTGCAAGATGTACTCATATGCAGATTTCAGGGTGCAACAGGGTGTCCTTTTGACACCCTGGCACCCTTGAAATAGCTCCCGCTATTAGCCATTCTTTAATAGCGAATCGCTAATAGTGAATATCTTCCCATTCATTCCTATGGGCCTCATGGCCCATAGGAATGAATGGGTAGGTATTCCTTAATTGCGACTCGCAATTTGCGAGTAGCAATTAAGGAATGTTTAGGAATCGCTATTTATTGAGCGATTTCTACATGCATAGGCAATTGCAATTCCTTAATAGCGATTCCTTAATAATAGTTATTAAGGAATCGCAATTGCCTAGCTTGATGCATGTGCCCCATAATGTATAAAATTAAATAAGATTCTGAAGAAGGTGTACAGAGGAGGCTTTTGACATACTTTTAAGCGCTATCTTTCAGTTTAACAACGTACACAGTTTTTATCATACTTATGTGTTGCATAAACAGCTAGAAAAGGTAAAATGTGGTTCGAAACCCTTGTTCTCATAAATCAAAATTGTTATATACAACATATACTTGCAATATCAGTGTTTGGTTTCAAATTTATTTGTCATTTTTTGCGTAGAACCCTTAACATGTACTAGGAAACCAAAGTGTGCACTGAAGGAGTGACAAACAGTTGATCATATACAATAACCATCATAAGAGGTTGAGAGATTGCTAAGATGTCCCCACTGCTTCTTTAGTCTTAGTAAATATGTGCTTTTCTGGCTAGATTTGGAAACAATTGTAAGACACAAAACCTTTTGCTTTTCTTGGCTTGAACCTTTTTTTAGGTACTACTTTGTGCTGGAGGAAGACACCAAACCATCTCAGTTTACTGTCACCGTCACTCCCTGTGATGTCCCTATCGAATGGACACTTTTAATGCACAAAACAAGGCACATGTTTCATGGAAAAGTGTATGGTAAGTAACCAAAGAAATCTTATATTTGGTAAAGAAATATACTTTCCTTTTCTTATTTGATCTTTAAATCTTAGGCAGCACTACCTGAAACAAGCATTGGCAAGGCCAATAAGGATTGCCATGGCAAGCTGTTGAAATTGTAATTTATATCTTTAATTGCAAGAATACATCGCAAAAATAAAAATAAAAAATTAATCTGCCACTGTATAAATGTGGGTAAAGAAAAGCAAGAAAAAAGAATTGGCAAAGTAAAGTATCGGCTCACCGGACGTGACAATTGAAGCACACTTCTTTTAAGGCAGATGTGAACATGTGATCTAAACATATGATCTGGCAAAGTGTCATCAGTCATAGTACAAAAGAACAAATGACTAAAGTGGTCTGACCCTTGCCTCATGTTGCTTGTTGTGGAGCGTGGAGGCAAAATATGAATGAAAGTTGAACCGACCAGTTGATAAAGAAGCCTGATCTAAATCCCCTCTACAGTGAGGCAGCTAAACCGATCTGTAGTCCAGACCTGCAAAGGTATCAACTTCACCTTTGAAAATAAATACAGTACAATATTTAATATTCAATAGAATCTATAATTAAACACAATATTACAAGTGAAGTAAATCAGTGGAACATTTAGTCCCCAAGACATGTGAGTGAAGAATTGCAGCAGAAGCACTTTATTGTGTCAATCTTAGCATCCTGCATTACTTTTTACAATCCGATCTTATAAACAGATATCATACTTTCTATCATAGGCCTGGCCAAAGAAGCTGAAGGTGAGTGAAACATGTTCATTTACAGACATTCTTTTCTATTAACACTTTAGTACCACAAGGGCAACTACTGTAGTGGTATTAGAATAAAAGTAGCATATTGCTTTGCCTAAAGAGCCATTAACTTGCTCTCTATGTTCGAAAAAGCATGGTAAAGCAACCATTTGGTGAAATAATGGTTTATGCATATAGCTTTGTTACCATCTTTAAAAGCATCGGCTCCTGTCTGTAACACAAGTGATACAGTAGTTATTTTCATTTAACCTTTTCTTCTGTTTTGAGTGATGCTCAACATAGAGATGATGGTAGTGTGTGTGTGTGTGTGTGTGTGTTTGTATGAGTGAATAAATGTATTTGTGTTGTCAGGACTGTACCAATGCGGATTGTGTGTGTGTGTCTCTGTGTGTATGTGGTCATTTATTTGAGACTTCCATCTCTACTACTTAGACTGTACCAGTGCCAGTGTGTGTGTGTGTGTGTGTGTGTGTGGGTGTGTGTGTGTGTTCGTGCGTGTGTGTGTGTGAAGGTTACCCTGCTGCATTCCATGCAGTATCAATTTTGTGTTTTTGAGTAAAGCGTGTACTGTTGCTGCCTGTGTTGTATTTAATTTGTGTCTCTCTGTGAAACTTGCAGTGTGTCATCAGAAGTGATTTTATTTTTTTTGTAAATCGCATGGAATCGATAGCAACAGCATCTAAAAATTAGGAAAAGTTAGAGGAGGCCCGAGGAAGCAAGGGCCTGATTTTCAAAGACCCATTTGCAAACCAGCGTGTGCAATTTGCACACCGACTCATACAGCAATGGATGTGCAATTTGCTAATAGGTCCCATTGCATAATGCCCATTCACAGTGGGTTACCAAACAGCCCACCTAATGAATATTAATTGGGTAGGTTACCGTTTGAGACCCAGGGCCAGATTTACAACCCTAAGCATCCTAAGTTGCTGTGCTATGCTGCATGACAGGGAGTGAGGAGGAAAGCACCATATCTACAGAGATATGGCACTCTCCTCCCCACTCCCTAGTGCTGGCGCACAATCAGGCTGCCTAGCGCAACATACACACCTTTGCAACATCGTGCAAGGGTGTCTGCGTAAGTCTAGAATAGGATTTGTACTTAAAGGGTACCCAGAGTTCTGAGGGCAATGCAGAGCATTACTTATAGGCAACTTTCCAGTGCAAAACAAGTTTTGTACTGGAAAGTAAATCCAGCAAAAACATTTTTGCACAGGTTTGCATCACTTTTTTGACGTAAGCCCATTGCAAAACATTTGTAAATCTGGCCCCAGTGTGAAGGGTTGTAAATGCAGGTATGGTTGCCAGCAAAGGACAACAGATGGACATACTTGAATTTCCTTTCCCACAAGAGAAACATTTTTTTAAACATCACATGTCCATTGAGGGACAGAAGCTACATTAGAAGTTTTTTTTCCCGTCTGGGCACACATTGGGGGGAAAATGACCATGGCTTGCTCCTCAAGGCTGCCTGCAGTGCTTATTTTGAACCTGTGGTTACTGGTGGAAACCACTGGCACTCATTTTTGGGGGCCAGCACTTATTTTTCCTGATCAGACATTTCCCCAGAGCAAGAGAGGAAAAAACACACGTAGGAGAAAGAAGGAGGAAGCAAAAGGCGGAAATAATGTCACAAAGGGAGAAAGTAGGAGCTTGCAAGAGTGAGATAAATGGGAAGGTATTGCCTGACAGTGGATTCAAGAGGCTTGAGGTGGATTGAAGATTGAGCTGATATGGTATTCTTCATGCCGACATTTAATAGTGCTGGATGCGAATTTCTGGGCACAGGATGAGGGACTCAGGGCCATATGTATCAAAGTTTGTGTTTGCGATTCTCAAATAGCGAATTTTTGAGAATCGCTATTTGAGAATCGCAAACGAGATGTATGTAGGATTCGCAAGAAAATTTGCGAATCCTACATATTCCTTAATTGCGATTCGCAGTTAAGGAAACCCTCCCCATTCATTCCTATGGGCCTAGAGGCCCATAGGAATGAATGGGAGGACATTCTCAATTTGCGATTAGCAATTAGAGAATCGCAAATTGAGAATGCAATTTCAAGGTTGCAAGGGTGTCCAAAGGACACCCTGTTGCACCCCTGAAATGAGCATGGGTGCACATGTGGCGCACATACATGCCCTAAGGGCATGTATGTGCGCCACATGCCACTTTGAAAAATGCAAAAAAATGCATTTCTCAAAGAAATCGTAAGTTACCACCAACCTGTAGTTGGTGGTAATTTACGATTCCTTAAGCCATAATCGCACAACTTAGGTGCTTCATACATTTCATTTAAGGAATCGCAATTTGCTATTCCTTAAATGCATTCGCAAAATAGAGAATCGCAATTTTTGCGATTCTCTATTTGCGAATGCCTTTTTGGATGATACATCCCAAAAGGCTTGTTCCCGTTCGCAAACGGGCCGATTCTGAGAATCGGCCCGTTTGCGAACGGGAAATGGGCTTGATACATATGGCCCTCATTCTTTTACAAACTAAGCACTGGCTACCTGACATCATTCCCAAAAGGGAAGCTGTCCCAATGGGATAGCTTCACTTTGCGAATCAGTTTACCGCACTCTTAGAGATGTTGGTAACATTTCAATTGTTTACCACTGCAGTTGTGGTTTCAAAGCTTTCATAAATTTCATTGGGACTCCGAAATAAGAGGGGAACGCCCCTTCCATGTGCTCTCCTCTTTCCAATTTGAAGTGGGCTGCAAATACTCTTCTACGAACTGGAAATACATTTTTGACTCGCAAAGCACATTTGTTTGTACATAACGAAATACTGCTGTGTTCACAAGCCCTGTTTCTTTGTGATTCAAGGGCTTTGTGATAGCAAAAGAGTTTGGAACACAGAACCGCAGGTTGTCATTAATAATTAAAAAAGGTCAGCAAACACATTTAAGGAATTTTTATTTCAAGTTATGATATCTAACTAAAAATACATTCTTTCCCATCAGTAGAATGTACATAAGACTACAAACTAAGTGCAACAACATTATGTTATTGAAGCTTTCATTTAGGCATCGCCACTTACCTAGAATTTTGCATAATTCTCCCAAAACGTAAGCAAGGCAACTGACTTTTTTCAGTTGCAAATTTTTTCAGTGGAAGAATCTTGAAGGTCATAAAATATTTAAAATTAAGTGGCGGCATTATGAACAGGGGGAGAAGGTGTGCAGGCTTATGGCCATGCAACTGCGTCAACGGGAGGCTTGTAGTGCCGTTCTGGCTATCAGAGTGGAGATGGAGGAACTTCTGATGCACCCGGTAGAGATCACAGAGGCGCTTGCCTGATTTCTTAGAGCAGTTTATCGCTCGGCGGCTCCTGCTGACCAGACTTTGGAGCAGGATTTTCTCAGGACCGTCTGACTGCCCACCTTGTCGGAGGTGGGCCGTCAGCTCCTGGAGGGCGAAATCATGGGGGATGAATTTGCAGAAGCCATAGGCACCATGTCCAATAATAAGGCCTAGGGAGATGATGGGTTCTCAATAGAGTTTTGCAAGATTAACAAAGACATGTAGGTTCCCCTGCTTTACAAATTCTATTAAAGAGCTGGAAGCCCTGACACCCTCCACCCAGAATTCAACAAAGTGCTCATTAGTCTAATTTTGAAGCCCAATAAGGATCTAATTAGTTTTGTGAGCTTTCGACCCATTTTGCTTCTAAATGCGGACGTTAAGGTGCTTGCCAAAATTCTGCGGACTCATCTCAAGCTGGTGATCCCGAATCTTATCCATGACTCCCAAGTGGGATTCATGCCCGGTCATTCCTCTTGCAATCATATGCTCTTCCTGGCGAATGTCCTGTAGCATGTCCGTGATGACAAAGACAATAAGCTTCTTCTGTCTTTAGATGCCGAAAAGGATTTCAATAGGGTGGAGACAGGGTACTTATTCCGCACCATGGACAGGGCAGGACTGGGTGCCTTTTTTTGGCCAAGGTCAAATGGCTTTAGACTTCCCCCTCCGCTCAGGTTGATTATGGAGGCCACTTGTCTTGAACCTTTCCTATCCTGCGGTGGATGAGGCAGGGATGTCCATTGTCCCCTCTCTTGTTTTCCTTGGCACTGGAACCCTTAGCGGCCGCGATATGACAGTCGACCCTCATCAGGGATATTGATACACCTGCGGGCGAATGCAAGATTCTGATGTAAGCAAATGACATTGTTCTATCCTTGAGTGACCCGGGGGCTTCCGTTGTCCAGCTTATTTCTTTGGTTGACAGGTTTTCGGTCTTCTCAGGATACAAGATTACTTGGCCGAAGAGTGAGTCACTCCCTTTGCCACTCTGTAAACCACGACCCTCCTTGGCAGCTTTTGACTTCACCTAGAAACCTATGGGCTTGAATTATTTGAGCCTCATGATCAACAGGGGCCTTTCTAATATGGTACAAGAT
Source organism: Calotriton arnoldi (assembly GCA_963921515.1). NCBI lineage: Eukaryota > Metazoa > Chordata > Amphibia > Caudata > Salamandridae > Calotriton > Calotriton arnoldi. Next base: position 120,154 of record CAWUFW010019522.1, read on the forward strand.
AACATTCAGCCCCTTATAGCTCACATGGAGCAGAATTTTGCTCGGTAGTCTGCTCTGTAGGCATCCCTATGGGGGAGAGTCCAGATGGTGAAGATGGTTATGGCCCATCAGTTCAACTATGTTTTCGGCATGCTGCCCCTCCTGGTCTCGGCCACGCTACTCCGCACCTTTAACAGACATATCAAGCTATTCGTGTGGTGGGCAGGAAACCTCAACTTAAGCCTGCGAGACACCATTTTGACAGTAGGGTTGGTGACTTAAACTTACCGGATATGCGCTTTTACTACCTTGTGTACCATCTTTCTCAGGTGCCCTCCCTGCTGGCCCCCACAGATTCCATTCCACAGTGGGCCACCTGGGAATGTACCGTGGCACATGCACCTGACGGTATGGGGCTCCTGTACAACTTCCTGTTGGGGGACGCTAGTTACCCCCATACTCTATGGGCTACCTGGACAATGTGGTAGGAGGCATATTGGCTACTGGGGGTTCATCCAGCAGTCCATAAGGGGGGCCGCTGTGGTCAAATGCAGGCATTACCGTTGCACACCGCCCGATCTCCTGAACGCTTTGGGTGGAACGAGGGATTTGGACTGTAGGGGATCGCTGGAGTGAGATTCTTTTCATTGGTTTGAAGTGCTCAGATTGACATTTTAGCTTCCTCAGTAACAGTTTTGGCATTGCTGGCAGTTGCGGCACTGCCTAAAGGGTCTTCTGGGGCATGATCCCCTCCACCTTCCTGTCTCCCTGGTGCTGGATTACGTCAGGGGCTGGGTCCTTCCTTGGGGGGCTGTCTCAAAACTGTATCTCTTCCTCATTGACAGTCTTTGTATCCTGGACATGCGCACCTCATCCCGTGTCGACTGGCAGGAACATCTGGGCACTGAATATTCCGATGAGGACTGGAGGGAGTTTTTAGATTGCCACAACCACTCTCTTATGGAGGCCTGTCTGAAGTACTCCAACTTCAAGTTTCTCCATAATTGGTACTGGACACTGTATAAGCTGTGCAGAGCTTGGCTGCTGTTGAAGGATGCCTGTTGGTGCTGCTCCTTTGCTGCGTGTGATTTGTTCCATGTTCTTTGGTCTTGTTCAGCCCTATTGGCATTCAGTGTGGCAGACTCTCCATCCTACGAGTACCCTTCCCTTCCAAGACTCGGCTAAGGTGGCTCTGGTACATGACTTTATGGACATGGAGGACGTGTCCTCCCATTGTCGAAGGTGGCTGTCAACAGCCCTCATGTTGGCCGAGATATGTATCCTTTGCCAATGGAGCTCTCAGGTGCCCACACACCAGGAATGGTCTGCGGAGCTGTACAGGTTGGCCACATGTGAGCGGCTGGTGTATAAACTTCAAGACTGACTACCTGTCTTCGAGGAGGTCTGGGGCCCCTTCCTGTGGCTGAGTGTACCCTAACCCCGGACTTCAGGGGCGAATGCTCCTGCCGTACCACGGGGGACCAAGGCTTTCTTCCCCAGGGACCCTGGGGGGGTCACCCGGTGTGGGCTGATACTAAGTCCTGCTGGAGGAGTGCTCCTGGACTTAGCATTGTCCACAAAGGTACATGCAGAGACTTTATGGCAGGCTGATAGGCCCTAAGCGTGTGTTTGGCTGTCAGGGGGTCTGGTTAAGCAGGAGTGGAGCTGGTGGGTTGGCATATGGGAGGGGTGGGGCCAGTGGGTAGGGGCTCATACTTAACAGAGTTATGGTGGACAGGCTGTCTGGTGAGGCACCCTGTTTGGATGGGTTCAGTCCCACTCTTTCTGCAACTGTAATTGCTCCTTTATTCATGTATGTGATTTTGTATTTTGCCTGATTGTGCTCTTGTTTTTTTATTCTATTTCTATGATATTCTTTTCTACTGTATGCACCTGTCATGGGACATTGGCAATTGAAGACTGTAAACCTTTCAAAAACTGAATAAAGAACTGTTCCCAAAAAAAAGTTAGGTATTTATATCCGGTTTTTGCTTGGATGATATTGATGCTACGTTCTTGCTATGTAACTACCCCGGACCACACAAAACATTAAATAAAGCATTTTTAAAAAAAGGTTTGGGATTCCCCACGCAGTCACCCATGGATTTTGGTGCATTCCCACATTTACCAAGACTGCTAAACCTGGGAATGCGTCAAAATGCTACACCTTCCCTGGGGTGGTGCAACTAGCAGAAATATCTTTTTTTATGCTCGTTGTTTTCTAAGTGTGCTGCATTCTGCAGCACACTTAGAAAGAGGATTAAACCTCAGAGGATTGTTTTTGTGCAAGAAGGTGTCCTTTCCTGCACAAAAATAATCCTGCCTACAACACATGCACCCTAGCACCATGCACTGGCATAAGGGTGCCTGCATTAGGGCTAGGCAGCAGATTGTGCACCAGAACAGGCAGAGAGCAAGAATGATCCATATATTGGTAAATATGAAGCATTCCTGCTCACTCACTTTCATGCTGTGCAGCAAGTTATCTTGTTGTGTTGCATTTCATGAAAGATTGATAAATATGGCTCCAGGTGTACAAACACCACCTAAAATGGGGAATCTCTGGGATTCCTCACCTGAGTTGCACACATGCATGGCAGGTTGTAGGTAATCTGGAAATTATATAAGCACCAGGGTCCATATTACACATAAGGTGCACTGTCCATGTTTGCACCATGGGACACTTTTAAGCAGGTATGCTAGGCGCAAACAGGCATGGTTCCCTCTATTAAAATGAATGCACTGCCCCCTGGGTAGCTGCAAACTCATGCTGTCCTGGGAGGGCAGCACATTCAGTGAAATGCGGAACAGCACGCACCTGTTGGGAGTAATATGGCATGGGCACAGAGGCTAAGTGATTCCCTCATTTGCATGGGCCATGCCCCCATGCAAATTAGGGAATGCCCTCTGAAGATAGCACTGGTGCTACATGTGCACCAGCGCTATCAGTTTTACAGAAGGACCGCAATAGCATCTGCGACTCCTTCTGTAATAACATAGTGCCCAGGGGGTGCAAAAAGTGGGCACACATGCCCATTGCGCCCATGGGGAACTATGGATAAGACGGGTCCAGGAAGGCCGATACAGAGGGCTACTGCTAGCTCAGTGCTGGCACGCAGCTCACCACTGCATAATTCTACTTCCATGCCTTACCATGATAGAAATAAGTGGCAAGTACCTAAATGTAACATGATGGGTTTTAAGTTTTGTGCATTTGACTATTTGTGGCAGAGGTGGGGATCCCACCATTTGAGTCAAGGTATCCTACCTCTGTCCACGTCTTTTAGTTGTGACTGGGAGACAGGTGGAGGGAACATTTCAGAGGGAGGCTACCATCTGCAACATCCAGGGTTAAAATATGCCCTGTAATGTTTTTCCTGTGCACCTTAGACACTGTAAAAATAAAAATATCAATAAAGTCACTTGTTTGTATTTGTTTTGCAGGTGACAATGACAATCTGGATTCCCCTAAGTCACAGTCAGCTTTGAGATCGATTTCAACACTCTTTCACTACAAAGGAAACTCTGTAGAGACATATGAAGGGAAACTGTTGTATTCTGCCATTTTTCTGCTAGAATTTCTGTCAACTGAGAGAGACACTCATATTACAGTGTACCTAACAACAGGCAAAATATATAATAACCTCTTTCCTGAATTGCCACCTGATCCACGTATTGATGTGGTTGGCAGTGGCCATTCCTCTGTTACCTTGGCCTGGAAACCAAGTCCTTCTGTCTTGCATCACAAGGAAAACATTCAGTACTGCCTTCTTGTTAATGAAAAGCATAACTATAAGAGCTTGTGTGCAGCGGAGACAGCCATTAGATCTTCTGAGATAAAGTCCCCTAAATCATTAGCTTTGTCAATCTCTCCTTATAACATACAGTCACAGCAGGTGATGAAGTGGTCTGTTGATGAACTCAGTATAATAAGCAGAGCCAACAATGGTGAAGTGAGACAGATTTGTATAGGCACCAGAAATAACTATATGGTTGCCAATCTAAGGCCTGGCACTCAGTATTACTTCGATGTTTTTGTGGTCAACCTCCTCACCAATGCTAGTGCTGCCTACACAGGAACATTTACAAAGACCCTCCAAGAACCCGAACCCAAAGTTACTGCAATGAAGGATGGAAAAGTAATTCAACTGAATCTGAAGGGACAGAAATTAAACAGCTTCCAATATCAGGCCAAGAATAAGATGGTCCAATTTATCTTTTATTCATGCAATGGCCAAGTGCAGACTCAGATATTCAAGAATGGTAAGATGCTGGTATCAGAGAGGTTTGAGGGCTTGAGGTACTACACTCTCAATGGGAAGGCGATGGACATCTATCTCGTGCAGCTGAGGTTATCAGAGCGTTCTCCCAACTCTTCTGTGAAGGTTCAGGTGTCTTCTCATTTTCAAAAGCCTATGTTCCCTCCATTTCCTGAAAGTTTAAAAATAAAGTCATTCAGCAAACTGAGGACATGTGATTCCATCACCATTGCATGGCTGGGGACACAGGAACGGAGCAAGTATTGTGTTTACAGGAGAGAGATCAAGGAAGATCACATTTGGCAAGAACTGATGAGTGCTGAAAAATGCTCTGGCCCAGAATCCAGAAAAAGATCTGAAAAGGTGCTCTGCAAGTATTTTCATGACATCAATCTTCAGAAAGCAGTGACCACGGAGACCGTTACAGGTCTACAGCCTGGAACTCCTTACATCTTTGATGTCTATTTGATAGGAGCATCAGACATTTCAGTCAGATATCACAGCAAAGTGGTGAAGACCAGGAAGAAATGCTGAGTGCACTCTTGATGGCTTTCACAAAAAGCAAGCCAACAGGACTTAAATGAAAGGATAATGAAGGCTTGATTTTTTTTTGTCTTTTCAAACTCAAAGGCATTCGTGTTTGTCTTGGGAGACTGCCTACTTCCTTTAACATAAGGACACACGTAAAAGCCTCAAAGACAGACATGTCCAACTCAGGGACAGTGTGGATTCAATCTGTGAAAGCTGTATGACATTAATTTGCCATGATACACTAACCATGCCTTTTCCACAGATGAAATATTCATTTTTTCCATTTGGATCAGGAAAGACAGAATGGTTGCTATACCTGATCTGACAATGTTTTGAGATGTTGTACTGCAAAGGACACACAGACAACTGCCTAATGTGTAACCTTGCCTGTAATTCTGTAAGTAAGTCCCTGACACTTTTCAACTCTCAAAATTCTTAAATTGCAAATTCCATTTGGGAAATTATATTTTCTTGCTTTCATTGATTTTGTTTTCAGTTTTTCCAGGTGATCCATCTTCACAGAATAGTAACCTTATATATCAAACACAAGGCTCAGTTTTTCCTTTAACATTCCTGTTGACATACATGTATTTCTACATTCCAATTAACTAACAATAAGTTTTGAATTAAAGGGAGAAGAGGTTCATGGAATCACCCTTGATTTTGTGTACAGGAGTAACACCACTCGTATTTATTTTGATTGCTATAACTTCCCAATTCACAGCAAACTTTGCATTATCTTTACCCAATGCGCTATCCCATTAATTACTCTTGTTAAGCTCATTAGCTGTAATAATACTAAGAACACTGTCCAATTTTCCATCTTTAAAAACCGCACTTTGAGTCAGCTGTATTTCTATTTTTGTTCTCTTAATGCACGTTTTTGCATACAAGTTACTTAACTTTGCCTGCCGCGACCCACTGTTGAAGCTTTTTAAATAAAATCCCATTTTTCCTATTTTTACTGGATTGTCAGCCCCATTATGTGTGTCTTCTGTAAATAAGTATGCACCACACCATAATTCCTTTGAACTGCTGATTAAAACCTATTTACGATTAATTTTACAAATCCCTCAACGAGGACATATTCCAATATATCATGAAAACAACCTTCTGTAAAACCAAATATTTGTAAAGCCCACTTTAGAACCTCTGTTGAGAAAGTACCTTGCGGGGTCAAAAGATCTGGAAATAGTTAAGACAATACAGCTGGGTGACCAGCTTGAGTTAGTATTCAGTCTGGCTTTTGTTCAAAGAAAGGAGCAGTTGTAGACATAAAGAATTATCTATTGGCAGCTGCCTATAATGTCCAGCAAGTTCTCACTTGTAGTGATGTTGGACCAGTCAGAAACCTTTGAAAGGGTTGATCATTGTATCCTATTTGAACAACAAAATAAACTGGGTAAAGTATCCAATTTTTTAGGGACGTGTTTTGCTTTCTTCCTGCAAGGTCACTCTATGAGAGTAAATGTTCAAACAAATGAAGCCGAGACTGCCACAGTATCAATAAGGTGTACCTCACAGATCTATGTTAACGCCTCTCATGGTTAATGTTTATCTTCAAGTTTGACATGACGTATTGCACTCACTAGGGTTGAGTTTTCATAATTAGGCAAATGTTACCCGAATTTTCTTCCAATGTAGAGAAAAAAGTATTTCCAGACTCTTCAATCACTATAATGCAATATAAACTTGGTTGGATGAAACCAATTAGCACTACTGAAAACAAGACTCAATTGGCAATATTCAAGACTCAAATAGCTCTAAGAAAGTTATGTCCATGTTAGCGGAATATTACAACTATTACCTGAGCTTTTTCCAAAATGTCGGCCAATTCTGATTGGAGATTACAGGATGACCCTTGCCATAGCCCTTGTTGTAGCACATCTTGAATAATGTTTCTTATTTTTTAAAACATAATTTTGCTGCCAGTAGTCTTGCAGTCATCTATGGAAAACACCATATTACTCCCACTCTGAGGATCATATTTGTAGTCTATCAGAAAAGAATACATTACAAAGTGGAAAATGAAATCCAGTTTAGTATTTGAATACCCAGCCAAAATCTTTTGAAGGGTACATTTGTTAGCTATATGCCAAAGAGATATTTAAGGTAAGCTGATCAAATCTGTAAATAGTCTCTCATTTTCATAAATCTACTTTTGGTGATTTGGTGTTTAAACACTATCACTATATAGAACAAATATCTTGATAACCTTCCATTAGAACCAAGAATGGAGGAAAATATTAGGTTCTCAGGAAAAAAATAAACAAAAACTATCCAAGACCTGATTAAAATATTTCTGTCAGGCCAGGGTATTGTATATAAGTAGTTGTGTTAGGGCTATATTAAACCACATAGACTGGAAACAGAGCAGAAAAGTAACCATCCTAAGACACTAAAATTCAGGAGCAGGACAATTGTTTCCTTCTCCACATGCAATCTGCCCACAAGCTATTAACACTAATCATACAGGTTACATCAAACCTATGACTTTTCAGTAAATAGGACATTTGGAGCTAAGTAGACTTTAGGAAAGTACAAAACAATACGCCAGTTCTATAAAAGTTCTAATTGCGGTAGGTGCATGCTTCATCTAAGTTATTGGTGCCCAGCATAGGTCATGGAGGGCAGAATCCATGGGAGATTTTCACAATAGCCATGTAATAAAAATCAACACACAATGAATCTAAACTGAAATCCTTTTCATAGTGAGAATTTATCCTGAAAATTGTATCCGGCTCATCTTGAATTGTGCAGGACACCCCTAGTAAAGGTAATGCAAGGGATGATGGAAGTATTGATAACAAACTTTTGACGTGGATGGTGTGATGTTTGATTGGCCCTTTAAGTATGTTTTCTGGGAAGGTAGAGCTTAGGTGAAAGTGGATGTTCCAGTTGTAGGATAATGGTAGGGAAAGTGATTTGAAGATGGAGATGGTACACTGGGATTTTGTAGTGATGGTGAGCAAAGTGACTAGGAAAGCATGTGAAGGAGGAGGTCCAATTGAGCTTGAGGGGGCCAGGAAGTGGATGAATTTTACTGAAAGCTAAAGAATTGTATGTTGACATTCTTTATATAAGGCATATACTTGTAGAGTGTTTTGGATACATAAGGGCCTTTACATAGCTTAAGGTTAGATAGTTTTATGCTTTTCCAATGTTAACTATGATATTTGACAGAGGTGAATGATGCTATTTGGATGAAAAGTTGCATTTTGCTGTAAAGCTGCATCCCATATTCCAAGAAGAGAATGGAAATACAAAGGTCGGAGAGAAAACGGAAAGATGGCAAAAGGAATAGCCTTGGGTGCAGTGAGCTTTCGTAAACCTATCACTTCAGGCTAAGCACAATAAACATTTGCCAGCTTGTAGCCACCCAATCACAAAATATGGATGTGGAAGACAATAACACACATCTGGAATGCAGGGTTACAGATGTTTCTCAAGTGTGTATCCACCACTGAGCCCTTTCCTTTATCACATTGAAGAAGAGAGAAATGGATTGTCAGAATCTCTGTTAAAAACTGGGTTTTGGCACATAATGTAAATACCTATGGATGACAAAATCCATGCAAGGCTTATTTTCCATTGTATTGTTGTAGTACTTGCATGATACAAGGTTGTAACCAGCAAATTATGTAGTAACCAGATAGCATACCAATGGGTTAGCTATTGCTGAAAAAATGTCTCAACTTTTTGCTGCTAGAGGAAGACAATGTAAAAAGGAGTTCTACAAAGGGATTAGTACATAAGAAAAAGCATTCTCATGGTCTCAAAACCGAAGTGGAGCTTTTGCGTCTATTAAAATGCTTATTAATCTGGCTTGTAGATACTTTAGTTTTCTTTTCAGATTTTGATGACCATTTAGTGTTTGGCAGGATGGAAGTACCACACAAAAATAAGTGGTACTCCTGCCCTGCTCAATTTCCCATGCTATAGTTGGGTAGAGCCTCTGCTGGTTCTGTCAGCAAACGTTTTGACCTTACAGCCTATCTGACACAAGGCTGTCAGGTCAAAGTTTTGGACAAGGTGCCCAAGGAATACCACAGACACCACAGTTGTAGATTCCTGAGGTCCATCCAGAATTGACAAAGGTCCCAAGAATACCTCAGCCACCAGACTATGGGGACTACAGGGACACACCAGTGAAGACAGGGTCCTAGTTATTCTACAGGTACCACAGCACTGGAATAAAGGTGTGAACTTAGAAGCAGTGGGGTTGAAATCCAACAAGTACAACAAATAGACACATTCCCATTAAGTGAGGGTTGAACTCATGTGGGATGTTATTATTTGTAATTCTTTAATGTGCCATTCATAGGACCAACGAGAGTCAACTGATGCGGGTGCCACATGGATTGGAAAGGCGGCAAGCATGCTGATAATTCTAGTGTGTAGTAATCTGGATGTTGCTTCCAAAAGCTGACTGCTGTCTTCACCTGTTCTTCAAGAAGGGCATCACTTCAAACATTGACATCAATAATCTTGGTTCAGGCTGTTCTTTCTCATTTCATATATCAGTTTTCTAACTAAAAAATTATATTTCTTGTTGCATCAGTTGATGAAAGTATTTCCATTTCAACATTCAGAAGCAATGAGTTAACAGTCCCTAATAATAGAAAGCTTATTATTGTAGCAAATTCTACAGTGGACTGCTAAAATAACACTGCAGCAACTGCAGCGTGTGATAGTTTCCACTGTTTGTCTTATAAAAAGGTTCAAATCAATGTTTCAGCCACCAGGCAGAGTGCTAGTTCCTGGTGGCAATCTGAAGAATGTTTAATATGGTTAGTCTTACCCACGTAGGTGCAGTGACACCAGTAACTTGGGAATTGAAGGTGCACTTATGGCTATCTTTACTATTGAACTGAGGGAGAGAGACAATTTTCATTGCTTGCCATAGGGCTCATGGAGACCTTGCTGCTCCTCTGAAGTTTTTTTTCTTCCTTCTCCTTTCACCAGCTTGCCACCCCAAATCTGTTTACTATTTGTTTTTAGTGGTATTTTTATAGCATAAACCTAGTGCTGAGATGCAGGAGATCGCTTCCCCATAGTACAAGGAATAATTTGAGTAGGTTACAGAAGCATAGATCGGTGCTTACATTTGCTTAATGAAAATAATATTAGTGATGATAGATACAGGGCTATGCACTAAATAAGCAGATACAATAGGAGAGAGATGGAACACAGGAAATGGCATGAGAAAAAAATCTTGCAGTTTACTTATTTCTTTCCTCCAGGTTAGGAGTTGAGGGATTAGTCTTGGATAAAGGTTGAGATCATTCTAAAGCAGAAGTGGTCAACACAGACTCTAGCGGGCCTCTCACTGAGTAAATGGATTTCGTTTATATTTTATTATTCATGATGTTAGAGGCAGGAAACGGGGGATAAAAAAAAACGCAGTGGGTCAGCCTGTATCCAGGTAGAAGGCTGATAAGCCTGCCTTGCTGGTCCATAATCTGTCTTATCAAAATTGATCATATAGATTCTAAGAATCTATTTAAAGAGTATGTGTGTATCTTGAAAATCTGACATTGTTCTTGAGAACGTATTTTGTACACCCCAGCTTTAAATATTTGAGCATAGCAGAATCACTGCCTATTTTTTTCTTATGCTTCCAAATATACCCATGCATTCAATGTCAAAGTGGAAGCTGGAATTACATAGATACCCATGGTGCATCTACAGAACTACTTCTTGATCTGACACGGAAAATGAGCAAGGATGCTAATAGATTGCTGCAATTGAAAGGAAAGGTTGAGTCATTATACTGAATTTTGCCCAGCTTGTCTGATAGACTACCATGGTCTGCCCAGGCAAGTAGAATATGTGTATTTGAAAGCATCATTGTTTTTCAATTGTTCTAAGTCAGATTAGAAGCTTTTGTCAGTGAGTCTTGCATTATATCATCAACCATTAACAGGACAATGTTTGCATGATGATAGAAGTCATAGATGACAGTAACTGCAGTGCCATACATCACGCTAAAATACATATAAACATAACTGGTGTTTTCATTTCTCCTGAAGCATACCTAGGTCATGCATCAACTCTATGTGTAATGGTGTGGGCGACTGAAAGTTTGCATATGCATTGAGGTTCGTAGATGCATGATATGCCTGAACAGTCACATCACTGAAATTTCAGAGACAATGTTTATGAACCTCATACTATGTGATAGAGTATAAGCTGTTACAATGCAGAAGCATTGATGAATATAATTGCAGGAACCACATAAGAATTCTGTTGATATTACTTCGATACCATTATGAATGAACCATCACACCTGTAAACAAAGGTATTCAAATATTTAAAGTTTAGACATGCTTAAAACAGTGGTTGTGCCATCAATATCGTACAATCTTGGAATATGGGAAATTTAAAAGGCTAGCAAAAATATTCATGGTAGTAGAGATTTTTGGAAAGCTGTTAATATACTAAAGGCCCACTTCAGACATTGACTGTGATTATTTAATTATGAAAAACATATTGTTCAGCAATGCATCCTTTATGTCATGTGTATATGTTAATTTACTTTTGTGAAAATCAAATCTCATTCAGATAATGTTACTATTGTATCAATCTGTGGATATCATATTATTAAAAAATCTTTTTATATGCTGGTCTACCTGTAAAATACTGGTTGAGCACTTTGCAAATTTTACTTCTGAAACTAGATATCCATTGATGTTTTCTTTAGTGTAATGAAGTACAATTTTCTCCACTGAACTTATTTACCTTAAATGTGTTTTCCAACCTAATGATATGTGTGGTTTTAAATTCTGTAGAAGCCCTTGACGTATGTATATCATAAAATTCCACAGATACAGATACTTTTGTTGATCTGTCTAGAAAGTAACGTTCCTCTCGTTTGAGATGGGCATTGAACAGAAGGTCAAATGTACAAATACATAATTTGAAATTAATTTTCAACACATTTTTTCTCTAGTTGCCGTGGGTGCTGAACCTAGATTTCTATCCTGGCTAAATAGTGCTGTTAATTTTTGGTTGTCTGTGGTCAATAATGATGTAAAAGTGTCTTTGGTGGAGTGAAAGTGGTTAAAGCAAAATAGAGATGCTGGCCAGAGAAAAGGTCAAACTATTTTGCCGTATTCTATTAAAACAAGGTTTAAAAAGAGGATCCTGAAGAATAATTTCATGCTAAATGAAAACCAAGAAAACTCACCAGTGTGCGTAATGGATAACGTTTCTTATTATAACACTATTAATGCGTAAAGCAACCTGTTTTTCACTTTTGGTTCTAATTTTCATTACACTAGTTAAATTAAGTTTTCTTTGAACAACAAAAAGAGTTAAAAAAAAATTAGGCGAAACAAATTCTCAGTTTTAATCTCCTTTGTTTGAAAAATAAATTACAAATTGCTGGCATCCAGTTATAAATTGTGGCTCACTAACTATAGTTATTTGAAAAATTGGAGATCGACTGAAAATCCACAAACATCAATTTTATACCTGATTCTTTTCTTGACTCAGGTCCACAGGAAGACTCTGTCCTCAAACAACTTCTCAAATTTAACTTCATTTATTCTGCTTCTAAGTTCTAAAAATGTTTTGATGAAATATACCTATACAATTGTATATTATTTAATGCAACTAGAACTTTCATAGTCTAATCTGTACCATTGTTTATCCCCTTCCACAACTTTTGTGGGTTAGTGTGGGAATGATTGCCAAGATTACAACTTGTAATATTTCCCCATCCTATATTGTGTTATGAAAAAATCCTTCAAGGGCTGTTGGTAGTGCATCTGAATTTGATACCCAGTATCTCATCACCTGACTTCTTATATGTATAGTCCTTTCTTCCTTGGACCTCTTTTAAAAATGAGATAGAGAGGCTATGACTCCTGATCACTAAATAATATCTATATCTACATTTTTAAAGTCCTACAGCACTGATCTTGTAGTCTATCAACTAGCTATCCAGTTTGGAATCTAAATTATAATAATTACATTCTCTAGCTGCATATTAACAGCAAACACTGTGAAAGTGTGGATAAAAGAAGCTAATTGACTACTTTTGGAAGATAACATTCTACAGATGTTTTTTATGCCATTGTGTGAGGCATCTGCCAGTTAGGCAGGATCCCATCAATAGTCTGTTACACAACAAGGCATGGGGGATTAAAGACATGTGGACAACTAGGATAAGAGACGCATATCCCCACATACAGTTTGAGGCACCAGGTGTCCTGCTGGCAAAACCTTGCAAAAGAAGAAGGTTCCACAAGAGGAAATTGAGATTTAATATCCATATTGAATTGTGGGTATAAAAACCCCACAAACAACATGGTGGATAATCGTGAAGACAGCTTCAAAACCGTTCCATTTGCTGGTCAGCTGAGCAGCCAGTCACTCCAAAAAACAAACAAATCCAAGACGAGAACTAAAGAGGGGGTGCATATCAGCAAACCTATGAGAAAACTTTAGTGGTGAAGCATTAAACAAATACAGTGGGTCATAGAACTTTAAGCAACATATCTACAGTTAAAGAATGAGTTGACTTTTAACACTCAAAGTCTAAGAACATTATTTTGAAAATCAGATGATAATTATAAAAAGTACAGTATATTAAGAACATTAAAAACTTATTAAAAAGCATTGAATTTTGACAATGTATAATAGATTTTAAAATACTCCCATAGTAAAACAAACAACATCATTCTTTAGCATTTGTAAAAAGCATAATACAACTCTGCAATTGATATATTATACTTTCTTAACAGTGGCACTAAAAACGTCAAGATATATACTCCATAGTATTTTTAATAAAAGGGCAAGAGTGATTAATCTGACATGCCGTCACATGGATAGACGCAGATGCTAGAGCTGATATATTGCCGAATGGGAAGCATAACAGATTACAAATTGTGCTATTTCAAAATCTAGATAACAAAGCCCTTTCCCATTGCCTGGGTACAATCAACAAATAGGGTTCAATACCTGCTGTTGTTTACACAAATATTAACCAATTGCGGATTTAGTTTGTTTATGTACAAAATAAATAAGAGGGGCAAGAACACAGCCCTGTGAATTCTTCACTCTAAATGGAAAGATTTTGTCTTCTCTCCCATCGGAGAGATCACAGTGTAATTTAAAAAGAAAGTTCAACCAAAACGTTTCAAGGCCTATATCTAAAAGGAGGGACCATATATTCCCACTATTAACTCTGTCCAATGATAAATCCACAAAAGCTAGATACAATGGGCAGCACCTTGCTATAGTATATTTGCTAATTATCGATTGAAATTTAGAGCATTGATACAAAGTACCTAGCCATTGCCCAAAACCATATTGACAGGGACTTAAAATGTTATTTTCACTAACCCAGTCATGAATTCGTTGAAAAACAAACCTTCCGATAACTTTCACTGTGGAGTCTATAAGTGAAATTGGTCTATAACATCTATGTTCCAATCTGATTCCTTTTTTGAAGATGGGAACTGTTGCAGATGATGGACAAGATTCAAGTTATTGGGAGTGACATAAATTATTAAAAACATTGGTTAACAGAGGGGCCCAAAATTCAATTTTGCATTTAAATAAATCAACAGGTACCCCATCTGGTCCTGGGGCACAGATTTACAAAGCTTGATGTGACTTGTTTACTGTCTGCGGTTGCCGACGGGCAATCCAGGAAGAGATTAAGGTTTAAGTTTACCATGGTATTTAAAAACTTGTAAGGATCAGACACATTCCACACAAACCTCAGCCCATTATGCTTAGGGAAGGGTGGTGTACTGACTTGGAACGAATGTGACCATTGCTTCAGGGACGCAAAAAGGAGACAATCAGGGCCTCATTTATGGGAGGCTTGTGTCACATTTGCACCACGCAGTGTGGTACATACATGACGCAAACCTCTAAGTCAGATCTTTGAAGCCATGCAAAGCCACTTTGCATGGCTTTGAGTGGCTTCAAACATCTGGAGTAACTCAGCGCAGCACAAATCGCTGTGTTGAGGTATTCTGCCCTGGGTAGGCATTCCATGGGCATTGCGTAGGTGTTCCCACACAACTCCCATGGATTTACAAGAACTTGTAAACCTGGGGATGCACCAAAAATGTACACCTTCCCAAGGGAGGCGTAATGAGGAGAAATATCTCTATTTCTTCTTGTTTCTTATTCTTTCTATGTGTGCTGCATTCTGCATTGATGTTATTCCATTCTTTGAGATACCCCGAAATAGAGCCCTAGATAATAGGTCTCTGTCAACTCACTCACTTTTAGACAGTAGAGACTCTTTGCATGAAACTGAGGAATTAAATATTTGTATTAATAAAAATGGTAGACAAGTGAAACTTAAAGAATGCCCCCCCTTTCCTTTAAATGGAACTCTAAAGAAGAGAGTCCAAAATGGAATTGGTTACCTGGTGTACTATGGAGCAGGTCTAACAGTAAACATCTACAATGGCTATCCTTCTAGCAATGAATTAAAAATTATATCCTGGAATGCTGCAGGAATAAAGAATAGTAGGGAGAAGTTACTATATTTAAGTATGTTAGATGCAAATGTGGTTTGTCTTCAGGAGACCTGGTGCACAGAGGAACTGATATGTAGGGATTATCTCATTTTAGATTGTAAAGCAACCCCGTCCAGGAGGGGACATGCAAAGGGAGGGGTGGCTTGCCTACTGTCAAATAAGATAAAATGGAATTATGATTACTATAAAGATCCTATTAATCTTTTTCTGGCAGTAACGTTGTATAATCTTGATAGTAATGTAAAAAGTCCACCACTAATGTTGATAAATGCCTATATTCAGCCAGACGCCTCTTATGATGTTCTCTTAAAGGCAGTCTTTTCCTACATTAAAAAGTTAATGATGTAGAACTTCCCCTCGTATAGTTTTGGTAGGAGATCTGAATTGTAAAATCTCTAACTCTACTCTGGATACATTCCGAAATAAAGAAAAAGAAGAATCCATGCAGCAAGCTTTCTTTACACAAAATATAAAAACTAATAAGAGAGGGAAAATGTTTGCTGATGAATTAATGAAGGTTGATGGCATTATAGTAAATGGGAGATTTCCATCTGATACACCGGCAACTTTTACTTGTAAAACCTATAGTGGAGAGTCAATTTTAGACTATGTGGTGGTGGGAAGTTCCTCCTTTTTCTTATTAAAAGACCTTAAGGTCTCGAATTCTTTCTGTAGTGACCATAAGTTACTAACTCTTTTTATAAATTTAAATTTGTCCTCGCATGATCCGTGGGCATTAGATGGTGAATCTGTTAGTTTTGCTAAGAAAACAGGGAGATGTCATTGGGATAACAAGGCCATCTTGGGCCTTGATAGTATCCTAGAGATCACCTTAGAGAAATTGCCTAGTTGGACTGGAACAGAAATTGCAAGTTTTAACGCATTCATGAATCAAGCGGTAGAAATTGCAAAGAAGGTGAACCAAAGAAAAAGTTTTAAAGTGGTCTCCCGATTCCTCCTGCCGTTAAATCTTGAAATAAATAAACTAGTTAGGGAACAGTACTTGAATTACTCCTTGGAAAGATACTATAGAATATTATTATTAAAAAGGAGGAGGACTCGGGTAAAGGTCAGGTTAAAAAAAGAGAGGGAAGATAACCTTTGGATTAAACTGAGAGAAGCAGCCTCGAAAGGCCAGGTAAGAATCTTTTGGTCTCTTATCGGGGAGGGATGTGGAGCCAGATCTCGATCACTCCCTGTGGCCATTGAAGAATGTAAATGGGTTAGCTTTATTCGGGATTTATATGCAGATAATGCGACGGCAATTAAGTACATCACACCAAAGGAAGATCCCTCTTCGTATGAATTGCCCTCTGAAAATGAAATAGAAATGGCGATCAGGGGATGCGTTCCTCAGCCGCAATGGGCCCCGATGAATTACCAAATACAGTTCTAAAACAAAATAGCACACTGTGGAGTAAAATTCTTTACCCGGTGTTTAAGTATTGTTATGAAAACAAAATGATTCCCCCCTCTTGGAAGGGAAGTATAATAGTCCCTCTGTTCAAGAAAGGAGATCGAGATCTTCCTCACAACTATCGTCAGATTGCGCTTCTTGATGCAGTGGGTAAAGTTTTCGCTAAATGCCTTTTGACCCAAATTAGTGACTGGGTGGATGCGGTTAAAATTTTACCGCTGGAGCAAACTGGGTTTAGGACAAAGCATGTAACAATTGATAATCTAACTGCGCTACAGGTAATAAATGAAAAATATGTTAAAATCAGAGGAGGAAGGGTATATACAGCCTTTATAGACTTCTCCACAGCATTTGACAAAGTAGATCGTCTCCTGCTGTGGAAAAAACTCTCAAATTTGGGTATGCCGGCCACCCTTTTGGATTTAGTTCGTGCTCTCCATACGGATACGTGGTGCAAAGTCCTAATGGGAGGGGAAAGAGGTCTCTCACAAGCCATCCCTACTGCAAATGGCCTAAAACAAGGATGTTTATTGGCTCCCCTGCTTTTCTCCCTATATATTTTTGATCTCCCTCACAATTTGGCTCAAAGTGAGGGCATTGCCCCGTTACCGGGGGGAAAACCAATTGTGTGTCTACTCTACGCAGACGACATAATAATATTGGATTTAACGCCTAGGGGATTAAATAGTCGTCTGCAGGCACTTCACAAATTTGCAGAGGCTCACTATTTAAAGATTAATATATCAAAAAGTAAAATCACGTGTATGCACGGAAGAAAGAAGCTGCAGTATGGGAATTTCGTATGGTCTGTGGGTGGCCAAAAATTGGAACTTGTAAAATCTTCCACTTTTTTGGGAAAAATAGTGTGTGGCAACCTAAGCGACAAAGCCCATATAGAAAATAACATCTCTAAAGCTACTACGCAGGGGAAAAGCTTGGGCTCCCTTTACAAATCTACTGGAAAAAGACATTTTGCACTTTTACTGGAGGTGTTTCGTGCAAAAATCCCTGCTTTGCTGTTGTATGGTATTGAATTGCTTGATGTAGAGAAATGGGGTTTCTTAAATACAACGGAACGCCGAATTTTAAGGAGCTTAGCCTCAGTTAACTCTGCTTGCCCTGTGGCTGCCCTCAGGTTAGAATTTGGGTTAAGAAGTAGTTCGGTACAGGGTCTTGCGGGGATAGTGCGTTGGGTTGTAAGCCTGGTAAAGGGTGATCCTGGTACATTAAGATGTTTAATTCAGAAAGAAATATTAGAATGTTTAAAAGAACAATCATTAATTTTTAGAAATTTTAGGACTGCGGTTGATTTGCTGCAATTGAATGAGTCCCCGCTCTTCACCCTATCGTCGTATCAATTAAGGGCCACTTTGAAACAGGCCACTTGGGAATTAAGTTTCACAAGGGATAGGGAAGCTTGCATTTCAAAGAGGGGTATCCATCCGGCCATTGACTCTTGTGTGATAAATAAAGTACAGGCCTACATTTGCTGGAACCTGCCCCATGGAGTGCGCCGCTTTTGGCTATTATTGAGGCAGGGTATGCTCCCTTTAAATCCTGTACTGTCTAAATGGTATGGTTTTTCCCCGATTTGCAATTTGTGTAATAATGCCATTCAGGATGTTAATCATGTGTTATTTATTTGCCCCGCTTTATTATTGTGTCGGCGTAAATGGATGAGACCAATTTGTTTACAATTATCCATTCTCTCGGCCTCTGCACTAATTGATTCTATTTATGAGCCACCAAATGAAATGTTCTGTCATAGGATTTTTAACTTTTTTAAGTGTTTTTCAAATTTGTATTAAGGCTCATTAGATGAAGGGAGCAATTGTTAATTCCGGTTTTTAACCCGACGTTATATAGCACTAAGGGCATAAAGGATATTTTTATTATTTTTTATTGTATAAAATATTACAATGTTTTATATTTGGAGATTTTTACTGTTGGATTTTGCTTAGGATTTGTAGATGCTATATTGGATAAAAATTCTTATATGTTGTTGGTTTTTCAGTTTATGTGGATCTCTATGGAGTTCCGAGATCAATAATAAATAAACTTGAACTTGAACTAGAAAGATGAATATGCCTCCCAGGATTGTTTTTTTGCAGGAAGGTGCACCTTCCTGCACAAAAACAATCCTGCATGCAACATAGGCACCCTTGCCCCAATGTGCAAGGGTTCCTGCGTTCGCACTAGGCTGTCAAAAGAGTGCCAGTGCAAGGGAAATGACAGGAATGCGCTGTATATTGTTAAATGCTGAAAATCTGTTATAGAAAGCCATATTTTCATCATGAACAAGAGGTGTATGACTAATACCAAGGACATTACAATTATTATGTGTCGGTAAAAAATCCTTTAAGCAGTGCAAATCATTTAATCACCACATCTGCAACAAAAGGGAGTACAAACAGGTTTATTGCGTAGGCCAGGCTAGTTCAGCTGGGAGAGTGATGTGCTATGTTATGTTATGTTATGTTATATAGGCTTATAAAGCGCACTGCTACCCAAGGGTGTCCTGGCGCTAAGCACTATCTACCTGGTCCCACTGCCCCTGGCTCAGACTGAGACTAAGCTGAAAACAACCAAGTTTTTAGATCGTTCCTGAATGACAGGAGCTCCGTGGCAGTCCTAAGATATAACGGAAGCTCGTTCCATGCATTGGTGGCACTTAGAACAAAGCTCCTTCCACCCCAGTTAGCCTTTTTGGCTCTGGGAACGATCACCTGCTTTGCTTCCTTTGAGCGCAGCGTTCTCCCGGGGGCATACCATTGAATGCGTTTTTTTAGGTCTTCTGGGCCGCTCCCCATTAGGGACTTAAAGACCGTACAGAGAGCCTTGAATTGAGCTCGTTGTTTTATCGGAAGCCAATGAAGGCAACATATGCCATTTCTGACCGACATAAACCTTGGAGTGCCCGTCAGCAGCCTGGCCGCAGCATTTTGCACCATCTGTAATCTGTTAAGATGTTTCTTGCTAATAGTCAGATACAGGCTGTTACAATAGTCCAGACGGGACAGAATGAGGGCTGAGATGACTGTTCTGAAACTTTCTTCAGTGAGGAAGAGTTTTATTTTCCTCAGGGTTCTCAGGATGAAAAAGCTAGATGACACCACCCCGCTGACCTGGTCCCCAAATGTAAGTGTGTTGTCCATGATTACCCCCAGATTCTTGACTTTCAGCGAAGGGAGTGGGGGATTGCCCATATCATTGGGCCACCATGCTGGAGACCAGAGGTTGGGGTTGTTCCCAAAAATAATCACCTCGGTTTTGCCTGCATTCAATTCAGGCAGTTAGCGGACATCCAGTCAGTTACTGCTAACATGCAGTCATGGCAGCTAGGGGCCTTATCAGCTTCTTTGCCCCGCTGAAGGGCCAGCACGATTTGGGTATCGTCTGCATAGGAGGTTAATAAAAGCCCAAAAGATCTTATGAGGGCGGCCAGCGGGCTCACATATAAATTGAAAAGCGTCGGGCTGAGGGAAGACCCTTGTGGCACTCCGCAGGGGAGGGAGAACGGTTTTGATCTGTCCCTCCCTAGATCCACTGTTTGTATTCTGTCGGCCAGAAAAGATTTCAGAAGGTTCCAGGCCTTGCCCTGGACCCCCGCCTTCGATAGACGGCCCATCAGCAACTCGTGATGGTGCTATAAGAAAAGCACAAGTCAGTCTCAACTTACATACACTTCGAGTCTACTCTTATAATACAAATTTTGGCCTAGATCCATATTTAATACAATGTTCACAATAGAAAAAGCTTCCTGCTTTTCCATTATGTCCCACCCAGATTACATACATTTCCTGCAGGTTTTCCCTGTGTTCGTGACTTCTCACGCCACACTTACAGACTACAATATGAACATTCTTGCTGCTCTGAATTTCCTGTTATATATTCCAAGACAGGAAGTTTCTCAGATAGAATACAATAGTAAGGAAAAAACACTTAAGCCAGACCGCATTTAGACCTTTTTTTGAAAGCAGGCTGTAGGTTATTTCCAAATACAAATGTGCAACTTAACATGCACGTCTAACCACACATTTAAACCACATTATACTCTTTTTCTTTTTTTACATAATATTTCAGAGTTTGAGGGCAAGTGACAGGTAAAACAGAATAATTTGGGCCTAAATCTAAATTAGGGTTTTGATTCCTTTCATTCCCCTCTCTAGTCGATTCTTCGACTACTTCCTCACTACCCCTGTGCATTTCTTCCAATTCTGTATTTTGCATCTCATTATTTCTTATTATAGGAAACATACCTCCCACTTTAGCTGTAACCCTTTTGCAACATGCTAAGATAACCTGAAATACTAGACACATCAATAGCAACAGAACTATTATAGGCAACAAGGCCTTAGACAACCCCGATCAAACCAGCCAGTGAACCACCCATCTGGAGCACCCCCTTCTTTCTTCATCTGTGTATGCAAATTATGCAAAGTCAATATGGCCTGAGTTAGATTTCCTTCATCTTCATCATTTGCCGGTATGAAAGTACAGCATACCGAATTAAGTTTTTTACATACTCCTCCTTCGATTGCTTTCATTAAGTCCAAAACATATCTGTTTTCCATCACCATAAGTCTGATTGAACGCAGCTTTTCTTTAATTGCATTAAAGCCATCTTCAGTAGCATTTATTGCTTTCATTAATTCCCACCGGGTGATCTGAAACCAGCGAGAAGTTGCTTTTGCTTGAAACATAGGTATCAGACTCCCAAAAAATGTTTGGGCGTCATTGAACAACCTATACTCTTTGGGCACATCCTGCCACACTGAAGTTCCAAAGTACTCAGCCATCCTTTTTCTTCTGTGATGATGCAGCAAAGTTGATGCTTTACTCATGGATGCAAATGCAAATCTTTTATTTCTTGAGTGTATATTCGAGCTCCACACTGCCAGAAAAAATCCATAAGGCTGGAGGTACAGCCCTGCATATCGGCATTGTAAATAGTTGAGCTGCAATTGAGATTCCGTCCCACTTTAACAATCCCATTTCCCTGAAAGCAAAGAGAAAATCTCATTAGTTTCACAGCCAGCTTAGGATGACGTTCAGTTCCAGTCCATGTATATCTCTGTATGTTTTCATCCCATATTTGCTGACATGATGCTTTGATATCATCAAATCTCAAATGATTTTTTGTTTCTGTGCCATTTCATAAAGATATGGCCCTACATGAAAACCTAGCTCCAGTAAACCATTTATTATTGGCAAATACTGATGCTTCAATACTTAATACTGGCCTGGCTGCGCAATCTGGGGGCAGTGGTTTGGCAGAATAATTATTACAGGTGGATGGTGGATTAGATCTCCCTAGAATACCTCATTCCAATACTGCTTCCTCCCAATTTACATAACTATATTTCTGCCGTGCTCCCTTCATTCTGGATATCTCTTTCATTATCTCTGTTTTATCTGTCAAAATTTGCAACATTTCAGGGGTTGTATCAAATCTATTTGTATTAACTCTGGCAGTCATAGGACTAACATGCGTTGGCTGTAACTGTGCTTTTATCCTACACAAGAAAAGGTGCAATAAACACTTTGTCATATTAACAGGCACTTCTTTAGGATACGCTAAAGGTGGTGTTTCTATGGCATGGGGAATAAGAGAACATACATAACAACTATCATTTTGTGTATTGGTACCTATATCATGCATGCTTTTATACCACAAATTATCAAGTAAAGAATCATGCAGAGGATGCATATCTGTTTCATTGAAAACAGCTCTACGAAAGTGTAATACTTCTTCCCTATGGGTGGGATCTTTTGCATCTACATAACACATAATACAATAGCAAATTATCAGAGTAATAATCATAACCACTGAACTCATTATTATACTATGAAAAATATCATTTAACCGTCTCTTCATTGTATAATTTATTCTTGGACCATTGCCTCCTCCCCTCTCTGCGGGAGAGAGGCCAAAAATGGAATAAGGTCCGTTACGTGCACCCAGTTCCGCATCCCCTCCACTTTGACTGCCGTGGTGTGCTCTGTGTTACTTGGTAGGGGCCTAGAAACTTGGGGTCTTTCCATGTTCTCATGAAGTTGCGCACGAAGACCCAGGAACCGATGCTGATGGCTGTAGACAAGGGCAGGGGTGGTGCAGTACTGTCGGCCTGTTGCAGCTGAACCTGTTTAGAATAAACCTGTACGGCATACATGTATGCATTCATTTCTTGCCAAACACTTTCTGATGCAGACTTAGGGGCCGATTCCGATCTCGGTCGGAGGCGCACCCAATACTATTCGGTCGGGAAAAAAGCCATGCGAAAGCCAGTTTCCCGACCGATCCGTACAGCACACCGAACGAGCAAGTACGATGCGCACAACAGCAAAAATTCCGGCCGAGCCGTACTCACCCAAACCAGGTCCTGTTCTCCGACCGAGGCGAATCCGGAAACGCCGAATCGAGTCGCACGGAAGGGAAAATGCAGCCCCGTCCGGCCGGACAAGTACGATGCGCTTTCCGTACGCGCCGAACCCGTCGCTACGCACGGCACGTCAAAGCATCCGGAGAGGCGCACATAAGCTCCGAATCGCGCCACAACACGATCCACGGCTACGAGACGAACACAGCACAGACAAGGACGACGCGAGCGGCGAGGGACGAGCGAAGCGACGAGGACGAAGCCAAGCGGCGAGGACGACGCGAAGCAACGAGAAGGACGAACGACACGAACCAACCATGAATCCCTTCGTCCCGATCATACCAATATTCTACATCTACTACCGGAACAGGAACGGACGCGTACGGCGCAGAAGGTAAGTCAGACACCAACCACAAAACACATACAACACGTACACGACACATCACACACATACACTGGGAATCTGAATATACTTACACCAGCAACAGCAGCACCATAGGGGCGGGATGCCCATCACCAATGCCACATATGCACACAGGGGCCTGAATGCGCGCCACCACCCCAACCCAGGGGGGCTGGATGCCTACCACTACTACCACCCTTAGCCAGGGGGCAGGATGCCTACCACTACTACCACCCTTAGCCAGGGGGCAGGATGCCCACCACTACTACCACCCTCACCCAGGGGGGCAGGATGCCCACCACTACTACCACCCTTAGCCAGGGGGCTGGATGCCTACCACTACTACCACCCTTAGCCAGGGGGCAGGATGCCTACCACTACTACCACCCTTAGCCAGGGGGCAGGATGCCCACCACTACTACCACCCTCACCCAGGGGGGCAGGATGCCCACCACTACTACCACCCTTAGCCAGGGGGCTGGATGCCTACCACTACTACCACCCTTAGCCAGGGGGCAGGATGCCCACCACTACTATCACCCTCACCCAGGGGGGCAGGATGCCCACCACTACTACCACCCTCACCAAGGGGGCAGGATGCCCACCACTACTACCACCCTTAGCCAGGGGGCAGGATGCCCACCACTACTACCACCCTCACCCAGGGGGGCAGGATGCCCACCACTACTACCACCCTTAGCCAGGGGGCTGGATGCCTATCACTACTACCACCCTTAGCCAGGGGGCAGGATGCCCACCACTACTACCACCCTCACCCAGGGGGGCAGGATGCCTACCACTACCACCACCCTCACCCAGGGGGCAGGATGCCCACCACTACTACCACCCTTAGCCAGGGGGGCAGGATGCCCACCACTACTACCACCCTCACCCAGGGGGGCAGGATGCCTACCACTACTACCACCCTCACCCAGGGGGGCAGGATGCCCACCACTACTACCACCCTTAGCCAGGGGGCAGGATGCCCACCACTACTACCACCCTCACCCAGGGGGGCAGGATGCCCACCACTACTACCACCCTCACCCAGGGGGGCAGGATGCCCACCACTACTACCACCCTTAGCCAGGGGGCTGGATGCCTACCACTACTACCACCCTTAGCCAGGGGGCAGGATGCCTACCACTACTACCACCCTTAGCCAGGGGGCAGGATGCCCACCACTACTACCACCCTCACCCAGGGGGGCAGGATGCCCACCACTACTACCACCCTTAGCCAGGGGGCTGGATGCCTACCACTACTACCACCCTCACCCAGGGGGGCAGGATGCCCACCACTACTACCACCCTTAGCCAGGGGGCAGGATGCCCACCACTACTACCACCCTCACCCAGGGGGGCAGGATGCCCACCACTACTACCACCCTCACCCAGGGGGGCAGGATGCCCACCACTACTACCACCCTTAGCCAGGGGGCTGGATGCCTACCACTACTACCACCCCCACTCATAGGATGGACAATGCATGACACAACAAGCACACCACAACCTAGGGAATGCAAGATTAAGACATCCCCCACCACCATGACAAGCGTGTGAGCAGGCTGTGTCAAATGCCTACAACACCGAACATGACATTGAACATACAATGTGACCCCTAGCACATGTGCCACACATATGTGTGTGGCACCCACAATGCTAAGCAGCCCATGACCATTGTGGCAATGGGGCCTAAACCCCCATCATCACAGTGACCAAAAGGCAAGTGTGGGGTCCATAGCTGAAGCACATTTTGACCATTGTGGCAATGGGGTCTAAACCCCCATCATCACAGTGACCAAAAGGCAAGTGTGGGGTCCATAGCTGAAGCACATTTTGACCATTGTGGCAATGGGGCCTAAACCCCCATCATCACAGTGACCAAAAGGCAAGTGTGGGGTCCATAGCTGAAGCACATTTTGACCATTGTGGCAATGGGGTCTAAACCCCCATCATCACAGTGACCAAAAGGCAAGTGTGGGGTCCATAGCTGAAGCATCATTTTGACCATTGTGGCAATGGGGTCTAAACCCCCATCATCACAGTGACCAAAAGGCAAGTGTGGGGTCCATAGCTGAAGCACATTTTGACCATTGTGGCAATGGGGCCTAAACCCCCATCATCACAGTGACCAAAAGGCAAGTGTGGGGTCCATAGCTGAAGCACATTTTGACCATTGTGGCAATGGGGTCTAAACCCCCATCATCACAGTGACCAAAAGGCAAGTGTGGGGTCCATAGCTGAAGCACATTTTGACCATTGTGGCAATGGGGTCTAAACCCCCATCATCACAGTGACCAAAAGGCAAGTGTGGGGTCCATAGCTGAAGCACATTTTGACCATTGTGGCAATGGGGCCTAAACCCCCATCATCACAGTGACCAAAAGGCAAGTGTGGGGTCCATAGCTGAAGCACATTTTGACCATTGTGGCAATGGGGCCTAAACCCCCATCATCACAGTGACCAAAAGGCAAGTGTGGGGTCCATAGCTGAAGCACATTTTGACCATTGTGGCAATGGGGTCTAAACCCCCATCATCACAGTGACCAAAAGGCAAGTGTGGGGTCCATAGCTGAAGCACATTTTGACCATTGTGGCAATGGGGTCTAAACCCCCATCATCACAGTGACCAAAAGGCAAGTGTGGGGTCCATAGCTGAAGCACATTTTGACCATTGTGGCAATGGGGCCTAAACCCCCATCATCACAGTGACCAAAAGGCAAGTGTGGGGTCCATAGCTGAAGCACATTTTGACCATTGTGG
This sequence comes from Calotriton arnoldi, assembly GCA_963921515.1. Classification (NCBI taxonomy): domain Eukaryota; kingdom Metazoa; phylum Chordata; class Amphibia; order Caudata; family Salamandridae; genus Calotriton; species Calotriton arnoldi. The sequence goes on from CAWUFW010019522.1 coordinate 146,396, forward strand.
CAATGGGGTCTAAACCCCCATCATCACAGTGACCAAAAGGCAAGTGTGGGGTCCATAGCTGAAGCACATTTTGACCATTGTGGCAATGGGGTCTAAACCCCCATCATCACAGTGACCAAAAGGCAAGTGTGGGGTCCATAGCTGAAGCACATTTTGACCATTGTGGCAATGGGGTCCAAACCCCCATCATCACAGTGACCAAAAGGTAAGTGTGGGGTCCATAGCTGAAGCACATTTTGACCATTGTGGCAATGGGGTCTAAACCCCCATCATCACAGTGACCAAAAGGTAAGTGTGGGGTCCATAGCTGAAGCACATTTTGACCATTGTGGCAATGGGGTCTAAACCCCCATCATCACAGTGACCAAAAGGTAAGTGTGGGGTCCATAGCTGAAGCACATTTTGAACATTGTGGCAATGGGGTCTACACCCTCATCATCACAGTGACCAAAAGGTAATTGTTGACAAAGAAAGAGCTGCAACTGCCAAACTGCATGGATCATTCCTGGTCACAGAACCAAAAACTCATCTGTGGCAAAGTAGTGTATGTGTCCCATTGCAACATAAATTGGGGGAGCCAAATACTGCAGTGCAAATGAAACATTCCTTTGGCCATGTGCAGACAAACAACACCCATGGGGGCTGAGACCGTCAACAGTCATCAATGACACAATGACAGAAGTGACCATCAGAATGCAGAACCACATATTTGCACCAATGGGCACACAAATGCAGATACCCTGTGGAGACAGCAGATGTGAGGTGAACAGATACCATACCATGGCAGCAATGGGACACACAAACCATGATCACTGTGCTGACCGATGACCTAGGAGTCCCAGGGACAGCAGGGGAAACACACCAAACAACATACAGCCAATGGCACACCCAAGATATGCCAATGCAGTGGTGCAGATGCACAAACACAAACAGGCAGACCAACACTGTCATCATACACAGCAGGTGAGGGGTGGGGGTGCCAGTGTCCCCAGGCAACAACACAACACATGAGGAGAGCTGAATACCAATCATACAGATGTGCATACACTGCCACACTAAGGTAACTCATGGATCCAAATCCCCTATGTGGGCAAGCAGGCATTGACAGGTGAGAGGGAGCACAAAACACACATGTCACACAGGCACGTAGGAACAACAACTGACACAGCAAGTCACAGACACACCACAGCACCACCCCCAGGGCCCCCACAATGTGGTGACCCTGGGCTGAATAAAAATACCACTGTGATGACAAAGCTAAATGTCGTTCACACTGTGAACCACAGTGAGGTGTCCTGAGCAACTAACTACCATCACACCTACACAAGCACAAATCAATCAGCATGGCCAGTAAGCCAAGGCCAACATGGAGGCAGGGGACTAGCCGGGCAACAACTCTCATCTGCACACACTCAAGACCACACCCCTCGACCTCCAACAATGTGCAGCAGTGAAGTACACATGCACTGGTGACATTGCACATGCACCCATGACTATTCCAGGGTGGTGGGTGGGAACCAAGGTGTAGAAACACATCACACATGGACACTCAACAAGACTCCTGAATGTCTGACACACTGCACACTACGCTGTACATGGACATGACGGCAATACCACACCGACCAATGGGATCCCAGCCACAGTCACACACCAATGAAGAAGCCAAGGTCACCCACAAAGAACACACATAGACAACAACCAACATTGCAGCCCGGACCCTAAGGAGTGCCAGCAGTCACACACACAACGTGTCACAATCACTGAAAGATAACACAAACTGGAAATCACATGACAGGGGCAAACAACAAGTGCCAAAGGGAAACCTGACTGTGACCCATCTGCGTCAGCACACAAACTCTGCCCTGACAGCAAACACACCTATGGGTGACACCCTGATGACCAGTAATGTGCCATGCACCCACATCACAGAGAACACAGGGAGAAGACTTTGGGGGAACATAGCTCAAGTCAGCAAGCATCACAAACAGGTACAACACTAGGGATCACAGCATGCGCAGATGAATGAAAGTGAACACACAGACATGCACATACAACACACACCTTGGGCGCAGGCAATGTCATACGTGTACACACTGCCATGAGGGGACTCCACTCCTGTGTGAGGAAAGCTGTGCCATATGTTGCCTCAGTAGGGCCCCATCATGTCAGCTGAGCACTTGGTCACACAATCAACAATTAGCACCAAATGAGGGCTCCCATCACATCAGCCTGGTCATGGATGTGCCAACGGAATCATCAGCACAGATCCAACACACTTGTATAGCAATGTTGCACTGACTACACGGATGAGTCCCTCCCCATTGATGCCCAAACCTGCATGTCCACTGGAGATGGCAACACGGTCAGGGAAGTAGACAAATGCAACGATGGCAGGCACAACAGATGTGCAGGGGTGGAAGCCACAGATATGAAATTGCCAATGTAAGTAGGAAACCCATTGCAAAATACTGAACACATGACACCCTCAGATGCTGCTATTGATGACATGGATACACCACATGATAGGACACATTCCCCCTGGACCACATGGGTTCCTGCACAGTAACACTTCATAATCATGAGACCAGATATCACCATCACTGCAGCAAGGGCATGGTTAGCTGCACCAACAACATGTACATCTGAAGCATGAGCACTAGAGAAAAGAAAGTTGCTTTATTCAGCATATGTGTTGTTTGATAACGACGTCCAGAAGAAATTAGAGCAAAGGCCAATGGCCAGTCCATTGTCAAAGTTCAAACAGGGTGACACTGGCAGATGTCACCCTACGCATGCCTGCACAATACCAGGGACAAACCACTAGGAGGGGCAACCGGGGGGCAGGCCAGGCACCGCAGGGACAGGATCAGGGCTCACCAGGGGAGTCAGGGAAGGGGTGGTGGGTGCTGGAGAGCCACTGACAACTGCAGTGGAGGTGTCTGACATGGTGTGTGCCGGCACAACTGGGGGGCATGACTCAGATGTCGTGGGTGCCGGCACAACTGCAGTGGACCCTGCAGATGGGGTGGACAGGTCCGCCACTGCAGTGCCCAAGTCAGACAGGGCGGTAGTGGACTCCACTGCAGTGCCTACCTCCAGGGGAGGAGAATGGGGAACAGGCAAGGTGGGTTGGACAGAGGGGAGGACACCCTCACCACATCAGTGGCACAGACAAGCGCAGCGGGGGGTGTGGTGCTGGGAGAGCAAGTGGCAGGGGGAGAAGGCCGGAGCATCTTGGGGATGGTATATCTGTGGGTGGGGGAACCTGGGGCAGGGTGTGGTGGGGGCACCTGTGCAGTGGGGGCCTGAGGGATGGAGGACGGAGACCTTGTGCCTGAGCTGCAGGGCGGTGGCGGGGTCTTGCTCTTAGCACTCCGGGGGGACTTGCGGGTGGGGGCCTCAGTCCGTCTGCGCCTGGGGGAGGGTGTCCGGGGGCGAGGGGCACTCTGCTCCGTGTGGGTGGGCTTCCTCTTCCCCCGGGATGCTGGAGCAGCTTCATCGGTGGGGAAGAGGCCGAGGTCACAGAGGAAGAGCTGCTGTGACTTTGGGGTTGCAGGTGAGGCAAGGGAGGGTGCTTTGGAGGGAGAGGGAACTGAGGACTGCGCAGTGCATGTGGATGCGTGTGTGTGTTCCAGGGCCCCATCCCCTGTGAGTCTGGCTTCAGTCCCCTGAATGTGCGTGCGTGTGCGTTTTGTCATTGGCGTGTGTGTCAGTGTGCTGGATGTGTGTGTGCTGGTGTGTGCCTGTGCCAGTGTGTGTGTGCCTGGGATGGGTAAGGTGCTGGGGAGTGTGGATGGAGCAGAGGCAGGAGGGGTGAGGGACCGTTTGAGGAGGGACACTGCTGCCGTCAGGGAGGAGTCCATGGACCTATTGCCCCTCTGTAGGTCAGACATGCCCGATGAGATGCCCTCCATGAACGACACCAGCTGAGTCAACAGCGCGGTGTGCGCATGGAGGACACTCAGCATGGCTGTCTGCCCTACATGGAGCTGGCGAAGGAGGTACACAGACTCCTCACTCAGGGCAGCAGGGGACACAGGGGCAGGGGGTGCGGTGCCTGGCCCAAAGGAGACACGCTCCCGGACATGGGAGCCTCCACGGACCTGGGGAATGGGAGCCGATGGGAGGGCGGTGGTGGTGCTGGTGGTGGCGGGGACAGCAACACTAGCTGGGGTGTGGTGGCTGCTGACACCCGCCTCCACAAGGGAGTCATCCTCCGAGTTGCTCTGGTCCTCAGCTGAGGTGGATGCTGCTGAGGACTCCTCGGTGTGGCTCCCCTCGCCCTCCGTGCCACTGGGTCCCTCCAACCACTCCTCGGCTGCTGACCCAGTCTGGCTCTCCTGCTCCTCCTGGTCCGTGGAGCTGTCCCCTTCCGTGGCCGTGGATGTATCTGCAAACAATGGGGAAACAGACAGACATCAGTCACCTGCACATAACGCACACACCACTGTGAGCACAGCACATCACAGAGCAAGCCCTGGCATCATTAGTTGTACATTGCTAAAAGTGCACTAATTGAACAGGAGAAGTCAATTGTCAGTCTGATGCCAAGCATGGCACTCACATCCCACATGGCCTTGCACCCATCTGTCTGGTGTCTGTTGGATTGCAACACCCCAGTGTTGACACATGCACCAAGTACACAGTAGTTGGACAGTGCAGAGGACACGGTGTGGACACATCACAGCTCTTGCCACTGAGTCAGTACAGGTTTACGGATGTAAGGGATGCCCAGAGTCAAATAGGAAATGCATGTGATGCATACCAGCGACAGACACCATGATGCACCCATGTCCTGATAGCCAGCGCCACTATGGTGTGCATGTAGCACATGTCACTCCCCTGCAGGTTCACCAATCAGTAGACACATGCCATGGCGGAGGCATGACTGCAAAGTCATACATCACTGTCTCAGTGATGTATGACTTTGCAGCCAGACAACAACACTCTGCACTGTGTCACAATAGTAGGTCATGGGGAATGCAAGTCCTGGAGCTGCACAAGTGCACATGTACATCCCCCACAACACATCCTCTTAACCCTCATCTGTCCAGGTCATACCTATTGGACATATGGGAGACCTGTGACACTACCCTCTGAACCTGAGCCCCTCACACTCTGCTGTGCATGGGGAACAGCTGCCTGAACTTCACATTTACATGCCCCAGTCTGCATGGGCAGCTGATCAGACACCTATGTGTCACACAAGTATCGTCTCCTATGGTCACATCTCCAGTGGCATGCTGAGCCCCTACCAAGAAACTCCACAGCAGTCCTGGCGACTAATCCACAGCACACTGACACAGAGGCAGACACCTGAGGGGTCAAATCACTGTGCACAATGTGTCCTCTGATACACGGGAGTGGGAGTACAGAGTGTATTGTATGGCCTGGAGTAGGCATGACTGTCCAGCCCCACATGAATGAGGGATGAGCCCTGGACTGTAGGCAGCTGGCTAAGTATGTGTGACACACGTCATATACATACTCCTGGGGCCCAAACATTGTTCCCACCCGCAGCATGGGTGTGTGCCAGGTACCCCAGCCACATGTGGTGGATCAGCTCAGCAATTGGACCACAGATCAAAGTAACACGCTGAATACATGTCAGAATACAGGCATTGTGTAAGCAATGGACCCACCCATGATGCCCACCACAGAGTCAGGGAAACAGATGCTGTCTCCCACCTTGAGTCAAGCAAACTGCAAGGACACAGTCCTAAGTGACAGAATTCCCTGCATGTAAGGGCCACACCTGGGTATCAGATGAGGAGTGGGCAGTGCACAATAGAGGGACATGGCTCCTGGACAACATGACTGCTGTACTGTGGCAGTTCAACCTGGCCCGAGGAGGGCACATAGCATGTTAGACAGAGTACACAGTGCAGTCTTTGACTCACCCCCTCCTTGCTGCTCTCTGGCCTTCAGCTGCCCATCCAGGTCTGGAAAGACCACCGCCAGGATCCTGAGCATGTGGGGGGTCAGGGTCCGTGTTCCGCCCCTCCTGCGAGGAGGCGACAGCTTCAGCTGGACCCGTGCAATCCTCCGGGTCCAGCCCCGAAGGTCCTGCCACCTCTTTTGGCAGTTGCGGATCCGGCGCTTGTAGACCCCCACGGACCGGACAGCCCGGACGATGTCCTTCCAGATCTCATGCTTCCGATGGGCAGAAGCCTGTCAGGATGACAAAGTGATAAGGCCATTACTACACATGCAACATATCCGTGCATGACACAGTTGCATATACATGTCGCAATCACAGGGGCACATGGTGTACCCAGGCAGTGCACGGCTGCCCATGGACAGTTTTCCAGAAGTCACTACATGGTATCATTGCATGGGGAGTAAAACCCTGTTCAGAAGCACTGTCACTGCACCATACCTGTCCAGTGCAAGTCACTACACACTATGGGGGGTGACAACTACTCAGTGAGCCTGCTAGCCAGTGGTGTGCTGACTCTCAGCCTTGCTAGTCAGACAAAATGCACATTCAGAAAGGCAGTGCACAGAACACTCACCTGCTCCCCTGGTGTCCCATACAGCTTGCTGTACTGTGGAAGTAGGCTGTCCAGCAGGGCCTGGTTCTCTTCAAGGCTGAAGGCTGGGGCTCTCTCCACAGTACGTGCCATTGCAGGGTCCAGAGGGGCAGAGACAGCAGCAGTGCAGTGGCAGATGTCGTCCTGGAGCATGTAGTGCAGGCAAGTGGGCTCTCAGGGGAACATGCAGCAATATATATGTGCTGGAGAGGCAGATACTGTCCCTTGTGTCCAAAGTGATAGGTCCAAGTCGTTTGCATCTTCTGAATCTGGCCAATCCATGGAATAGCAGCACCAAAACACGCCCACAGCATCCTTCAAAATTTCAACTTCATGACATACATGATTTTGCAACATTGTTGTGGGTGACCAACTGATTTTCCAGCAACCGACTCGTTCGAATATTCGAAAACGCGTCCGTTGCCAGGCAAGCCCATTGTCAATGGGTGCGCACCGATCGGTCCATTGAGGTACAACGCGCACAGGGGTACAACGCGTACCCGCACACATTGAAAGCAATGGGCCGGCCGGAGGCACCGATCGGTCCATTGCTGTTCAACGCGCACAGGGGTACAACGCGTACCCGCACACATTGAATGCAATGGGCCGGCCGGAGGCACCGATCGGTCCATTGCAGTACAACGCGCACAGGGGTACAACGCGTACCCGCACACATTGAATGCAATGGGCCGGCCGGAGGCACCGATCGGTCCATTGCTGTTCAACGCGCACAGGGGTACAACGCGTACCCGCACACATTGAATGCAATGGGCCGGCCGGAGGCACCGATCGGTCCATTGCAGTACAACGCGCACAGGGGTACAATGCGTACCCGCACACATTGAATGCAATGGGCCGGCCGGAGGCACCGATCGGTCCATTGCTGTTCAACGCGCACAGGGGTACAACGCGTACCCGCACACATTGAATGCAATGGGCCGGCCGGAGGCACCGATCGGTCCATTGCAGTTCAACGCGCACAGGGGTACAACGCGTACCCGCACACATTGAATGCAATGGGCCGGCCGGAGGCACCGATCGGTCCATTGCTGTTCAACGCGCACAGGGGTACAACGCGTACCCGCACACATTGAATGCAATGGGCCGGCCGGAGGCACCGATCGGTCCATTGCAGTACAACGCGCACAGGGGTACAACGCGTACCCGCACACATTGAATGCAATGGGCCGGCCGGAGGCACCGATCGGTCCATTGCAGTACAACGCGCACAGGGGTACAACGCGTACCCGCACACATTGAAAGCAATGGGCCGGCCGGAGGCACCGATCGGTCCATTGCTGTTCAACGCATCACTGTACATGTGACTGGCATATGTCAGCATGCCTGTCTCAGATGGACATATGCCAGCCACAGATAGCTCCCAGGGAGTGAGGGGCACACCTACATCACGACAGCCTGTCCAAACCTTATCATAAGGCATGTAAGGCTGCATTTCCTATTGTGTGTATGTTGGTGTACATGTTGTCCTGTGGGTGTCACCTGTGGGCAGCCACCCCCAGGCTGTGCACGTGTTCATGGGGACAGGATCCTGGGTGTTACGTGTACGTGACCACTGTGATGTGCAACTGTTCATATCTGTGCATGTGCCATGGTCACATTTCACAGTGGTGTTTGTGTATGTCATGTCACATACCCCGTGAGTCCCATGTGGGACGGTATGTTTGAGCCAGGGTGTCCCAGTGGCACAATAGTGATGGCCCTCCACAGTCTTTGTGCATGTAGTGTTTACTATGTCTCTGATTTCATGTGCACAATGGGAGACAGTCTCCACATCCACGTTGTGTGTGCATGGACTCTGATGTTGTGCGTGTGTGTCACAGACGTCCATGGCTCTCCTGCCATGGCAAGTGTGGCCACTACCTGTGGGGGTCATGTTTGTTTTGTTGTGGTGTACACATGATACTCCAGGTGATGCCAGTGTCCATGTGGCATTACAGGGTCCCTGGGAATGTGCCTGTCGTTGAGCTGTGGTGCCTGGGGCACATCTGTCCTCACATGTCACTGGGGGGTGACTGTGACACAGCATCATGATATCCAATGGGCCAACCTGGGACAAATTGATGCCACCTGTAGGACCGTGTTGACAGATGTTGGCCATGTATGTACCATACATGTCGTTCCGGTACTGCACACTTCATGTAGTTGTGCCTCATGATGATGTATGTTGGGATCTTGAGTGTGTTCAATGCCGCATATGTGGGGTGACTGACGATCTTGCTTACTTCTCCTCTGCACTGCAGGGCTCCTGCTGTCCATCGGCCATTCCCAGACCTGGCAACGATGGTGGAACGGGACAGCATCCGACGGTACCGCTTCACCAGGCAGCTGATTGAGGATTTGGCAGTGCAGTTGTCCCCACATTTGCAGCCTGGCCGGCCGTATCCTACAGCGCTGACCCCCAAGGTGAAGGTGATGGCAGCCCTACACTTCTTTGCCACCGGTACCTTCCAACATACTGTGGCGTCTGCTGGTGGGATGTCACAGACCATGTTCAGCCGTGTGCTCCGCGATTTCTTGGCGGCAATGTTGCTCTTCCTGAACCGGTACATCTATTTCCCTAGACTGCGACGACTCACTGACGTGAAGAGTGACTTTTATGCCCTGGGGAGGATGCCGCATGTCATTGGCTCCATTGATGGGACACATGTGGCTTTGGTACCACCACAGGCCCAGGAGCAGGCCTACAGGAACCGCAAGCACTACCACTCGGTCAATGCACTGGTGGTGTGTCTTGCAGACATGACCATCACACACGTGTGTGCCCGTTTCCCTGGTTCAGCACACGATGCCTTTGTGATGAGGAGTAGTCGCATCCCCAGGTTGATGGCACAGATGCAGAACCAGCGTGCCTGGCTTGTCGGTGTGTACTGACTTTGTGCCATTGTGTGTGATCTGATCTGTAGTATTCCGCCCACTTTTCCAAGTCAGCTGATGTGCACTTGTCTGTCCGTAGGTGACTCGGGATACCCCAACATGCCGTGGTTGCTGACACCCCTCAGGAACCCTGTGACACCTGCCCAGATGCGCTACAATGAGGCACATGGTCGGACCAGGAGAGTGATTGAGCGGACCTTTGGTCTCCTGAAGAGCCGCTTCCGCTGCCTGGACAAGACCGGAGGGTCCCTCCCATATGCCCCTGCGAAAGTGTGCAAGATTATCATCGTCTGCTGCATGCTCCACAACCTGGCAGTGCGGAAGGAGTTGCCTCTCATCCAGGATGACGATGACCAACATCCGCCACCTGTGGAGGATCCTGGCCTGGACCACGATGCCAGTGACGATGATGATGATGATGGTGATGGTGATGTCCGCACACAGCTCATCACCAACTTCTTTAGCTGAATGTGAGTATCCTGAGGTGTCATGTGAATGATGTGAGTTGGCATGATGTGTGGGTGGTGCTCTGGTGCTGTTGGAGTGTGTCCATGGGCTACTTGACAGGATGTGTGTTGCGATGTGTGGTGACAGGTGGGCTGTACTCCCCAACAGTGTTGACATGCTAACTTGGTTCTGGGTGGGTATCTTGTAACATGTATTGTGCATGAGTTTTGCTGTTCTGTCCTGTACTGCATTGCTTTTGACTGTGTGTCATTTCTGTCCTTCACAGGGTACTTTCAGATTCGTTTGGTCAACTGTGTCCACCGACGACGTGATTGCACATCCAGGCTGGTAGCTGTTGTGTCCCTACAGGTGATGTGCGCCACACCCATGGACTTCCTTCTGTCTACAGTTGTTGACTGTGTGCCCGCTACCAGGTGGGGTTACCTTGCATCTGTAGTGGTTACGGCATGTTGCTACTGTGTAATAAACCTGTGCTTCACTTAGTGATGTGCGTTGTCTGTGGTCACACATTTGACTGCCATTTGCTTACTGCACCTGTGGGCTACTTGACTACAACTGGGAATGGGTGTGGTGTCTGTGCATTGCACCGTCTTCCCTGGCAACATCAGTGTAGGCAATGAGTCAGATGGCCTAGGTGTGTATGTGTTGTGTAGCCCTGGTGGTGTGTCTCCCTCATATGTGTCACGTTGCCTGTACTCACATGCCTGTGTTGTCCTTGCTGTTGCAGTTCGCATACACAGTGTAATTTTGCTGTTCATCATCCCCATAACAGCACCCACGTTGGAATCACGACAGAGGCAAGTATGGTGTATTATTGTGTTTATTGTGATACATCTGTGATAATAGTGCATAGGATGGATTGTGCTGTACATGAATCTTGCAATCCCAAGTTCCTAGATGAATAGAAAGTCCAGGTAGACAGGATCCCCAGTATCGGGGCCACAGTTGTCTGACACATTGTTCCAACTTGTACTCCCCATGCAATGTGTGGGAGTAGTGTTGCCATCAACAGGGTGAACAGTCTGTGCACAAAGGCGAAAATCCAGAACAGGTTCAGGCTTCCTGGGAGTTGCGCTTGGCCATCAGCCTCTCACTTTCCCCTCCTCGGACGACCCCTCTTCTTGGGGGGGGCCCTCAAGTGCAGGCTGCTGCGGTGCAGGGGACTCTCCGCCAGAGTCCTCCTCCCTCCCTGTGGCAGTTGCAGTTTGTTCGGTGCCAGATGTTGTTGGCACACAGGGAGGTGTGGACTGGTTGCTGTTCATCTGGCGGAGGCATTGTAAAATGTCCCTGTGCACCGCCGTCATCTCATGTAGTACATCCCACTTGGACTCCACGCGGGTCATGTGGGAGTCCACACGTGACATGTGTGACTCCACGTGGGACATGTGGGAGTCCAAGCGGCATGATGGGCAGCCTGCTGCTGTTTGATGTCTCTGAGGAGCCCCACTACCTGGCTGAGCTCTCCGGTGCTGGACTGGTACGCATCAGCTATGCGTACCAGTTGTGGGTCTTCATGCACACCAGCAACGTCTGCAAGCAGCGACCTCTGTCTCCCACCCCTCCCACCACCCCTGCTGACATGTGCAGTGTGTGCAGTTGCACGCACAGATAACCCTGGTCCACCTTGGTGGTTGGTGGTGGTGGTGGTGTCCATGGCCCCAGGTTGGTCCAGGGTCACTGCGCTGGTGTTGTTCCTTATTCTGTCCATGTCGGCAGGGATGGTATTCGTGGTGACAGTCGTTGGAGGGGTGGGTGCAGGGGGTGCAGCTGGTGGACCTGCTGGTGCTGCAGCTGGTGGTCCTGCTGGTGCAGCATGTTGACTTGCACCGGATGTGCCAGGTTGTTCTTCATCGTCCGAGGAGGACAGAGGCTGTACGACGCCAGTGAGCTCGGCATCCTCTTGAGCCTGGGACTGGGACTCCTCAGCGTCTGCTGCTGTGTCCCTATCATCACCTGTTTTTGGGAGACACAAACAATGTATGTCATGTTTCTGCAGGCATCAGTGGTTGACACACCTGACAGTTGTGACTGTGCCTCGGGGTGCGGGCCTGTACATTGTATTGTCCTAAGTCGTCACAGTCAGGGGTTGATATTGGTGTGGCACATTGTCCTGCATTATTTGGGCATTTCTATGTATTCTCTGGGGTGTGAACATGGTCTGCATTGATTGTGTTTGGTTGACAGCCAGACCTCCTTCCACCCACCCACCCACCCAGTCAGTTATCCCACCATGGAACGTGCTTGCATTGCAGGGAGTGGAAGTTGTCTCTCAGGATGTCAGTCAGTGGTGTCCTGCTGTTTGTTGGTGCACAGTTGCCAGCAGGGCCTTGTGCTCCCCACAGCAGTAGCCAGTGTCAGCCATCTTGTGAGTCCTTCTCCACTCCCTGTGATGTGAGCATGGTTCAGGGTGGTGTTGATGGGCCAGTTGTGAGGCTGAGCAATGTCTGTGACTACGACTCCCATCATGCTATTGCCTCCACCCCCTTCCCAGCATGCCCATGCTTCCTTCCTTTTGACTCTGCTTCCCTGTGGGGTGGGGTGGCTGTGCTGACAGGATGGCTGGGAGTGTTGTCCTGGCAGTTGTTTGGCTAAGAGTCCCAAGAGTGTCCCTGTGCTTCACACAACATAACCCAGGGTGGTGGTGCTTTGTGGGATCTTGTGTTAGGATGGAGGGCATTGCATTCTACCAGGTGGGTACTGTGGAGTTTGTGTTGGGGGGGGTGTGAGGGGAGGTGCTGGTGACTATGTTCAGTGCTGCAAGTCCCCCTTCCCACCCAGCCAGCCAGATATCCCACCATGGAACGTGCTTGCATTGCAGGGAGTGTAAGTTGTCTCTCAGGATGTCAGTCAGTGGTGTCCTGCTGTTTGTTGGTGCACAGTTGCCAGCAGGGCCTTGTGCTCCCCACAGCAGTAGCCAGTGTCAGCCATCTTGTGAGTCCTTCTCCACTCCCTGTGATGTGAGCATGGTTCAGGGTGGTGTTGATGGGCCAGTTGTGAGGCTGAGCAATGTCTGTGACTACGACTCCCATCATGCTATTGCCTCCACCCCCTTCCCAGCATGCCCATGCTTCCTTCCTTTTGACTCTGCTTCCCTGTGGGGTGGGGTGGCTGTGCTGACAGGATGGCTGGGAGTGTTGTCCTGGCAGTTGTTTGGCTAAGAGTCCCAAGAGTGTCCCTGTGCTTCACACAACATAACCCAGGGTGGTGGTGCTTTGTGGGATCTTGTGTTAGGATGGAGGGCATTGCATTCTACCAGGTGGGTACTGTGGAGTTTGTGTTGGGGGGGGTGTGAGGGGAGGTGCTGGTGACTATGGTCAGTGCTGCAAGTCCCCCTTCCCACCCAGCCAGCCAGATATCCCACCATGGAACGTGCTTGCATTGCAGGGAGTGTAAGTTGTCTCTCAGGATGTCAGTCAGTGGTGTCCTGCTGTTTGTTGGTGCACAGTTGCCAGCAGGGCCTTGTGCTCCCCACAGCAGTAGCCAGTGTCAGCCATCTTGTGAGTCCTTCTCCACTCCCTGTGATGTGAGCATGGTTCAGGGTGGTGTTGATGGGCCAGTTGTGAGGCTGAGCAATGTCTGTGACTACGACTCCCATCATGCTATTGCCTCCACCCCCTTCCCAGCATGCCCATGCTTCCTTCCTTTTGACTCTGCTTCCCTGTGGGGTGGGCTGGCTGTGCTGACAGGATGGCTGGGAGTGTTGTCCTGGCAGTTGTTTGGCTAAGAGTCCCAAGAGTGTCCCTGTGCTTCACACAACATAACCCAGGGTGGTGGTGCTTTGTGGGATCTTGTGTTAGGATGGAGGGCATTGCATTCTACCAGGTGGGTACTGTGGAGTTTGTGTTGGGGGGGGTGTGAGGGGAGGTGCTGGTGACTATGGTCAGTGCTGCAAGTCCCCCTTCCCACCCAGCCAGCCAGATATCCCACCATGGAACGTGCTTGCATTGCAGGGAGTGTAAGTTGTCTCTCAGGATGTCAGTCAGTGGTGTCCTGCTGTTTGTTGGTGCACAGTTGCCAGCAGGGCCTTGTGCTCCCCACAGCAGTAGCCAGTGTCAGCCATCTTGTGAGTCCTTCTCCACTCCCTGTGATGTGAGCATGGTTCAGGGTGGTGTTGATGGGCCAGTTGTGAGGCTGAGCAATGTCTGACTACGACTCCCATCATGCTATTGCCTCCACCCCCTTCCCAGCATGCCCATGCTTCCTTCCTTTTGACTCTGCTTCCCTGTGGGGTGGGCTGGCTGTGCTGACAGGATGGCTGGGAGTGTTGTCCTGGCAGTTGTTTGGCTAAGAGTCCCAAGAGTGTCCCTGTGCTTCACACAACATAACCCAGGGTGGTGGTGCTTTGTGGGATCTTGTGTTAGGATGGAGGGCATTGCATTCTACCAGGTGGGTACTGTGGAGTTTGTGTTGGGGGGGGTGTGAGGGGAGGTGCTGGTGACTATGGTCAGTGCTGCAAGTCCCCCTTCCCACCCAGCCAGCCAGATATCCCACCATGGAACGTGCTTGCATTGCAGGGAGTGTAAGTTGTCTCTCAGGATGTCAGTCAGTGGTGTCCTGCTGTTTGTTGGTGCACAGTTGCCAGCAGGGCCTTGTGCTCCTCACAGCAGTAGCCAGTGTCAGCCATCTTGTGAGTCCTTCTCCACTCCCTGTGATGTGCGCATGGTTCATGGTGGTGTTGATGGGACAGTTGTGGGGGGCAATATGTGTGACTGCGACTCCCATGATGCTATTGGCTACACTGACTTGGCCAGCATACACAGAATTCCTTCCTTTGAGTGGTCTTCACTGTGTGTTGGTGTTGTTGTGGTGGCTACATGTGTGGATGTGTTTGTTGGTTCTATTTGTGCCACTGCCTAGCTGTAGTTGTGGTTGTGTTTGTACATGTGTTGGCACAGTTGGATGTGACTTTTTTGATGGCATGTGTTGTGTTTCTCTGACTGACATACACATTTTGGGATGATTCTGTTCTGGTTGCTGTGTGATTGCTATGAGTGCATGGTTTGACTCTCCCCTTGACAGTGATGTGTGTGTGTTTTGTGGCAGTATATTGTGTACATTTGTTGTGTACTCACCAGGCTCTGGGATGTCCTCTAGTCCATATATGCTCACTGGCGGTAGGATGGCCCGCACCTTCTCCTCCCAGGGCCTGAGGTATATTGGCTTGGCAGGAGGGCCACTGCCGGTGTGTTGGCTGTTGATGTAGTCTTGCTTCAGCAGTTTCCGTACCCTCCTGCGCACGTCATACCACCTGTTCTGGATGTCGGTCTTTGTGCGCCGACATGGTGATTGGGCGTTCACCCTGTTGATGATCCTCTCCCACATCTTGGTTTTCTGCGACATGGGGGTCTGTTGGACCAATGTGCCAAACAGCTGTGGCTCTACCCTGAGGATCTCGTCTACCAGGACTTCCAATTCACAATCTAGGAACTTGTGATTCTTCTTGGGGGGCATGGTGATGGGTGGTGATGGTGGGTGATGTGTGTGTTGGTGTGCAGGTGAGGGTGTGTGGGTGTGTGTTGTGCTGGGTGTATGTGAGGTAGGTATTTGTTGGTGTGCTGCTGGTGTGTGGCTTGTGTGAGGGATGAGCTGTGGGTGTGTGGTTGCTTTCTCTTGGGTGCTGGCAGTGGAATGGCATTTGCAAAGGCTCATGGTAGTGATTTGTGTCCTTTATATAGGTGGAGTTGTGGGTGTGTCTTTGTTCTCTGTCCCCACCCCCCCAGTATTTATTGGCTTGGTAATTGCTTGTTTGGCCTTTTTTTGGTTGATTTTTCCTTTGTGCTGTTTGTGTATGTTGGAAACGTTCTTGTGACCGAGTCGGACCCTGCATTGGTCTCGTACGGTGTTTTCCGTTTCATTCACGCTGTGTTTGTGCAGTTTTGTATGCTGCGTACGCGTCGGTCGCGGTGTATTGTGTTGCTTCGGCTCGGTTTTGTATGCGTGTCGGTCGTACGGCTTGTCCTCCGTCCGACTCGGTCGTGTTTTTCGCGCCTTGCATCGTACTTTGCGGGTTGGAGTTGGCGGGTACGATTCGGTCGGATTTGTTCCGGGTGCTTGTCGGTTGGTTGAATTCGCGTGTTTTTCCGGCTGGATTGCTATTTTCCGAGCGGCTCGGTCGGTCGGCTTGGTTTCCTGACGTGTCGGTCGGATTTATCGCGGCTTGCATCGTACTTGGCGTGTCGGGCGCCACTGGTACGTGTCGGTCGGTAATTTTTCCGGCTCCGAGTCGGTCGGTGCTTTTTCCGGCCCGAATCGGAATCGACCCCTTAGTATCAGAACGAATCATTTGATTTTGTTTAAAGGAAAAATTAGAATGCCTACCTGTTACGACTTGGTGAAGGGTCAAATGATGATCCTTTGAAGGGGCATTTCTCAATGCATACAGAGCAAGGGGAAGGCAGTAAAGCCAATTCTTTTTCAGTGGCTCACAAATTTTTGACACTTTGCTTTTCAATAAGCCATTCATCCTCTCAACAATTCCATTACTCTCTGGGTGGTAAACTGAGGTAAACTGGTGTTCCACTCCTAATAGTGTAGTAATTTGCTGAAATACTGTGTTAGAAAAGTGTTTGCCATTATCTCTGCGTATTGCTGCCGGAACCCCCCACCTCGGTATGACCTCTCTCACCAGGGATTTGGCTGCCTGGTCAGCATCACACCTGGAGCAGGGTCCTGCTTCAATCCATCGTGAAAATGGACACACCACTGCTAACAAATACCTATATCCATTACATTTTTGTATCATATCTACAAAGTCTATGTGTAACTCTATGAAAGGACCTATTGGTCTTGGAATGGAGGATGAAGGCATTTTTGGTGACCTCTTATTAGAGTACTGATAACACACATGACATGAAGCTAGGAATACATCAACTAATGGTCCTAGATTAGGGATAAACCAGCTTTTATTTAATTCATCCATCATTACTCTTTTAGAATTGTGTGTTGGTAAATGAAGTTGTTGAAGGGCTGTTATAAGTAGTGACTGAGGCATTATAAATTTACCTGAAGTTGCTGATCTATAAAGGAGATCTGGAAATCCAGTCACTCCCCCCCCTTGATTTCCAGAGCTCTTTCTCATGTTGTGGTGCTGCATTTTGAATGTCTAATAATGCCTCTGTAGAAATATTCTCATGGTGTTGTATCTCAACCTCATCATCGGCATCTAAAGTGTGCATACTGCATGTTTTCATTGCATATAAACTAGCTTCCTTTGCTGCTGTATCAGCAGCTTCATTTCCCTTAGACACCAAATATGTTCATTTTGTATGTGCCTGGCACTTAACCACTGCTACTTGACATGGTATTTGCAATGCAGCAATAAGGTCAGCTAAAAGATGTTGGTGCGCTACTGGTGTCCCATCAGATTTAAGAAATCCTCGCCGTTCCCATCTCTTCAGTCCTGAGTGAACTGTGGAAGCTACATATGCTGAATCAGTGTATATTGTTACTGGCTGACCCTGACAAGCCTGTAGGGCCGTTATCAATGCTTTTAATTCAGCCACTTGGGCTGAGTCTTGGGATGGCAAGGGTAAGAGGTGCAATGTGTGTAAGGTATAATCAGTAGGGGTACCAATAGCCTCAACAACAGCTGCACCTGTATGTCATTTACCTGTCTCCTGGTCTATCCATGAGGAACCATCAATAAACAATTGTCGGCCATCAGACAAGGGGTCCTCATGTGCCAGGTGATCATCCTCCTCCAATGTTACACTACAGTCATGATCAGTGGGCTCTAGTGGGTGCACTAAAAAAGTTGCAGGATTGACTGAGTGTACTCTCTCAATGCAGATAGAAGGGTTTGACAGTATTACTTCATAACCTGTCGCTCTTTGAGTGGTCAATGTACTTTTACTTTTCTGCAGCACAGCGAATGGAGAGTGCTTAACATACAGTGTTACAGGGCATCCTGCTGTAATAGTACTACTCTTTCCACTGCAAAAGCTGCTGCTGCAAGCGCTCGCTCACAAGTAAAGTGACCTTTCATTACTGGATCTAATAGTCCACTAAAATAGGCAACGGGTTTGTGACCCATCGGGTATTTTTGAGTAAGGACTGATATCATGGAATCCTCTGTGGCAGCAGAAAACATCTCTTTGTATAGTCTGGATTTGCTAGCACTGGGGCTGAAGCAATTGCTTCTTTCAATGTCTGAAATGCACTTACACTGTCATCACTCCACTGTATGCCTGTGTTGTCAGTTTTAGCTTTCTTCATTGCATATAATAGTGGTTGTATGATGGTAGCATAATCAAATACCCACTGACGTACAAAATTACAAAGGCCTAGAAGTTTCTGCATGTCTTTTACTGTCTTGGGCTGAGGCTGATCATGTATAGTTTGTATTCTAGAACCTGCTATCTTTTTGCCTTCTGCAGACAACACTTGGCCCAAATACAGCACTTCTTTTTGCACAAACTGTAATTTTTTCCTGTCCACTTTGTATCCCTTAGTAGCAAGTAGCATTAGGAGATTGACAGTGTCCAAAACACATTCAGATTCTGTTTCACTACATATTAGTAAATCATCTACATATTGCAAGACTGTACTGTCTGACTGGAAATTTAACAAATCATCTCTCAATACTCTATTAAACACAGATGGAGACTCACAATAGCCTTGTGGGAGTCTAGAATACTGGATTTGTTCACCATCAAAACTGAAGGTTGTCAAATAATGACTGTCAGGATGTAAAGGTATGCTAAAAAAAAGCATTCTTTAAATCCACTACAGAAAACCATTTGCTGTCACTTGGCATATTAGTCAATATCACAGATGGGTCTGGCACTATGGGGTACTCTGCTAATACTATGGCATTAAGGGGCGAAAATCCTGAACCATCCTCCAAGTATGACCTGTAGATTTTTTTACAGGATAAATTGTGGTGTTACAAGGTGATGGACAGGAATACAGGACTCCCTGATCCTTCAGTCTTTGTATTGTCCCTCTAATACCTTCTTTTGCTTCTTTAGACAGTGGATACTTTTTTACACGTGGCAATTGTGCACCTGGCTTCAACTTTATCTTAAATGGTTCTGCAGATAGTATCAGTCCTACCTCATCTGGAGCTGATGTCCAGAGACAAGGCGGGACTGCTGCAAGTGCTTCAATATCACTGGAGGGTGATGGCACAACTGGTGACGTGGTCTGTGCACGGTAAACACGCACTAACAAGGGTGCAGTGTGTGTATAAACTATCTCAGTCCTGGTGGGATCATCTGAAAAGAGTTCTGAATCAGAAATGTCCCGTGGTCTCAGACCAGGCATAAGAAAAATCAGGACCTTCCAAATTCCTCCATCATTATCTGATGCCACCAGAGTGCCCCACCTACTGGATATTTCCATGCACTCAAGGTAAAGGGTATTCACCCGTCCCAGTTCATCACCACCAGCTTGTCTCCTGAAAATTAGTCTAGGTGGCAATTCCATACATCTCCCTAAAAATATTTCATCTGTCTTCAGAACCGTAATACTGCATCTGCTAGCAATTTATAATGCACAGGCTCTGCCCTTCCAACCACATTTTCCTCTGGTATTCTTAGCAGATGTATCCCACATTTCGCTTGCCCTAGTATTTCACATGTCATGGACCCATCAGAGGAAAACCTTATTATCATGTTTAATTTAGACATGATATCCCTTCCTAATAAATTTGCTGGTGAATTTGGAGAATAAAGGAGACGCTCCTGCATTCGCACTCCTGCCACCTCTATGGGCACATGTGTTGTGTATGAAACGCGCTGAACTTCACCAGAGAAGCCCTGCATATCCATGGTGGCAGAGGACAATGGAACATTTCCTTTTTCTGAGAGGCAAGATTTTGTTGCCCCTGTATCAACCAAGAAAGTATACCTCCTTCCCATTATAATCATTTCTACCATTGGTTCTTCCTCTGGGTCTAGAGTCCTAGCTACCACAGAACAATTGGGATTCCCTGGTGCGTCCCATCAGGCTGTATGATAAAAGGGGTTTCCGCCTTGAACAATCACTCCTCCTTGTCCTTGACTCCCTGTGCTCACCAATGCAGTAGTCTGCACCTGATGCTGGCCTCCTGTCTGTACAACAGGTGCTGGTGCCCCTTGAACAGGTACATTAGCAAATTGCTGTTGTGGCCTATAAACCTGTGGTAGTGGAGTTATTTGTTGTTGAGGATAGGGGACATACTGATAAGGACCATATTGAGGCGCTGGCCCTGACGTGTTCACATTTTGTCTTCCCCTTCCTCTCCCTATCACTCCCTGCGCTTCATCACTCTTCTTAAAGCGGCATTCAGCAATAAAATGTCCAATGTTACCGCAGTAATGGCATTTAAAATGTCTTCTTCGTTGCATCTGCCTCCCCTCTCTTTGACCCCTTCCTTGCTCCCTGTTTGCAACAGGAACCTGCACAGTAATTTCTTTTCCTGTCTTTTCCTTCTCATTTTTCTGTATTTTTTGTGTCACCAGTTTGGCTTGGGCTCTGTCACTTTGATCTTTATTTCTCCTCTCCTTTTCTTCCTTTTTTCTACAAAAATGTATAATATGTGCTTGTATTTCTGCCCAGGGTTTTACATCTAAAGCCACAACCTGATCTAAATGGTCTTGTATGTCTCCTGGTAGCCCCTGTTTTAAAACATTGTAGAATAATCTACAACTACCTCCCATGTCTACAGTTCCTACATCTGCTTCCCACTTTTTCTTCATCATTGTTATGTAGTCTGCACAGGACTGTCCTGGAGACATAGTTTGTGTCATCAATGCCCCAATATCTGGTCGGTCTGGGTACCTATTCCTTAATTCAGTCCACACCCTAGAGCGCACTACTCCAAAAGCAGACCCATCATGCTTTCCTTTAGTAATAGTTACTCCTTAAATATTATGCTCGACGGATACGTGGTGCAGGTCCGGATTCTCGTGGCACATCAGCCTTTATATTTGAAATTCCGTACCGGATACTGGGTCGGTTAAAGAGCAGCTAGTAGGTATAATACGACTTACTTTTAGTCTTATACTGCAGCATTCCACAAAACAATTGGGAATTCGGTGGTCTACTGTCAAATGTCGAGCTGATTATATCTGTGGACTCGGTATTCAATTGCTTGGTTAATTATTGAAACCAGGAAATATACTTGCCCTGATGAAGTTCTTGTGACAGAACGAAACGCGTTGGCTGTTGTGGCTGTCTACAATACGCTTCTTTTACCATGTGTGAAGAAGAATAAAGATTTCATATTTTTCAAATCACAGGATGGACATTTTTCATATGTGAAATATTTGGAATGTATTGTTGAGTGGTGCAACCTACAGTTGCTAAATTTAATAGTTACTCCTTGTATCCCTGCACTTCTCATTATACTGTCCACCTCATCCCCTACTATGGAGCTCAAAAGGCTCTTTACATCCCCAAGAGCTAAAGGTATCCCAGCTGTTGCCTTTTCAAATGCTTTTATCCATTTCCCTGCTCCTTCGTGTAATGGAGGCAGGCCTTTTTTTTAGATTTTCTTTATCCATGTGTTGCCATGGAACATAGACAGGCTGTGCTCCTTGTGTCTTATACACCAGTGGCATCTGCATTACAGCAGTATTCCTGCCACCATGTCCCTCATAAGGTATCTCAGACCTTAAAGCATATTTCTTCCACACGCACAGACTTTGTTGCATGTAATCATAATCCCACTCTGGGTCCCCTCAACCTTGAAAAATACATAAATCAGCCATATTTATCAATTCAGGGTCAAAGGATCCTGCTCTTGGCCACACTTTCATCTGTGGCACCATACCTGCTGTTCATCCTGCAAGGTTATTAGTAAATGGGACAACATTATACCAACTATTTTCTCCCTTTGCTACTATTTCATTGGGTGTCAAGTCACTGTTTCCTTTCCTTTCTCTGCATAAAACTTGTCATTCCCTGCATATTTAGTACATGAAGTGATCTTACTTCAGCTGGAGGGGAACTTTGTCCTAACTCTATCATACCCTCTGCTCGAAATGGACTCCCAGATCTTGTTATACTACTGGGAAACACCTGCTCTCCTCTTATTTGTTCTCTAAAGGCACTTTGTTCCTCTAATCTTCTTCTATTTATTTCAGCATTTCTGTTCTCAGCCTCTTGCCACAATTCCATCAGTTCCCGGTCAAGAACCCTTCTAATTTCACTCCCCACTGAGTTTATTTCTTCCTCATCCATCTTATCCTTTCCTGTCACATTCTTGATTTCTAGATCATATCCTATGTCCCTTACAACTGGCTTTTCATCTGATTTAAATGATATGGAATTACATATATTTGAACAGTCATCAGCAATAAGGCTTAATCTCTTAATTGTATTCTGTATTCCCTTTACACTGGTGGTCATGTCACGATAACCCTTATCCTCTTCCTGATGTATTTTTGATCGTGCCCCTAAATCAAACTTCACCTGTGGGGTGCTAGTATAATATCCATTTCCCTCACTTGAGTTTTGAGGAATCTTGCTAGCCCATTCTAATATGTCGTTTGACTTTTGTTCCAGCAATTTTCCATTATTGTCTTGTCTTAATTTTACTGAAATGTCTCCTGTTAAGCACACTGTTCCCTCATATACTTTTTCAGGTTTAAGAGGATCTTTATTAATTGTTCGAGCAAGATCAACCTCCCCATTTTTAATAAGTCATCAACCTTTGGTGTAACTTTGTTTATGTCAGTCAAGGGTATTAGTATTGTATCTTTATAGCCTAAAGCTGGAACATCAGTGTCCACTGAGTCTATTGAGGTAGTGGATTCCTTATCTTCCACTGACAATGATGGATACATACCCTGACGGAATAAGGGCCCTTTAATTATCTCAAAATATGTCGGGGTGGTGCTGTGGCTTCTACATGGGAATCCTGACTGAATATCTTCCACATGTCAAATGATGCTAATCTTTTTGTTCTTTTATCACCTTTATATGCTCCTAAGATATATGATATTACATGGGCTATCACTGTATTATCAAAAGAGCCATCTGGTGGCCACGGAACCAGGGAAGTCTTTGTGCCTTCTGCCCATTCCTGACAATGTCTTTTTATTCTATCAGAGTCTCCTGGAAATGTGGAAATCATATGGGATAAAAGGAGTCCCTTTCTCTCCCTGCCTCCCCTGGGAAGATTTCTTAAAGAAAGGCATGACCTCACAATTTTTCTTTTAATCTACCAAAAACATTTACTATTCCTGTTCGTGGGGAAAAAACTCGTGGACTATAACACAGACTACTCCCTTTTGTTTAGCCTCGTCTTTAGTTATCCCTAAATAAGCAAGTTGTGGGATACTTACAAGAGTTTCACACGACACACCTACACTCAAATCAGATGGATCTATATTACACGGAATAAATCTACCTGGTATCCTAGTAGACCCAACTTTTACTATTCTTAAAGGCTCCTGTCCTAATGGAGTTAACACTAAAAAAACAGTTGGTACCTCTGATAATGCAAGAGAACTCATGATCTATTACACATGATATCACAATCACAAATCTACATTATATATATATATATATATATTTAGTTTAAAAAGCTAACTCACATAACATATTAATACAAAATATCTACTTTTTCTCTCTTTCTCTGACGTTTTCCTAATTCAAACTGTCAGGATAAACTTTTATATAATTCCTATTTCTCTAATAATTCCCCAAGGGAAAGAAAAACAGTCTGCCAAGTTTAACTAGATAAACATCTATTTCTCTGACGATTCCTAAACAAAGGTCTGTCAGGATCAACAAAACACATTTAATTCTCTCTCTTCCTCTCTGACGATTCCTAAACAAAGGTCTGCCAGGATTAACTAAATGCAGATCTCCGTTTGTAACAGTTGTGGATCAATACACAAGGATTCGATGATCTCCCTTTTTACCTACCTTATCTGCCCGCTGCAGACGTCCCCCAGACCGGTACCCCTGTCGTCCAAAAAACAGATCTTTCATCTCAACGGGCATCTGTCATCCTCCTCAAATTGTGCACGACTAAATTAGTTGTCCGAAGGGGCCCCGAAGGGGAACCTCCCAAGCGGCAGGCCGGAGCAAAGGGGTTCTCTTGGCTGGCTCTGCCACGATGTCGGGAAAAAATCCTTTAAGCAGTGCAAATCATTTAATTACCACATCTGCAATAAAAGGGAGTACAAACAGGTTTATTGCATAGGCCAGGCTAGTTCAGCTGGGAGAGTGATGTGCTATAAGAAAAGCACAAGTCAGTCTCAACTTACATACACTTCGAGTCTACTCTCATGATACTAATTTTGGCCTAGATCCATATTTAATACAATGTTCACAATAGAAAAAGCTTCCTGCTTTTCTGTTATGTCCCACCCAGATTACATACATTTCCTGCAGGTTTTCCCTGTGTTCGTGACTTCTCACGCCACACTTACAGACTACAATGGGAACATTCTTGCTGCTCCGTATTTCCTGTTACATATTCCAAGACAGGACGTTTCTCAGCCAGAATACAATAGTAAAGAAAAAACACTTAAGCCAGACCGCATTTAGACCTTTTTTTTAAAGCAGGCTGTAGGTTATTTCCAGATACAAATGTGCAACTTAACATGCACGTTTAAACACACATTTAAACCACATTATACTCTTTTTCTTTTTTTACATAATATTTCACAGTTTGTGGGCAAGTGACAGGTAAAACAGAATAATTAGGGCCTAAATCTAAATTAGGGTTTTGATTCCTTTCATATGCATTAAATTCAACTGATTGCCCAACCTACGAGGTTTATAGAAAAAACACAAGCGGCAGCACAACAATATGGCTGTGTTTTGCAATGTTAAATTTGGGGTAAGCTAGCTGATTACACACGTGGGTTGGGTTTCTAAAGTTAACCACCATGCAACACCTAGACATGGACTTTCTGCATGGGCGATCCATGGGATCCTTCTAACAGAAATTATATGATTACTATCACAAGTGTTGAATCCCAGATTCATAACTAACCAATGTAGAACTTCATTTTTTAACGTATACAGTCTTCCTCAGTTGCAGTGGTCAGTTTTGAACATTTGCCAGAATTAGAACATATGGGAAAGTTGATGGCAGTAAGTTGGGAGCGCATGGCTTTCCCAATATTTTGTTAGTGGGTAGTGCACGCCCCCATGACTCAATATTAATGCACTCTTCGGATGTCCTGGCAATGCTATGGGCAGTTGGAGCGGCATTGGTCGGGCTAGCACACTTTACTAACAGACATTCCCACTACAATGTTAAAAAATCAACATCCTTTTTTAAAAATGTCTAAATGTTTCAGGGTATACTTATCATTTGGACAGTTCCCGTAATACTGTAAATCAAATGTCCGTATATTGGTGTCTCAGTATAGCTTCAACTTGTTATTAATTCCTCCAGGAAGGTAAACCATTAACGTATCATATGGTCCACCACAGGCCTAAGTATGATCTCAATGTTTCACCCTACTATTGACCAAGAGTTTATGGGAAGCTGTGTACTTTTTTATTGCCAGACCGTGGCAATTGTATGCGCAAGACCCTATACTTCAGAATGTGTAATTGGGTAGCAATGATTATACACACCTCATCTCCCCAAGAGCCCAAGACCCTACTTCCAAGTTTTAAACATCTTTTACTAACATGTTCTCTGCCCTACACAATGACTGTTATGAGCACCTTTATATACCGGTTCTTCGGCCAAACAATCAGCTACACACACATCTTCCCAGACTTACACTAATCCACAACTCCTCTTGCATCAGGTCGGACGATACTTCAAAGTTTGGTTCAGCATTCACACTGGGAAACAAATTCACCAACCTTTCACGTAACACAATGCAGCAAACAAAGTTGCTGTGATGCTTTTCGTGAAAGGGAGAGAGCAGAAATGCTTCATATTTAAAAAGATATGGAGCATTTCTACTCTCTCCTTGTGCTGGCAGCCTGTGTGCAGCCTGGTGCCTGTGTTACAGGCAGGATTGTTTTTGTGCAGCAAAAGACACCTTCCTGCACATAAAAAATCATTAGAGGCATGTTCCTCTTTCTATGTGTACTAAAGAATGCAGCAGACGTGGAAAGAGAAAATAACAAAGAGAAATAAAGATATTTCTCCTCACTAAGCCTCACTTGAGAAGGTATAGCATTGTGACGCATTCCCAGGTTTACAAGTCTTTGTAAATCTGGGAATGCACCAAAATACATGGGCGCATCTGCTCTAATGGAAATCAGGCTCTATTTTACCCCCATACCAGCAGTGCCATGATATGCCTGCTTGCAAACCAGATGGATCCCCTAATTTCCAGACATAGGACCCAATTATGAGATAGTCAGACTAAGCTACGGGGATTTTGTGTGGATGGAAATAATGGGGCATATTTACAAGGACATTGCGCCACCAGAGCATCACTTTTTACGACACTGGTGGCTCAATTCCCTGCTCCATATTTGCAATGCAGCGCTAAGCCACTTTGTGTGGCTTAATGCTGCATTGTAAATATTGTACCCTTTCATGCACTTTTCTGCTTCAAAGGGGCATGCAATGGGTGTTGCTGTGAGCGTTCCACCACAACACCCATTGCTTTTTTACGCTGCCCCATATTTAAGGATCTGTAAATCTGAGTCAGCGCCAAAAACTAACACCACTGAAAAGCAGGTGTTAAAGTGGCGCAGCAAGGAGAAATACTTTTATTTCTCCTCATTTTTTGCTCTTTCTATGTGTGCTGCATTCTGCAGCACACCTAGAAGGAGCAAATCACTATTAATGATTGTTTATGTGCAGAAAGGTGTCCCTTCCTACATAAACAATCATCCCTGAAGTGCAGGCACCCTTGCACCATGGCGCAAGGGTGTCTGCGTAGGCGCTAGGCAGCTTTTTTAGCACCAGCACAAGGGAAAACACAGGGGTGCGCCATATTCTTGTGAATACAGTGCACCCCTGCATTTTTTTAAATGGTGCTGCGCTGTGTTATTTCTTTGTAAATATGCCCCAATGTTTGCAGCCAGAAATACAAGAGTGGGAGCACAAGGCCAGTTATAATAGAACAGGGTGGTATCTATCCCCAGGATACCACTTTGCCCAAGTTGTAATTGGAACCTCAGTCTCTAAATCAGTTTGTTCTTTAAACTTACACCTGATTTTTTTATTTGTGGTTGTTGGTGTGGCATGACGGGCAGAGCTGCAGACTTTGGAACTGGGGAACCAGGTTTGAGTCCTGGCATCTGCTCAACATCCTATGATTCTGGGCAAATCAATGAATCTCCAAGTGCCTAACAAACAAACAAATTGAATGTGCCCTTGTGCAATGTAACTGGTGCTAGCACGTTGTAATGGATTATCACCATTAGGTGCCCCGCAAACAGTCCATCAGAAAGCTTCCAATGTGGCGCTGTCACATAAAGCTTAATTGATTACTATTACTATAAATTCAGTTCCAAATGCCTGGAACCCATAAGTGAGGTTCCAGAGAGAATATAAAAAAGGACACGTGATGCTTGGAGGGAAGACACTGCAAACATTTTCAAAGTTATCCTAGAATTTGGTGCGCTTCTTTGTTGAATCTATGTTTATTCCCCTTTCCCCACACAAATTCTAGAATACCAGACTGAGCAACACCTATATTTGTTTCCTAACTTCCATGAAAAATGTTTTAGGTTGTTCATGACTTTTCTTTTCATAAATATTCTGATTTTTGTTTAATACCATTATCTTGCAAAGGGAGAGTGCTACTGAATGCTGATAAGACAAAACTGTCAGACATGTGACTGACCTGACACCCAAACTACGTCTTCTCTACACAACATCCACCCTACTACCTCAGCAGCTTTCACATACAGTTGAAAAACATGCATTGACTGTAAAGCTATCCATATAAAAAATACTTATGCCACAAATTAACTACACTCTAGAGAAATAACCAAAACTTGTCCTTCACTAACCCTGCTAGCAATCGCTAAACACACAAAGCTCTCCCTCATTCCAGAGGCATTGTTAATATTCTGTTTTTTAGCAAAAGGCAAAATAGCACCTTCCTTTACTTGCCTTCAACAATACCAACAACTATAAATGCATCAAGGGTTCTTTTAGTGCACCCCAATCCCCAAATCCCCTCCTTCAAGGTGTAACTACATTGGAGCACTGCATGAACATTACTACTGCATAGGATGCCACTAAATTTAAAAAAAGTACATTCAAGGGAAAGTATTAGTACGGTCAAGGTTACTTTGGTGAATTCATTTAAATTAATTTAATTTGGGTTATAGTTTAGGTTGTATAAGAATAGGGTTATGAGTTGCAGAATATTTAGAATGTTTGGCATTGTTTTTAATTTAACACTAAAAATAATGTGGTATTTGGATTAGCATTAGGGTTAGGTTAAGGTTATTTGGGTAAGGGCGAAGCATAATTTTTGAGATAATTGGTCACGTTTAGGTCCAGATGTACTATTGCATTGGTTGCAAAAACTCCCCACAATTTACTAATGCATTCATAGGGCAGTTCATAAAATTCTAAACAGGAGTGGGTCGCAATCTGATCTAGCTCTTTAATATTCATAAGGTAGGTCACACATTTCGAGTCACTGATTGTACGCAGTCACAGGGATGGTGGCATGCAATGGTCAGCAGAGCACTATATCTGTGAATATGTTTCAATAAAGAAAACTTATTTTTAAATGCAGCCCATTTCCCTTAAAGGAAATGGAGGTGCTTTTAAAAAAAGATCCTTTTTTAACTTGTCACTAAGAGTTGACAGTGGGCCCATTCACAAACATTTACAGGGGGTGGTGCAAAGTGGACCCCTTTCCCTCTACAAAAGTGTTATAACACTAACTTGTGTTTAAAATATAACACAACACATTAGGAGCCACAAAGCCTAACTTGCATTTAATGCAAAATAGCAAGCAACACAACAAAATAATTTTACAATTGTCATTTCAACTTACCAGAGCTCTGGCTAGAAAAGGGTGTGTTGGAGCATATTGGTAAAATACATACATTTTAAGGCAGTTTATATAGGTTTTCTCTCAATACAAGACTATAGAACCTAATCGTGTGACAGAAACTCGTTACTTTCATCAGAAACCTATTTAAAAAAAGGTGGCAGGATCAGCTCCCAAAGGAAGTGCAAGATGTCCTTGAGGAGAAGATATCATTAATGAAGACAATACTAAGCTCATTATTCTCCCAAAATCCTGCATTGAGGTGCTAGAACTGGAAATGAGGTTATGCTTTGCAGAATTGAGCAAATGTACAACCTTGCATAAAATAGTCCTTAACGTACTAGAACCATGAAATTTAGCAAGCATATTTGAGGTTAATGGGTATTTCAAATCAACAAGAAAGGATGTCTTTTTTGTTTATTAAATATATCACTATGCACTTTATCTTACATATGTATAAAACAATAATACTGTCGCTATCTGCAGTACTGTAATACAAGAGAATACACGGTGTGTGTATACATATTTATGTTTTCACAAATCCCGCTTTGTTCTGAGAGGAAAGGTTCTCTGTAACAATTATCCAATAGAAAAGAGTCCCATTTCTTCCTGATGTAATATGTGGGGTAATTAGCAGTGCATGGTGAGAGTGCGAGTTATGGTTACCTTAGGACACAAGTTATAGTGACTTGAGATAACTATAACTGATGAATTTCAGTGGTTTTGCACATTTAAAACAATATGTTTTAACTCACATTGTCACCTAACTATAAAATTCCTTTAGCCTTTGGTTTTTCAGTTGATGTCTTAGATTTCTTTTAATGCAAATAAAAATATTATTACCAAACCTAACTATAACATCACTTTAACCTATGCTTTTTCAGTGAATTTCTAGTTTTTTTTTTTAAACATAAAGCAATATGTTATTACCATACGCAATGCCTGAGGCCAGGCCCTGCATCCAACCCCATGTCGCCCATGGCTTTTGGCCGTGTACAGTGCGGGATTGGCCACAGGGCCTGGCTTGCAGGCAGGACCTGCATCCAACCTCTTGTGCTCAGGTAACCCCATGTCACGGACTTCAGTCATGCCTTTGTCAAAGGGTCAGAACAACAAATAATATAAAAAGTGGGCCAGGATATCAGCATATATAAATCACATTTTTTGTCTTTTGGCACAAGAGGACCAAGAATTACAATGAAAAGCATTTTTCATTCATTCACACAGTGCAATTGTTTAATAAAAGTAATTGTCATTAAAACAAACACAATAAAGTCTTATTTAAAAAAGCATCAACATGTCTGCGTTTCTTTTTTAACAGTTTCAATCTACAAATTCAGCCAAAAAAACACAACAAGGTGGATCTGCACTCCAGCTGAAAAGAGCAGAGGTCCAATTAGGAGTGTTTTACAAAAGCTCTCCTGGGGTCATGGATTTAATGACCCAGGGGACATACATTTTTGTTGCTGCTGGGGGGCTGCGGCACCTGGCAACATAAAACAAATGTTTGGTGGTGTCCCTGCCTTTTATAAAGGCACCAATAGTGAGGAAATATATTCTTTCAAAATGCCCTAGGGTATTATGGGCATTTCTTAGTAAGAGCAGTGAGTAATAAATGAGCAACTCTGGCTCCTCTTTTATTATTCACTTTTTCCATTTTTAATTTTTTTGTAGAAGTCCCGTTCCAACCCGGGACACTGACAGAGTAGTTTTACATTGGGGGCTGCGGGGGGAGCCCCAGGGACCCCCCGCCTGCGGTGGCTCTCTGCGAGCCATGACATTTCTTGGGGCCATGCAGGAGCCCACATTTTTATTTTTGATATGCGGGTGCCCCGGTGCTCACCCGGAGCACCCCACAGCATATTTTACATAGGGGGTTACGCTGGGAGTCTCAAGCCCACACAGCCCCACCGGCTACCCTGCTTTCACCCACCATTGGTGCAGCCAGATTGGAGCAATTCTGTGTTTTTCCATGCCTGAGAACAGGGGCAAGGAAAAGGTTTTGCGCTCCCACCCGGTTGGAGCAGCTTTCTTCTCTTGCCAGTTGAAGCATATTATACTTTCCCTGCCCGCAGTCTCGGGCCGAAAAAACATGGTGTCCCGGGAATTAGGGCTCCTGGGACACCATCAGGGAGCCGGCCCCAGAGAATGGGGTCCCTGGGATCATAAAATGGCTCTGGGATGGGGACCGTGCGCACCCTCCCCTTCATTTGAAAATGACCCAGTGGGATGGGGTCACAGTGCCTCAGAAAGGCACAGTAGGGGGTGCTGCACACTGTCCTCTCCTTTTTTTAAGGCATTGTTTTAAGATATCTGCCTCAGGGATAGGGGCCTCCTTGAGGCTTGGGGTGGGGGGGCCACATGCACGCCCTCACCTTTTTTGAAAATATGGGCCCTGGAGAATATGGTCCTCAGGGCCTCGGAGAGGCTTAGGAAGGGGCTGCGTGCACCCCTTCCCTAAAAAATATTCATACTGCCCCTCCACAGACCCTGGCTCACCCCAGGGGTTTAATTACTTTAAGAGCTTTTTTAAAAAAAATATTACAGTGGATTCGTGGATCTGTGGAAAAAAAATAAAAAAAAATATTTGGGCCCTGGGACCCCAACAAGGCTTAGGGTGACAGGGTATCCATACCCTGCCCCTTTATGTCTATTTGTTACCTTTTTTTCAGGACTCAGGACTGAGTCCTAATATGGCTGCCGCCACATCGTTGTTGATGTGGTGACAGCCAGTCAGTTCTCATCTTCAGATCTGTCAGGTCCTCCAATCCTCCGCAGTGTGAAATATACAAAGCTTTGGAGGCTTAATTTCTCAAAAACTACTGAATAGATTTACACCAAATCACAGAAAGCATACTTTCTGGACCAAAAATCTAGCTTTCTGCCAAATTTGGCAAAAATCCATTTAGCCGTTTAAGCTGTAGAGGTCTCTAAATTTCCTATCCAAAAATGAATGGGGAAACGTGTATTGCGACCCCTCTTTTCATGGCCCCTGCAGATCACCCCCCGAAACCTTCCAGGAGGGAACTGAGGTGTGTATACATTTTTACTTGGAAAGTTTTGTGACAATTTGTCAAACAGCGCCAAATTATTAGGAAAAAAAAATGCTTTCCTAACTCTCTCTCTCTCTCTATACATATATATATATATATATATGTATATATTATCTACTGGCGGTCGCCAGTAGATAGTTATAGTTAGGACCTTTATCCATAGGAAATCCGCAACATTCTATTCCCAATAAGTTTGGCGTCGTTTGACGAATCATCGCGAAATTTTCAAAACTAGTGGGGCGTTCCGGTCCGCTCCTGTCTTGAAAGTTTCGGGGTGATTCATCAAGCGGCGGCCGAGAAAAAAGGGGGGTCCCAAAACGCGTTTTCTCCGTTTTCTCCATGTTAATTCCCATAGGAAATTTTAGCCACGGCTACAGCCCGAACTGCTGAACGGAATTACACCAAATTTTGAAAAAAGGTAGCGCTTGGTTCAGAAAGCGACCTTTTTTTTAAATGGTGTAAATCCGTTCAGTAGTTGTGGCAGAAATTCAAAAAATAAGAGTGAAAAAATCGATTTCCCATAGGAAACTTTATGCAAGGCTACAGCAAAAACTGCTGAACGGAATTACAACAAATTTGGCAAAAAGGTAGTGCTTGGTTAAGAAAGCACCCTTTTTAAAAAATGGTGTAAATCCGTTCAGTAGTTGCTGAGAAAATCCAAAATAAAAGTTTTGATATCTATGAGCCGCGGTGGATCCGCGCACCCTCCCGACCTCGAGCTGCATGCTAATTGGCTGTCAACACTCTAAATCAGGAAGTGTTGGCAGCCATCTTGTTCCTCGGTAGAACCGAGGAACAGGAAAGCAGTAAAAAAAAGTGTGCAATACGCAAAAAGGGGGCAGGGTAGAGACACCCTGACCCCCTAGGCCTGCTCAGGGCCCCAAAAAATTTTTTTTTTTTTTTTAAAAATCGGCAGGATGCGCTTAGGGTGTGCGGATCCTGCCGATTAAAAAAAAATGAAGCGCAGGCTCCCGCACTTCTTTGGTAATTGGCCCCCGTGTGGGCCAAGTCCCGGGGGCATGCGGGGGTTAAGTTTTATGTGTGGGGGCCTCTAAGGCCCCCAAGCCCGAGGACCGCCACCCCCGGGGCTTTAATAAAAATGATGTGGGAGGGCTCTCGGCCCTCCCGCAGCCCCGGGGACCGCCACCCCCGGGGCTTCTTTTTATTTTTTATAAATTACCTATGTGGGGGCTTGAGCCCCCACACGCCCGGGACCGCCACCTCCCCGGGGCACAAAAATATTTTAATGTGGGGGTCCGTTACGGACTCCAGAGCCCCGGGGACCACCACCTCCCCGGGGCTGTGCAATCCAAGGGAGGGGCTGCGAGGCCCCCTCCTGGAGCCCTTGATGGCCCTGAGGACCGCCACCCCCAGGGCCGGCTCCTGCAGTGTCCCGAGGTGCCTACCCCGGTACACTGTAGTTTGCTTTGACAGGACGGAGCCTCGCGGCTCCGTCCTGTCATAGCAAACTGCTTTGGATATTAGGCGAGGCAGAGAAACCTGCTCTCGCTTCCAGCATCCAAAGCAAATTGCTTTCCACGATGGGGAGCTGCATCTTAGCAGCTCCCCATGTGGAAAGCAATGCACGGCTCCCGAGGGACGCGAGAGCCGGCGGGACCGTGGGGATTAGGGGACCCCCACAGTCCCCAACGGAGAGGGCCAGCCCCGGGGGATGGGGTCCCCGGGGCAAGTAGTGGCCCGGGAGGGGACCACGTGGCCCGCTTCCCCAAAATTTAAACAAAAAAAAAAAACAAAGGCCGGCCCCGAGAGATGGGGTCCCGGGGCCATAAGTGGCCTGAGGAGGGGGGCAACGCAGCCCCCTCCAAAACAATAAAAATAAAAGGCCATGCCCCGGGGGATGGGGTCCCCGGGGCCGATTAAGGCATCATCCATTGATAATTTCATGCATCTTCTCACACCCTAATATAACTTTTGATACACCCACTCTAAATTACAGCCTGCCATTCTCAAAACCATAGACACTCCAACACCAATAACTACATACCCACTCACTGATTCTTAGGTCTACACACATCCACTCACTCACCTGTACAGTCACTCATACTTACGGTCACTCAGTACAGGACTATCATATGCACTCATACACCTACATAGACACTCACACACCGCCACTCATCCATAGAGGTACTCACACACCTAGTCAGTCATGCAAATAATTAATCACACTGCCATTTACTCACCTATACAGTTATACACACACCAGCTCACTTACTCATACAAATACTAGCACATTCTTACGCTCTTATACAATCACTAATACAAGTACACACTCATCCATACAGCCACTCTCACAATCACACACTCTCACTTATACCCATTTATATACTCCAACACACATATATACTGCCTTTCACATATGTAGTTACTCACACATGTACCACTGAGATATACATTCACTCACTAACACACCCATACACACACATCACCCACCCATACAGTCCATCACAGATGCACTGTTGAAACCATGCACCCAGTGAATCACCCACTGATACATCTATGTGCAGTCACACACACCCCATCCACACAAACACTCAGGCACCCATACAGATACTCAGACAACCAATCAATAACTCATATAGACACTCATGTAGCTATTTACAAACCCATGCAGCCACTTACACACCAACAGACAGACGGATAAAGACATTCACACAGTTTAGTCACTAACCCATGCATTTAGTAAGATACGTTTAATCACTCACTTATAGAGTCAGTCACGCACCTACTAAATCATCCATCCAGACACTTATACACCCACTCATTATTCAATACACCTTGGCATATATATTAAACATATTTAAACTTTATAGAAACACACAGTCACTGCATGATGTCATCAGTGATGTCATTTGAGATGTCATCAGTGATGTCATCAGTGATGTCACTGACCATGTCATGAGTGATGTAATATGTGACGTCATCAGCAGTGCATTGCGGGGCGCGAGTTATAGTTAGCTGAACTAACTATAACGGGGGAATTTCACGGGTTTTGTACGAGTGCAATGTCCAACTAACTATAACTGTCCCTAAAACCTATGGTTTTTTCAGTGAATTTCAAAGGTTTTTTAAATGCTAATTTCTAACTATAACGTGTCTGAAACCTATGGTTTTTTCAGTGAATATATATATATATATATATATATATATATATTATCTACTGGCGGTCGCCAGTAGATAGTTATAGTTAGGACCTATTTTCCATAGGAAATCCGCAACATTCTATTTGAAATAACTCTTGCGTCGGTTGACGAATCTTCGCGACATTTTCAAACTTTATGGCCCGCTCCGGTCCGCTCCTACCCTGAAAGTCTCAGGGTGATTCGTCAAGCGGGGGCCGAGAAAAAAGGGGGATCCCAAAACGTGTTTTCCCCATTCATTTTCCCATAGGAAACTTTAGACACGGCTACAGCCCGAACTGCTGAACGGAATTACACCAAATTTGGCAAAGAGGTAGTTCTTGGTTCAGAAAGAACCCTTTTGTTAAATGGTGTAAATCCGTTTGGTAGTTGCGGAGAAATTAAAAAAATAAGAGTCAAAAAATCAATTTCCCATAGGAAACTTTATGCAAGGCTACAGCCCGAACTGCTGAACGGAATTACACCAAATTTGGCAAAGAGGTAGTTCTTGGTTCAAAAAGAACCCTTTTTGTTAAATGGTGTAAATCCGTTCAGTAGTTGCTGAGAAAATCAAAAGTAAAAACACATATATATCTGGGCGGAGCCTAACCACACATGTCATCGTGAGATCTGATTGGCTGTCAGCACTTCATCCTGGAATTGCTGGCAGCCATCTTGGGACCAATATAAATGATAGTACCCCATTGAAATGCATTGTAGTGAATCAAAGATTTTGAGGGTTACCAAAAGGAGAACTATAAAGGGTGATAACAGACTTTAGTTACATTAGAATTCATTTGTTGATGGTACCATACTAATTTCAGGAATTGTGGTGTGTTCTAAGGTGATTTTACCCTGTGAAAAACCTTCTGCTGGGATATCATGAATCATGTTTGAGAGAAAACTATTTTCACATGCTTGTCCCATACAGTTTTGGAAGGTGCCCCAGAAGCTAAAATGAGAGCATATTTTCTGTAAATTCACATTATCTTTCTCAGTCATGTGAGAATGAAGTCTGACATTCTCAGTAAAACATGTACATCCAACAAGGGCAGAGACTGTCAGTTGATTCCTTTGTGTTCTACTGCAGCTTCCCAGAGTGTTCTAAAGAACAACTAGAGTGCTAACAGCCTTACTTATGACAAAAGTATGGCACACCTGAAGCCATCTTGATTGGAATAAACTGGTAACACTTAAAACATTTAATTTAAAAAGGAACAAAATGATGGGGTTCATCTTGTCATAGAAATTATGGTTAGTGCTCTGGAAAGAAAAATTAGGACATGTTTCAAGTGTGATCTCGAATATCTTCCTGTTATATTTCAACAGGAGCAGCCTGTCAGTTGATGCCTTTGTGTTCTACTGCAGCTTCCCAGAGTGTTCTAAAGAACAACTAGAGCGCTAACAGTCTTACTTATGACAAAAGTATAGCACACCTGAAGCCATCTTGATTGGAATAAACTGGTAACACTTAAAACATTTAATTTAAAAAGGAACAAAATGATGGGGTTCATTTTGTCATAGAAATTATGGTTAGTGCTGTAGAAAGAAAAATTAGGACATGTTTCAAGTGTGATCTCAAATATATTCCTGTTATATTTCAACAGGAGCAGCCTGTCAGTTGATGCCTTTGTGTTCTACTGCAGCTTCCCAGAGTGTTCTAAAGAACAACTAGAGCGCTAACAGTCTTACTTATGACAAAAGTATGGCACACCTGAAGCCATCTTGATTGGAATAAACTGGTAACACTTAAAACATTTAATTTAAAAAGGAACAAAATGAGGGGGTTCATTTTGCCATAGAAATTATGGTTAGTGCTGTAGAAAGAAAAATTAGGACATGTTTTAAGTGAGATCTCAAATATCTTCCTGTTATATTTCAACAGGAGCAGCCTGTCAGTTGATGCCTTTGTGTTCTACTGCAGCTTCCCAGAGTGTTCTAAAGAAGCAATACGTAACTGAACGCGTCAC
>CAWUFW010019523.1:0-183312 GCA_963921515.1 Calotriton arnoldi
CACAGGAGGGACAGAATGAATAACAGGACCTGGGTGTGGAGGTAAGTAATGGATGGGCCTACAGTATGCCGGGCACAGGGAATAAGGCACAACCACACCGTAGCTCTGTCTGTGCCGCCAGCCACGAGCACTGACGTCACGCTTTATTTATACTCCCCGGCCCGAGCCCGGCCCAGGGAGTTGATTGCATCAATGTAATGTGGAGGCCGGGTGGCTCATTACATCCCATCTAACGAATGGGTAATTAAACAACAAACTAAAATAAAAATCCAACGTAACAAACTAACATAACAAACTCGGCAAAGTCCAGGATCTTCACCATGCAGCTCACAGTTCGTTTCAGGTTAACACAGAAAGTCTTTCAGTCGCGTGCTGGGCTGTGGGTTGGTTCAGAGCCGGTACCTTTGGCCTCCTCAGGGAGTATGGGATTCCTCCTGTCCTGGGCCGGCTTCTTCGGTTACCCCCAGGGGCGGAGTCTCCAGGTCTTCGCCGCGCTCCACGACAGGCGGTGGCCCAGGAGCCTCTGTTACTTTCGGACGCTGACTCCTGACTCCCACCGGTCCTCCGACCTCCTCCTCCTCCTCCGGGGTAGCGACGGGCATGACTGCTTTCTTGAACCAAGAGGCGTTCTGAGCTATTTGGTGGGTGCCTCTTCTCGCTGTGATCATAGATCCTTTTACTTGTACCACCTCCCACAGCTCTCGCTCAAATGGTGTCCGAAACTTGGATCCTGGGTGTCTATCCTTGACCACCACGTAATCTCCCCTGCAGATTTCAGATGGCTTGGCCCTTCTCCGCTGACTGGCCTTGTCATTGTTGCATTGCCTCGTAGCCTGGGTACGCACCGGATCCAATACTGCTGGCGACCATCTTTCACTTGTGGGGATCACGTCCCTCACAGCTCGCTGCATGAGCAGGTCACTAGGTGCGCACCGGGTGGTGCAGTGCGGGGTCTGGCGATAGGCCCTTAAAAAATGATGTAAACACCCTTCCAAGTCCTCGGCCTTGTCAACCTCAATCCGTAATGCTTTGTTCAGAGTCCTCATGAACCTTTCAACATCCCCGTTGGCTTGAGGCCATTGGGGTGTTACTCTGCGGTGTCGGATGTTGTGTAGGTTCAGATACTCCCGGAACTCTTGTCCTTGGAATGGCGGTCCATTGTCAGTGCGTATTTCCGCAGGCATTCCGAGGAGTACGAATGTTTTTTCCATTACGGGTTTGATGCCTTCAAATGCTGTCGAGGCCACCACCACCGGGAATTTGGGGTGACTGTCCACCATGACCACGGTATGCCTCCCGTCCGGGAAACTGCCAAAATCCATGCTTACATTGGCCCATGGTATATTACTGGGTGCCTCAGTAATAACAGGTGGCGTGGGGGGTTCAGCCCCCGTTATCAGACACGCATGGCAACTTCTGACCTTTTCTTCCACCATACGGTCCACACCCGGGAACCATACCTTTGACCTCAACCGAGCTTTGGTCTTCTCGACCCCTTGATGTCCTTGGTGGGCAAGGTCCACTGTCCTTTTCCATAGCTTGGCGGGTATCACCATGCGTGTGCCCCTTAGGATCACCCCCTCGCACCCTTCGCTCAGCTCATCGCGACATCTCCACAGTCCCAGCCGGTATTCTCTCTCTTCGTCCGTCAGACCACTGGACCCTTGAAGGAACAGCTTCCACTGATGGTTGTGTAGCGTCTGCTTGACTGCTTGCAGGCACACATCTTCTTTTGTTGCTCCCTGGATTTCCTCCACCGACAATGCTCGCGGGCAAGCTGCCTCCACAATTTGCTTCACAAATGACTCCGTGCCTTCGTCAACCTCTCCTCTTGTCCCGGGACCGATAGCCAGAGGATGCCTTGACAAGTAGTCTGCAGGGTTGTTGACACCTGGCTGATACACGACTTCAAATCTGTAATGTTGGATTTGCACCGCCCATCGCTCTATTCTGGGCAGTCCATTGTATGCCGTGCCCGCGAACAAAGGTACCAATGGTTTGTGATCTGTGACCACGGTGAAGTTGTGGCCACACAGATAAATATCAAAATGCTGGCAGGCCCAACGAATCGCCAACACCTCTCGCTCAATCTGGGCGTATCTGGTCTCCACAGCAGTTAGTGCCCGACTGGCATAGGCAATGGGCACCCATTCTTCTCGTTGGTCCCTCTGGAGGAGTACAGCACCCAGTCCCACCGGACTGGCATCCACGACGAGCTCCGTCACCTGCCCTGGCTTGAAATAGGCTACTGTGGCTCCTTGCAGCAGCGCTCTCTTGATCTCGTTGAACGCCCTGGCCTCCTCACTGGACTATTGCCACCGAACATCTTTCTTTGTAAGATTTCTGAGGGGCTCCGAGAGTGTGGCGAGGTGGGGTATAAACCTGCTGCAGTAATTCGCCATCCCCAAGAAACTTCGGACTTCTGATTGGGTCTGAGGGATCGCTGCCGCTCGGATGGCTTCCACTTTGGCCGGATCCACTTGCAACCCCTTCGCCGAGAATCTGCATCTGAAGAATTCAACTTCGTTGGCATAGAATTCACATTTGGCTCTATGTAAGGTCAATCCTTGCTCCACCAACCTCCTCAGTGTCGCTCTTAGCCGAACATGGTGGTCTTCAAGGGAGTTGGAGAAAATTAGAATGTCATCGCTGACATTCAGCACACCCACCAGTCCTGACAGTGCCTCCCTCACCGCATCTTGAAACACCTCCGCTGCTGAGGAAACCCCAAAACCGAGGCGTTTAAACTGGC
Organism: Calotriton arnoldi; assembly: GCA_963921515.1. Classification (NCBI taxonomy): domain Eukaryota; kingdom Metazoa; phylum Chordata; class Amphibia; order Caudata; family Salamandridae; genus Calotriton; species Calotriton arnoldi. The sequence goes on from CAWUFW010019523.1 coordinate 2,753, forward strand.
GGAGCCCCACATTTGTCGAAAATGTAGTTATATATCGACTTTTCTCAGCCAGCACCAGCTGATGATAACCAGAATTCAGGTCCACTTTTGAGAACCACTGGGCCCCGTTGATATCAGCCACGATCTCATCAATGGTAGGCGTGATGAGCCGCTCCCTCCGGATTGCTTTATTGGGCAGCCTCATATCCACACAGAGGCGGATCGCCCCCAGTTGTTTGGGCTTTGGTGCGATAACCAACTGCGACACACACGGAGTGGGCCCTGACACCTTCTCTATTACTCCGTCCTTTTCCAGGCGCTCCAGCTCTGCCTCCACCAGTGGACGGAGATGAAAAGGCACCCTGCGATGCCGTAGAGCCACCAGCTTGACGGTGTCGACAATATGGAGTTGTACTTCTACTCCTTTCAGACAGCCCACACCATGGAACAGCTCGGGAAACTCCGCCAGGACCACCTCTGCCTGCGACTGATGGATATGACTCGCAAACATCACGAGCCCCAAGTCTTCCGCTGAATGGCAGCCCAGGATCGACCCTGCCCGGTCACAGGTTACATGAAATCGGGTGCATATTGATCTGTCCCCGTGTTTGACTTCCACCTCGATCACCCCCTGGAGAGGGATGGGCACGTCGCCGCCATAGGTGAAGATTTTGGCCTTCGTTGGTAAAAGTAACGGCTTGGGCACGAGTTTCTCATACTGAGCAGCATCTATGATGTTCACAGATGCTCCTGTGTCAATAAGTGCCTTGACACTGTTGTCCCCAATCCATATCTGACATAAGGGTGGCGGTCGTCTGTTTGTGTTGACACCTCGAATGTTTGACACCACGAATACTTCGTCGTCTTCCTCGTCCTCTGTGATGTGCATCTTCTGGCACCGACTGTCCATGTCCTCAACCTCCTGCACTGCCTTCACACTCTGCTGTGGTCTCGGCCCAGTGTTGTGGCCTGCCCCTGTTCGGGCTACACTCATGCACATCTTTGCAAAATGTCCAAACTTGTTACATCGCAGGCACTGTTTTCCTTGTGCGGGACACCCTCTCTGGGAATGGTTCGCTAACCCACAGTTCCTGCAGCCTTGTTTTCCTTGGCGATCGCTGGTACCTCCGGTGCTGCCAACCCCTCGACTGTGGGTCTTCCTTATAGCATCCACACGTTCTTCCTTGATGGGGCTCGGGTAAAACGGTTGTGGATTGGCTGGTCGTCTTGCTAGCGTCGACTCCATCTCCCCCACCCTCACATCAGCCAGCTCGTGTGATCTCCCTAAGATGAGGATGTCGTCCAACGATATTCCTGGTTGTCGCAATATCATCTTGCGCAGTTCCACCGACTTACACCCCACTATCAGCTGCGCTCTGGTTTCAAACAATCGGTCAATCCCCACGCATGAGCTTGCCAACTTCCGCAGGCGTGCGACGAACATGTCAATTGACTCCTCCTCCCTCTGTTTCGCCTGGCGCAGTTTGAAATGTTCGAAATCGGGATTGACTTGCGGGTCAAAATGCCGATCAAGCGCCCTCACGGCTTTCTCGTAGTCGTTGCCGTCTCCTGTGTCCGGAAGATCTTGGAACAGGTCGTAGAGCTCATCTCCCCCCATGAGCAACATTGTTGATCGCTTCACTGCATTGTCCGTTTCTCTGGTTGCCACAAAATAATTCTCCAACTGGCCAATCCATTTCCACCACCGGGGCGCCGCAAACAATACAGGAGCTGGCAGCCGTGGCTGGGTCTGCCAACTGGCTGAAAGGGGGAAGCGCCTTCACCGCCATCCGTGAACTAGCCATGCTCCCTGCTGCGCCTGCCACCTGCGCATCCGCCTGTGCCGGTGGGTTGCTCATCGGCAAAGTGGGCCACCTCTCCCACCTTCCTTGCTGTCTTGCAGTGGCGACTGTGTGCTCTTCCAGGCACTCTCACGCTCCAGGTGCGCCCCACCTGCTGAACCACTGCCACCACACCTATTGAAGCCTTGAGCCCCCCAAAGCCCCCACTCTGCCAGAGAAGCGGGGGTGGATTCGCGCCATTCAGGCCCTGATCCGTCGGTTGCACGGGTCTCACTCCTCCACTCTGGCTCTTCGCCGGCACCCCCACCACCGTGCGCGCCTTCTTCACACACGAGGTAGGGCCGGGATCCGTCCGGGTGCCAGTGCGCACGCGCACCTGTCTCGATAGGCCGCACTCTCTTCTAGGCCTTCTGCGCCTGCCGCAGCCCACAGGACCCTCCACACCATGCGGTCGCCTTACCGCGGTCCTCCGATACAGCCTTCACCTCCACCGGGCCGCTCTCAGGCAACGCGCCCGCCACGATATTCCGGCACCACCACTCAGCATGCGGCGCGCACCAGCACACGCCACCAACGCCGACCTGCGTTGCGAACAGCGTGCGCGCGCGGGACGATCACCCGCCTCGTTGCCAATGTGATGGTGTAAACGGAGCTACACAGGAGGGACAGAATGGATAACAGGACCTGGGTGTGGAGGTAAGTAATGGATGGGCCTACAGTATGCCGGGCACAGGGAATAAGGCACAACCACACCGTAGCTCTGTCTGTGCCGCCAGCCACGAGCGCTGATGTCACGCTTTATTTATACTCCCCAGCCCGAGCCCGGCCAAGGGAGTTGATTGCAACAATGTAATGTGGAGGCCGGATGGCTCTCCCACCACCCTCCGACACAAATGCAGCAGCGTTTCCTTTAAACAGGCGCGCCCATCACTGCTTCCACCCACCCTTCAACACATGTGCTGTGCGTTTATGCTGTGTTTTTGTTGCTCAAGCTTTGTAAACATGTTTTCATCATAGAATGCTGTGTGTTTTAACTAAGCATTTTGAATGCGGTCCGTTCGCATCTGTTTGCTTAGACCCGTGTTTTGTCTATAGAGGAATCTGCCTTTTGTGTTTTTAGAATAGCATGTCTCCTGTCTCCGCTGAGGCATGTGTATTATGTTTTCTCACCCTCAATAAGTATTGAACCCTTTAGGGACTGTACCTACAGAACTGTTTGTTTTCCGTGTTTTTAGACACTACCTCTGTGTGTTTATACACCACACCTAGAAACCTGTTTTGTGTTTTTAGATGACCGTCAATTTTGTGTTCAGTTTCCACTCTCATGTCTCCCGATGCCCGTGGGCAGATTGTCCGATTTTCCAAGATTGCAATCTGTGTCCTCAGAAACCCTTTGTATTTTTTTGTCAGGTCTCATGCATAGGACCGCCTCCGCTAGCGAGACCTGCAAAGAGGCCAGTGGCGGTAGCTGAATTAGGGCATTGGAGCGCCGCCCCACTGCTTTCTCGCAGTGCGAGAAGCAGAAAATAAAATGGTATTTTAAATACCATTTTATTTTCTGCTTCTCGCGCTGCGAGAAAGCAGAATGCAGTGGTATGCCTGGTTGGGAGCGGGCGGGAGGATATGCCTGGTTGGGGGCGGGTGGGTGGATGGGTCGGGGAGGAGTGGCTCGCACCAATCTGAGTACCAGACTGCTTTGGTCGGCCCTGGGGCCGATCAAAGCAGTCATGCACACTCTACATTTTCTCTATGTAGGCTGCCCCTACTGGTGCCCGGCTGGGCGCAGTCCGGGACTCCCTACCAATCACAACGCTGCCATTGCAGCGTTGTGATTGGCTTACATGAGGGGAGGGAGGATGCCTGTTCCAGAGCAGATGCGGCGCGGGATCCGGCCCAGGAGCAGAGAAGGCGCGGGATCTTGTCAGGTAGGTTTCTTTTTATTTTAACCCCCCCCCCCCGCGGTAATCCCCGCGCGAAAATCCCCACCTCCCCCCCGCGAGTATTGCGAGCCGCGACTGTCAAAAGTGTCAGGGAGTGATAATGGCCGACAGCCTTGAAATTGGCCCGACTGCCAGCTCCTGTATTGTTTGCTCTGACACCTAATGAGTTTAGACATATTTGTGCAAAGCACTCTGCCCGGCTCCTGTTTAGTCTCCGAGTGTCACATTCTGACGGCCCGTGGGTACTACGGGCCATGAGAACCTTGAGAAGAGTCACGAGGCCAGAGGCGGCATCTGTCTGCATGAATCTGCAAACAAGAGGCCCATTAAAGATCAGGCCTGTCCTCATTTATCATCGAGGAAAGCCGGATGTCATGACAGGCTGTGGGTGTCAACGGCATGCAAACTTTTCTACCACCTGATACCACATAACTGTCTGATGAACACATTTGCTGTCGCTGAAACATTTACTACAAATCTATCGTACATTAGACGCATGGTCATAGGAATAACATGCCATATTAAAACTTGTAACGTGACTGTTGCATTTTGTATGAACAAAAAATAATGCAGCAACATTAGTTTTTACACGAGTTGCAAATCAACAATTTAATATCCTGACGTTCAAGAGGGAAACGAGCTAAATGCCTTTGAATTTGAACAGTGTGCCTAATTTGCACAAACACGTTAATACACAAAACAACACTTTTGATTTGCGGTATAATTTATCGTGCAAAAAGAATCCTTTTCGACTGAAGTATTTTTTATTGACGTCTGTTTATGGTAATACAGTACTTTTCATACTTAAATCACAACTATGTCAAAGGAGGAATGGGCACATAGGTTATACGTTTTCAAAGATACGAGTCTATAGTGATGAAAGTTTTATTTTTAAGTCAAACACGTACTTTGTACAACATGTACACAATTATTTTCAATGTTTACTATTTTTCCATTATGTGGCATTCTCTTAAACAGGGAATTGAAATGATTCCCCGTATCTTGGAACACATCTGTAATCTTATTATCTAGTTGGCCAATACACATTTTATGTTTTGAAAATTGGATTTTGTGCAATAGATTATAACGTTACAAAACACTACTTAAATCCTTCAGGACATGACAATCAGTGAGGCATTGGTGTGGGTCACAAAATAAAATTTCACTTTCTGCAGCGTTGATATACATGCAATAAAAAAGCTTTGACTGCTTTTTGCTCATGGATTTTTGAGCTATCTCTCAGTTGCTAGCTCTCCTGGCTGTTTGAAAAGAGTGTACCTGCTGAGTTTACCATTAGTTTATATTTGAAAGAATTGTCGGTTAGTTACATGAGAGCTGCTAATATCTGTGTGTGGTGTAAAAGTCACTACTTTGAATCCCTGCGCGGCCAACAGGGCTGTTTAGCCTGCTGACATCCAGAAAATTTGTTTTATTAAAATGAGAGAACGTAGCGCCTATTTCCAGGGCTTATAAAAACAATATATCCGCAGCGTTAAGTGCCATAAAATCAAGTGTTTAGCTCGTTAATTGAAAGTGGACAAAAGAGCATGGAATATTTGCGTTTCTATAATTGGATAGGCAGACACTGAGCGCAAACAGCCACTGCACGTTATGTTGAATTACACCAAGCAAAGATAGCTTACAGTGTGTTTACTTTTATTTCCTGAGGAAAATATCCCACGTCACAGCAATTTTACTGTAAAAATGTGCATGGGGACAAGGGGCCTGCGTGTTACTAGTATTGGCGAGGGGGCATCCATCCAGAGTGATCACGAAAGAGAGACAGGGGTTTTACACAGTACTCGTGAGACTTTCATGTGAGGTGAGGTCTTCAGTGTATCCTCGTTCAAGTAAACAAATAATAATAGAAAGTGTCTTCTCGTGATCACCCAGACACATTTAATAGTGCTGTAGGTGCGTGGCATCGGTGCACAGGGGCATCAAGGGCTCCTGGGACCCTGAGTATTGCTTTATTTTACTACGCATACACCAGGCAGGGGCCCCAGTTTTCCTGACTGCACAAGGTTAATTGTTTCTAGGCCAATCCCTTTCTTTCACCTCTCGATCTTTTAGTGATATTTTATTATTATTGCTCTTTACTATTTATTTATCTACCTATGCTTGGACCTTATTTATTCTCTGTTTTATTTCGTTGTGCTTGTTAGTTCCTGTATTCCCCTAACTGCTCTGGTGGAGTTACGAATTGAGTTTGGATGCAGCCTATGCAAGGGTGAGGCTAGCAGTGCTCCCGGAAGCATTTGACTTATGCCCTCGGATTAGAAGATCTATGCACAGGGGCTTAGAAGCCCATAGGCATCCACCAAGCACCCTCAGAGATAACTGTCCAGAATAGCTCTTAACGCACTCATAGGTAATGCGAATAATGAGGTCTAGAACATGCACATACACACAACAGGGACACCATCCTGGGGACCAGTGTGCTAGAAAGAGGACCTGTAACGTGGTTATGTCCCAGTCTTACTTTTTAAATTGCACCCCTTTTTAACTGTTGCTGTCTGCCAGCCACAGAGTCTTTGGCTCAGTCTGTCGAAGTGGGCCCCGGAGGCTTCAAGCAGTGATTGCTCACACTTTCTGTCTCAGCCTGACTTGGCAGGAGACTTCATCTAAGTCTGTGCCTGCTCCCCCACTGAGCGTAGGGCAGGATGCTCACATCCACACACAGACCTGAGATCTCACTGCAAAAAGACCTAGAGCATCAATGCCCATAGAACAACCACATACCTACTGTGAAAGATTTGCACACAGTGGCACAGATAGACAGAGCACGTGGTAGGCCGGCATCTGATATGCACCCGATTAGACTGACAGTGTTGCCAGTCATGTCTTTTTTTTAACAGATTCACAATTGCTTTATTAACCTTCCTGCTTTCTCAAATTTGCTTGAAAATGCACCATTCGTCCACTCTTTTTTTAAAATTTTCTCGGGGGGGAGAACCCCCCCAAACTCCCCGTACGTTGTTCGGGCTCGCTCGCTACGCTCGCTCACCACAGTGCAGTACAACAATTCTTTTCCACCCTACCACTTTCAGATGTCACCAGCCGCCACTGAAAGAGGCTGGCTAAGGTTTGGTCTTTCACGTAAATCTTCTTGGTAACGTGCAAGTTAACGAGGCTGCTGGCATGTCCTCTAGGGGGTCACTCATACAGTTATGTTAATTTGTGCTCCGCGAGACGCCTGCATCTGCCAGACAAGGAAGCTTGATTCCCACAGAGGATATAAGTCTAACATAACCAGTTGTAAATATGTTCCTTTTTTTAAGCTAAGTCAAACCTACCTCGTCCAGGGATGGCGGACGCACATTAGTGTGTGTCAGGTATGTTAATTGCTCCCTATCCCAACTGCTGATCCTTTGTCTCACTCTTAATGGGGACAATGCACACAGGGAGGTCTTTTACAGTCTGCTTGTCTTTGGGGGCTGTTGGGGATAGGTAGGTCTCCTAGTGTCTCGTTGTCATTCGTAGGCCCATCCACTCTCTGCCACGTCCTCAGAATCAGTAGTCTGTTCCAATAGGTTTTTGTGGGGACTGTTAATGATTTTACTTGGGCTCTGTGTGTGTTTTTGCTCGGTGCATGCCTGCAGCAGTGCCTAAATCTTACATGCAGTCAGAAAATATGTGGCCTAGTGGTGCTGTTTACCAAGATGGCTGCTTCCGCTCCACCGGATGTGTTTCCATACCGAATGATATGTTGTGTTCACGTTTTGGAATAGCGCAGCAGTTCACTGACTAGTCACTTCCTTTTTTTGTCTCTAGGCACTTATCTCTGGACTCTGACTTCTTGTGTGGTGTTGTGACAGCAGACGTTACTGTACTTCAAAAACATGTAAGGTAAGGGCTATTGTAATCCAAGAATGCACCCAAGGGCAGGCAGGACTACTATCTCCTGAGAAGAGGAGCTCAAGCGTTGCAGACCCGGGTGATGAGATTACAGGTAGTGTGTTTTTGGCGGACTGAGGGAAAGGTTTACTGGTGTATTTAGCATTCCTACACACTTTCTCTTGCCATTCATTGCCATAGCAGCTCAAGTGCAAGCATTTCCAAATGGGTAATTTAGCGCGTTCATGTGGCCTTTGGGAAGCATTTTGACAACAAACACAGTTTAAAGTACACGTTAATTTTTAACTCCAAATAATCCTGATGTTTCCCTATTCAAAACATTTCCTCACTATCCTGTTTTATTATGTGCCACTTAAGCAAAGTTTCTTTTGCCACCCTTACTGTTTTAGTGAGTTAATTTTCTTGCTCACAGCAAAGTAAGATTTGCACTGCTATCGTATTTGCGCAATCGTTTTGGATCTAATGCAGGCTTCTCCAATGAGTAGCTAGTGATCTACTGGTAGCTCTCCTTCTACCTGTAAGTAATCTCTTGTGAGCAGCCCATCCTACTACATTAGGTTTTACTTGGTTGAATTAATATATATACCAACATTGAAATTATTCATGTGGAGGCATTTCACATTGACAAAAAATGTTTACATTACTGGTGACTATCCGGCCTGATGCACAAAGGTGACCACTGCTGGTAACCTTGCATGTAGTGGCCACTAATTCAATCTTGTCTCAAGTGGTCACTATTAAAGCTCTAATATTAGTAGCATGGGATGATTTTATTGAACGTAAGTAGCTCTTACTACAGAAAAGGGTGGAGACCACTGATCTAATGGCTAATGCAGAATTACGTCTTTGCAAGTCTGATTTTAGCAGGGTGTTTTTATGAAGATTGGTGTTGCGGGGGAGAAGATTGCTCATCGTGCATTGAATATCTTCTGTTGGAATCTTTTTTTTTATTTATTTTTTTTATCAACAAATACCATTGACAAAGCCAATAGGTCGCCCCTGTGTGAGAGCTACTGGCTTTGCCAATGTCTTTTAGCCATATTGTAAAGCAGTGTGGCTGGTATGCAGCATGGCTAAAAGTGATTAAAAAAAGCGCTTTGATGTGGCCAGCACTGGTCGCATCATAGCATTGTTTTGATCGAGCCTCGGCAACCCATGTGCTGCTCTGCGAGGCGTGCTGTATTCGAGCATGGACTTGAAGCCCCACCCACTCACCACCCATATTTGTTATTATCTTGTATCATTGTCCTTCGTAAATGCTGGCTTCTGATTCATTAACCTCTTCCATGCGTCGGACGGCCCTGTTCCGGGCACGCGTGGAATTCTCCCACAGCGGGGGAATTCCAGCCGCGTCGAAGCGGTTAAAAAGTTTGTTAGTCCCTCCTTAGAACCGCCTTGTCTTTATTTGTAACCTCCCATGAGGACTGGCCCTTTTACTTTGGTTGTTACACGGAACGTCTTATTTAGTCTGTAAGCACTATTTCTTGAATGGGTTTCCTACTGCAGACACAACATGCTTTCCTGCAGCATTCAGCGCGCCATGCGTGCTTTCACTTTCTGAGCAGCCGGGACACTGGTGGCCGCTTCTTTGAAATGCGATATGTCTCGCATTTACAAGACTTTGCGCTATTGGCAAATTACAAAGCCTTCTATTTATGTGTTAATTATCAGAACAGATAAATAAAAAGCATTGGCATTTGCAATGATAGTAGCTTAAATTGTCGCAAATGCGAGACCTATTGCATTTCAAATGCTTGTTTTTAGAATTACTGACGTATGTGGTGGTATTCACAACACTTTTTACTTGTGTGCATTGCAGCGATTTACTGGATGGTTGCAATTCCTATTTTGCTTGTTCAGTGCATCTCTAAAATGGTAAACTAAATTACAAGTTTTCTCTCACCAATTTATTTTTCTCCAGTGTGTCATAAACTGTTTAGGTTACTGGCCAAAATCTTCCAATATGTGAGAAAGTGTCACGTTTTAAGAACTTTTAAAAAACCAGAAATGTCAAGCTTGCTGTATACTACAGTTCACTGGCTGCTGGTGGGGAGATGCATTTAAGTGAGGTTAGTATTACCTTCTTAAACTAATTATTGGAACTTTCAGATACACTTTTCCATAGACCATGAACATTAAAAAGCAAAATCACCAAAGTTGATTAATCAACTCCCTTAGTTGGTCTCTGTTAGAAATGGGGGTCTATAGTTGGCAGTCCAAGTAGGGACCCTTACTTCTAGTCAAGATAGGGGGATTACACACCCAAGATAACCCCTGCTTATCCCCTTGGTAGCTTGGAACGAGCAGTCAGGCTTATCTCAGAGGCAATGTTGTAAAGTATTTGTACATAACACACACACACAGTAACACAGTGAAAACACTACAAACGAAAACCACACCTATTTAGAAAAAGAAAGTATCTTTATCTTAACCAAACAAGACCAAATCTACAAAAATTCAACATGCACAACTCAAAATATGATTTTTAAAAGGTTTTAGCAATTCTGTCCATAGGAAATTATGGATGCGGTGATTTTACTCAATGTACCTTTAGATGCGTCAAAATTCACAAGGCAAAACAGCTGCAGAGGAGGGAAGTGCTGGAAAACAAAGCACTGCATTGGTTGCTATGTCCTTGGGGAGGTGATGCGTCAGTTCTGCTGCACGCATGAGGTGTTGTGTCGAATCCGGACTGTAGGGGGAAGTGATGCGTCAAAATCCAAGATGATTGTGGTCTGCGGGTGATGTGTCAGAAAAAGTTGCCACACAGGTGTGATGCATGGAAATCTGGACCCTCTGGAGGTCGATGCAGCTGTGGCGAACAGGTGCTGCATCTATTTGTTCATTAGAGACAACGGTCTCTTTCAAGGAAAATATATATTCATAACCACAAAACTGCAGTCAGTGTTGGGTGTCTTATTGTCCAAATGGGACGTATTGTATTTATTTACATATTCAATAAACATTAGACAACATACAAAAACATAAGTGAGCAGAAAGTGGCGGGGTTCTGAAATCAAAGATTTCCTGACCTCAGGCATGTAGCTGTAAAGTGACTTTTAGTGATATCGAAATTACAGTCATGATAGAAAGAACATCTTGTACTCCACATCATTCATAAGTAAAAAATGGAGTTAAAATGTATAGGTCGACGACGTTTCGATCCCCAACAGTGGTTATGGGATCATCATCAGGACAAGTAATTCTGAATGCCTGAGAAGATGCTGTGGGTCCAAGCTGGGGACCTCACTGGCAGTGAGAGTAGGGGAACGAAGTCCCGCCCGTGGGAACGGGTCTGCACGGGGATTCGATGGTAATGAGCGGAACACTAGATGCGCATTCCACCCCGGAGAAGCCACACGCATCACAACGAGACTTACATCTCGCTCCATCGAGAGCGCTACCATAGACAGTCAAGGGAACAGGAATCAACCCTCCTTAGACGTGCCAGCAAGCGGCTGTGTTTTACTACTAGATGTCCATCTCACCCCATCGGGAGTGACATCAAGGGATTAGGCATTGACTCCTTGGAAGCTCCGCTCATTACCGTCGCGTCCCCATGCAGACCCGTTCCCACAGGCGGGACTTCGTTCCGCTACTCTCACTGCCAGTGAGGTCCCCAGCTTGGACCCACAGCATCTTCTCAGGCACTCAGAATTACTTGTCCTGATGATGATCCCATAACCGTTGTTGGGGATCGAAACGTCGTCGACCTATACATCTTAACTCCATTTTATACTTATGATCGATGTGGAGTACAAGATGTTCTTTCTATCGTGACTGTAATCTCGATATCACTAAAAAGTCACTTTACAGCTACATGCCTGAGGTCAGAAAATCTTTTGATTTCTAGAACCCCGTCACTTTCTGCTCACTTATGTTTTTTTGTATGTTGTCTAATGTTTATTGAATATGTAAATAAATACAATACGTCCCATTTGGACAATAAGACACCCAACGATGACTGCAGTTTTGTGGTTATGATTATATATTTTCCTTGAAAGGGACCGTTGTCTTTAATAATATACCTCTGCCCTTGGTCCCTTCCGACTTACAGGGTTCCCTTGTTCCTTTTTCACAGCATCTATTTGTTCAGCACCGTCCCACGATGCATCGATTATTTCAGCTGCACAGCAGGGCCTGCATCAGAGTCAGGGCGGGGGTCTTGGACTTCGGAGACACAGTGCGCTGAACTCAGGCTGCAGCAGTTTTTTCAGCTGCTGACAGGTGTTGCGTCTGTTTCTTCAGCCGCACAGCGGCGTTGTGTGGAAATTCTTCCTGCACGTTGGTGCTTCATTGGAAAAACAGGTGCTGGAAGGTTTTCAGGTTTCTTGTAGCTTTTTGAAGCAGGAACAACCTCCAAGGGTCCAGAACTGGAATTGGCACCACAAGGCAGGTCAGATCTCCCTGCAGTGGATTTCAAGAATGCTGCAGGTGAAGTCTTTGTGTCCCTGAGACTTCTTAACAGGAGGCAAGCTCTAAATCAAGCCCTTGGAGAATCTTCTCAAGCAGGATACATCAAACTAAAAGTCCAGTCCTTTCCACTGTCCACAGACAGGAGCAGCAACTGCAGGCCAACCCAGCAAAGCAACACACAGCAAAGGGGCAGTACTCCTCCTGACAGTTCTTCAGCTATTCTTCTTGGCAGGGTCCTCTTGATCCAGAAGTGTTCTTAACCCTTTCCGTGCTCATGACGAGCTCAGCTCGTCATGCTGCGCGGTAGCGCTGTGCGCATGACGAGCTGAGCTCGTCACGACCCCACCCGCGATCGGAATGTCCAGCATACGAGCGGAATTCCGATCGCGGTCAAGGGGTTAAACTTTGGGGTTTTAGGTCCAATACTTATACCCCTTTTGGCCTTTGAAGTTGTCAAAGTTCATAGAGACGTTTTTGTTGTTCACAAGTTCTTGATCTGTCCAGCCTTGGCTTCAGACACACTCCAGGGGGCGGGGGATAGAGATAGCATTGTGAGACAACAGGCACAGCCCTATTTTAGTGTCTGTGACAACTTCTCTCACCACTCAAGCCCCGGAAGACCCATCAGCCTGGTGATGACTCATCAGGATATGCAGGACACACATCAGCTCCTTTTGTGTGACTGTCTAGAGTGAATGCACAAACAGCCCCTGTCAGTCTAAACCAGACATGGATTCAACAGGCAGGCAGAGGCACAGATGGTTAAACAAGAAAATGCCCACTTTCTAAAAGTTTCGATAGTTTCTGTCAATTGATCTTTGTAGTAGCTGATGCAGTTTTATTATTTTAGCTGCTGGTTTACCAGGGATTGACATTAGAGACATTTGAGAGGTTTTGAAGCCATTGCTGAATCATTCTTGGTTAGGTAAGAGATTTTCGTATGTGGGAGATTATTGTTTGAATGCTTAACTTAAATTTGTGCGGAAGTCAGTCACAGGTCGTTATGTTTCTTTCAGTTATTTTCGGATGCCGGTTTTCGCTGGCAGTTTAATGTTCAGTAGTCACCCTTTGAGGTATGTTTATTCACGTGCTTGGCACTTAGGTTGGAAAGCATTGGTTGCATTACTCACTGCATAGTACAGTTGGTTTTTGGTATGCGTTATGTAGGCGCATGATTATGAGCACTATTGAATTGAGCATGAAACACATGTTAACTTTTTAGAGCACTGATCATTTAGAGCACTCACTTTTAAGTTTATTTCGGGGAATGGATGTGGGTGTATCCTAAGTTTCTTCATTGCAGAGCATGTTACTTAAGTGTTATCTTCATTTGATTGAGCCCTACAGATTTTGTAATGATAACATATTTCAACAGTTGCATCATGTTGTAAAACTGAGTTTGTTGACTTATTTCAAATTCCCCTGATGAAGGGCTAGTTGGAGCCCGAAATGCATTGGGATACTATTCAGTGTTAATTTCATTGCTGTTTATAAACATCATCGTTTTCTTCATGAATACATTTTCATCTGCTACAATCAAGAATAAAGCAGATAGAATTACACTTCACGTTTCTGGAACTTCTTGAAATCTTGGATGCAGGGTTTCGTTTTGGAAACATTTTGTCAACCATATGTTCACATTGTTATAAGAGTATTAATTCACTTTTTTAAATAATTCATGTACACCGTCATTGGTGACCTTGGTTTAGTGCACTTGGTATTCCTGGACATATGTCCAGGTTTGAGTTTTTTCTATATTGAATTAGGTGGCTGGCAGAGCCCCTAACCAGGTGCACATATGATTTAGTTTAATATTGTATAAATTGTTAATTTTGTTTAAATTTGTATAATTGAGTGCATTTTGCTGCATACTGTATCACTTTCTAAAAGTGGCATTTTCAAACACACAATCTAAAACCCACCTTCACTAAAAGATGTATATTTCAATTCTGAGTTCAGGGAGCCTAAACTTCAAATCTCTATCTCTTCCCATTTGAAAGTTATACTTGTAAGATGCTACAAGGCAGCTCCAATGATAACCTATTGGAGAGACAGGCCTTGCAATAGTGAAAAAACGAAATTGGCATTATTTCACTATCACGACATGTAAAACACACCAGTACATGTGCTACCTTTTACACACCCTCACCCTGCTCATGGGGTTACCTTGGGCCTACCTTAGGGGTGTCTTACATGTATAAAAAGGGAAGTTTAGGGCCTGGCAAGTGGGTGCACTTGTTAGGTTGACATGGCAGTTTGAAACTGCACTCACAGACACTGCAATTTCAGGTCTGAGGCAAGTTTACAGGGCAACTCATGTGGGTGGCACAATCAGTGCTGCAGGCCCACTAGTAGCATTTGATGTACAGGCCCTGGACACACACAGTGCACTTTACTAGGGACTTACCAGTAAATCAAATATGCCAATCATGGATAACCAATGAGAATCACAATTTACAGAGGGAACACTTGCACTTTAGCACTGATCAGCAGTGGCAAAGTGCCCGGAGTACCCAAACCAGCAAATACAAAGCCCAACACACAGTCAAAAATACAGGAGGTAGAGGCAAAAAGACAGGGGAAACCATGCCAAGGATGCCAGGCCTAACAGTCTAACTTAACAATGTGCTATCAATGCGCACTTTTGGGTTTCATAGTCTTAATGGAAATTGATAAATTGGTGACTAAAGGGAGGCAGAAAACAGTAGAGAAGAAAGAAAGCCAATAATCACTGGAGGGCTGTCATTCAAGTCAGGAAATGTCTATCCCCTAACTTGTTGCCACTGTTAAGGTGGTTGTCAGGCTGGATCATATTCACTGAGGAGTACCACAAGTATAAGTAGTGACCAAAGAGTAAAGCTTCTTTATGTTTTTCAAGATTTTTGAAGTGAAACCTGGTGAAGCAGAAAAAAAAAGAAATAGCAGCTTCAGGAGCCCTTTGCTGCAGTGAGAATCTGAGGTCAGGCTAGTGGATAGATGATGCATTCATTGGCTTTGCCAATACTCTTTTCTACTTTGTGATATGCAGTTAAAGGGCCAGATTTATATTTTGGCAGGCGGCCCATTTCTCCACCAGGGTGACAGAGTAAATTAGTCCGTTGCCCTGACAGAGGTGCAACCCGCCAAATTGTATAATGTCCACTGGCCTAGCAGACATTGCAAACATTGACATAAAATACCATAAAAGTGATTCATGTCAATGCCTTGTAAGTTGGAAGTACGGCTCCATCAACATGACAGAGCCGTATGTCAAACATACATTTTTTTTTATTTAAAAAAATAAAATTCAAAAGTGGGTATTTATTTTCAAAAATAAAAAATCAATACCCCCTCACCATGGGGGATTTCCTCCTATGATGAAGAGGGCACTGAAACCTTTTCAGTGCCCCTTACCGCCGGGGTTTTCCAGGGAGTGACGGGCATTGAAAAACTACAGTATGTCCAACCAATCTACATTTGGAGGGCAGACATACAGCCAAGCCTCTGACGGCCCATACTCCGTAAGGCCATCTGAGAAGTTTGACAATGGCGGCGACAGAGTAACCTCCACTGTCATCAAACTATGGCCTCCCCAAAATTTAAATCAGGTGGTTGGATCATTATGCTGGCAGGGAGGGAACTCCATCGCAATTGTGATGGAGTTCTCTCTTCGCCAACACACAGATCGGGCCCAAAATCACCAGTGCCACTTCCTGTACCTGAACTGTCTTAGTATGCACTACAACAGCCCAACTGCCCTCTGATGACCCACTGCAGCTTGTGGGCCCCACACTATTTGATTCTCCCCTGCCCTTACACCTCCTCAGGTAAGAGCTGCTGTCCAGCCGCCTGAGGATTTCCTGATCCTGGTGCCAGCAGTCTCACCCACAGGCATTCTGTGGCAAAGCACAATATTCCAGATTGGTACTACTAGTCATACACCCCTGCACCAGGCATCCTGATAAAGGTGATAGGTAAAAACTCTGCACTAGTTATCATTTACACTAGCCATCGGTATCCTTAAAGCCTGGAGTGAGGAGACAATAGTCATGCTCATGAGTCAGTGGAGGTTAAAGAGAATTTGTATGATGAGGTCAAAGTTTCATTCTGCATCTACAAATCTGACAGTTGCGTGAAATACTGCCTTGATTGGAGCTATGGATGACTGTGGAACTCCGTCAAGTGATGGTTACACTAGTTTGTAATGCTGTTGAATTTTGTATAGAGGACAAACTGCAATTAGAATGACACCACTCTGCTTCTGTCGGTCTTGGGTTGACTGTCCAAATGGTTCATAAATTTTCAATGCAAACCATAATCTGATTCACCTTGTGAATAATTTGCTATCAGTAGTGTTAATGGGTATGTTCTTATGTTAGGAGGATGTGCCTACTTCATTGAGGAGTGGGTGACTATTTTGGGTGTTTGTAGGGCGAGACAGGAAATCTGTCACAAATTACTTACAAATATTCTAGAATGGTTGTGATGCCTATTGCTGGACAGTTGTATATGTTTGTTGGGGTATTTGTTGTAACAGTGTTGTGAGGCACCATTATACCCCAAAAATAGCCTATTTGAGGTCAGTTCGATGTATGTTAGAAATCCTGCCATAGGCCCTCATTACTTGTTCTTGCTCTCCAGATTTGAGTGTGGTTACACAACGGGCCTGAATTTCTGATTCTGTCAAATATGCCTATCCCTAAATCCAGGGATTATGAGTTATGTTTTCCTGGAATGAGAACTAATAAAACTACTGAATACAATTCTGCATGTTTTTCCTGTGTGCGGGAATTAAAACATGCACAAACTTGCATCCACTTAATACATGCTTGATGCAGATCATGAATTGGGGTAGGAACTATTTTGATGGCCATGATGTGGGTGGCAGAGGAGGACAGAATATTTGCTGGAACCCCCATTTTCCACACACATATTTCTAATACTTTTGAGCTGCGTGGAACTGCACAGACTGCTGGGATGAGAACTGCCCAGGAGCAGCAGGTGGCAGCTGAGTTGGAGGAGCACCCGCCCTCACTAACAGCAGCAAATCAGCCTGCACTCTGAGCACCAGCTTGCACACTGCCGTTGAGTCATCAGTGATAAGGCCTAATCAATTCTAAGACGCTAAATGAAAAGGTCTCTGCCACAACATCTCTATGCTTACAGGTCAGGGTCATTGCTGAGTGTGCTGTGGAAGCCCCCTAGTGTGCTTGTGTCCCCTGGAGAGATGTGGGCCATTTTTACCTGTGGCCTTGTTCCGCTCACCCGCCACTGCCACGTGGGTGCCAGGTAGTCTTCATTGAGTCCCGTGGCCCACCCCAAGAGAAGGCGGCCATGATCCAGCTTGCAGCAAGAAGACGCACTGTGTGCAGCTTTCCTTCTTTTATCTGGCCAAGCCACAGTGGGATATCCTCCTGCGACCCACAGTGGCCTGCAAACTATCAAGCCAATGAGTCTTCCTGGACCATTCTGGGCCACAAAGTGAACCAACACTACCAGTGATGAATTTGTAATAAACCTGTCTATAAACTCCATCAAAAACTGCAATGTGCCGCAATGGATTGCTACTTCAAGGGACCATATAAGTTCCTTACTTCTGAAACCCAATTCAAAACTTTGATTTACTTAATAGAGCTGAAGGGGCAAAACAAAAACGTCAGGGACTGTGCAACATTAAAAGGAAAGCTGAATTTGCACAAAATATTATATAACTGATCACAATTTGAGCTCACTCCTGTATTACTACTCAAATCATTAGACAGCAGGTAGCCCCATCAGCGCAAGAGACGAAATAAAGCCCAGAGCCACATATATCCTTCCATCAAACAGAGTAAATCTCACAAAGTATCCCCCATGCCCCCTCATCGGGACACTGCTTGTTGCTGCCGCTTATAGAGTCAAGTGCAAAAGACTTACACCAGATTTTTCTTATAAACTCATCCCTGGAAAAAAAATAACACAATTCCATTTAGCTCACTCTGTCTTTGAACACTCAAGGAATTATAATCTCGAGCAGAAACAATAAGCTCTTGTTCCTCTTGTACCAAACCTTGTTCATGTCATTCAATTCCCTCAGAAATCCGGAAAGGCAAGTTTTGCACCGCCAAGCGATCTAAGGCTGAGATCTGGATGCACAAGAACTCCAATAGCACCTCTTTGCAGACACAAAAGGAAGACTGTGAGAAATTGGTGTTGTGGTTGGCGGGTATGTGAGCAACAGCCACAATCCTTGTCAGGGTGATCCACAAAAGTCTCCAAATAAACCTATGCTTATCCTCTGGTAGCTTGGCACAAAAGCATTCAGGCTTAACTCAGAGGCAATGTGTAATGTATGCAGCACTTAAACAGAAAGAAAGTGAAAATACAACACAAGAAAAATCCCACATCAATTTAGAAAAATAGCATACATTTTTATAACATTTTTTACACCAAAATCCAATCAGTAGAACCGAAGATATGAATTTTTAAAGTTGGAAGTGAAAAGTAGCACCTAAAAGATAAAATTGCACACCGCTGACACCTAGTTGCACGAGAAAGTTACAGGAAGGTAAATTTCAATGGAACAAGGCAGCCACGGTGTCCGGGGAGGAGGCATCATCATCAGGGAGTCGCTGGACGCTGTTGCGGTAAAAATGTCTATGTTCGCACTCAGTCTCTTTTTTTAGAAGTTGAATATTTCTAGAGGGATAAAGCTGCAGGTTGTAGCCAATGAGGGCTCCACAAGGTCGGACACCCTTACTGCGAGAAGTTGCTAAACAGAATTTGCTGCTGCAGAGAAGAACGTAGCGGGAGCTGATGCAAAGTCAGACTTACCGGCGATGAACCTTGGGCGAATCGATCAGCAAGTAAGTCCCAGTCTCCTCTCAGTTATTAGGGCACTTTTTGGCTGAAAGATTTCTAAGTCCCAAGTTTTGGATTTTGGCTATCCGAGCAGCTTTAGCATCCCTTTCAAGGATCCAGGACTGGAGGGGCACACTTGGAGGGTCAAGACTCACTCAGGCTACATCAAGGTGCGGGTTCAAGATGGTAGGAGCCTTTTCTGACCCTGAGGCTCTGATCAGAAGGTCAGCCAACAAGCCCTTGCAGTCACTCTGGTAGTTTTGGGTTCAAGCCAAAAAGCAGGTCTCAGCAAGCAGTGAGGTCCTCTGATGGCACAGGGCAGACTTCAGGCAACAGGGCAGTCCTCTTGGAGCAGCAGAGCAGTCCTCTGGTATACACAGCAGCCCACAGGCAGCAGGTGATTCCTCTGGGAGTCCTCTGCAGGTCCAGAAGTTAACTTAAGTGTGGATGAGAGGGCCCTATATTTATATCTGGTGGGAGCTTTGAAGTGGAAGAAACTGCTAGAGTTTTCCCTCCCCAGATGGTGTTGGAACTTCCAGCCTTACTGCCCAGGCTCCACTGGGTCTGGAGGCAAAAAAGGCTAGTGTTAAGTTCTTTGTGTGTGTGCTGAGTCAGCTGCTTTGAATGGCAAGTGGGGTTGTGAACAACTTTGCCGCCTGTCTCTTGCTAGAATGGCCCATCTTGCCATCACCCAGTCCCCCTATTGTGTGGCTGTTTGGTTGAAATAGACAAAGGCCAACTGCCAACTACACCTAGTCATGTGACCTATGAAAAAGGCTGCAGGCACCAAATGGTTAGGGCAAGAAAATGGCAACTTTCTAAAAGTGGCATTTTCAGAACTGTGACTTAAAATCTGACTTTACCATTAAAGAGGATTTTAAATTATATTTTCTTAGACACCAAATATGACATTTCTATCTGCTCCCAAACAAAAGGTATCACTTATTAAATGTAATAAGGTAACTCAATATCATGCTATGGTAAAGGTAGGCATCACAGTAGTGAAAAACTAATTTGTGAGTTTTTCACTACCAGGATATATAAAACATAACAGTACTTGTTCAACATTTTAATACAATGCACCCTGCTTCATGGGCTGCTTAGGGCCTGCCATAGGGGTGACTTGCATACACTAAAAATGATGGAGTTTTAGCTTAATCTCTGTACGCTCCTGGACCCGTGGATCATACAGAAGAAGGACTGCCCTGCTGACAGAAGATTACCTGGCTGCCTGAGGCCTGCCCTGCTATGTGAGAAGGAAAACTAGACCTGCTCCCTTCATCCCAGGCTGAAGTGACACCAAGGGTAAGCTGACTGACATCCTGTTCTGAGCTACAGAAACATAACAAGAGGCCCCACCGCAACTGTCCAGCTGACCTGCTGCACTGGACCTGCCAGGGTCTGCAACTGTACCTGCTTGAGCCCTGCTGGCCTCTGCTCCAGTGAGTTTCTGATCTACAAGAGGTGCCTACCAGGACCTGCACCCTTGCTGCAGCGGCAGTTGAGCTCCTTTTAGAAGAAATGGAGAATTCACGAACTTTTGGGCTCTTCGCGGCCACGAACGAGCCTATGGGCGCAAAGATCAGACTGACGTTGCACTTGTGCAACTAGTCTTTACATAGATTGTCATCACTAGCCAAAATAATGCACAAACAAAGTCAAGCTGAGAAAATGTTCTAAGCTACTTTCTCTTGGATGAAATCAATTGCAGGAATTCAGTTGCCAAAGATCAGTAGTCCATCCCATTACTCAATGCAATAACATCTCTAGACCTAGAACAAGGATGGGACGGTAGTTTCACTCATACGCGCTTTAATCAATAGCAACAAATGAGTAGGAGTGCTATCTTGGAGGACAGATAAAAATACTTTTAGCAAACACTCTCATGGTTGGACTGTCATTTATCCCTGCACTTAGAGTAAGGAGCAAGAATATCTGCAACAACCATTCTCTTAAAAAAACAAAGCTACTATAGTATCAGTTTGGCATCTGTCTCTGCAAAGATCAAGCTCCTCCATGGATGAAAACTGAAGTCATCAAAAATTGCAGGCTTTACGGCCTCTATGCTGTCCCTACTCAGATCGGTACTAAGGTCTCAATTGAAACAATTTTTCTTAGACCAAACTAGTCACACTTGTCAACAAGCTCTAACCACATGCCTCATTGGGGAGAATTTATAACTGAAATTGAGATTTGTTAAGTTTATGTTGGTGATCGAGAAACATTTTAGCTCTGTATTGGAACCTACAGGCTGAACTGACCTCTTATTTGCGCAACATGGTTTTGTATCTTTTGCAAAAAAAATTTACCTCTGCTACGATTGGTTTTCACAAAATATTGTTAGCAAACCTGATTTGGTTTTGTATCTTTTGAACACTGATTTTATTAGCTTATTTCTTTTTGTAAAGATTTTAATAAATCAAACAATACATTTCTACCTCACCCCATTGTGCACAGGAAGAGCATGTGGAAAGCATGGTGCAGCAGCTGCCTGAAGTCCGCAGCAACTGACAAGTCTCTAGGTATACGCGTGCAGGCCTGGGATTACCGGGTCAAATATTTTCATTCTTGGTAATCCGAGACCTGGAAACAAAGGGCTACCGAGAGTGGTTTAGAGCAGTGACCACTCATAACAGAGGCCTTAATGAGTCCTGATATACAATAGTGCTTGGTGTTTCCTACTGATCCAGATTATAATCAACTGTATAGTATATCTATGCTGTGTTGGATATGCATTTAATGTTCAGTTTGGAGTGCATTGTTGGATGTCGTAAATGAAACTTTTGATTGAAGATGCCCAACTATATGGCAATTTGTTGCTGAGTAAGGAAATGCTACATTCCTGGCTAGGGCAGAGAGAGTATAACATCCTTGTGAGGAAAGAACATAAGGAAATTGCTATCAGAGGAAATAAATAGACCCCATGCACTTACCAACAATTCCTCCTCTATCAATGTGACATATCTAGATTGCATAATCCACATTGACATGTCTATTGAGTATAGTTAGTGTAAGAAATTGGAGTATTGGTGAAAGGGGTGACAACCCACCAGAATTAATAATCACAGTCCTTGTCACGGTGAACTACCAATGTCTCTAAAGAAACCTGTATTTAACTTCTGGTAGCTTGGCACAAAACAGTCAGTAGTGTTCTCAGAAGAGGTCTGTGGAGTACACTTGTATGCCCAGGGCCAGTCTGTAGGCGGAGGGCAAGCCTTTGTCCATCCCGTAAACCAGTTCTGGTCAGTTACTCCCCTTCCCCTGGGTTTGGAGCCAGCCTAACTAGAGAGACAAAAGGGAGGCAGGCCTGGGTATGAGCATCATCTGCCCTGACAAAGTAGGCATTGTTTGAAGCTCAAGAATGTTCTGGGCGAAGTCCTCAGGCCATCCTTTTAAGGAAGGAGCGTTGCTTGCCACACACCCAGTGCCCTGTGTGCACTGTCTTGGAGCAATACACATCTCACCACAGAGGAGCCATCAGAAATCAGGTGACAGCTGGCCACTGGTGGAAAGCCTTTTGATTTTATGCAAGAAAATCACAACTTTCAAAATGGTTCTTATCCAAAATAGTAATATAGCAAATAGTAAGATAAAATACGACTTGATATCAGAGGAAATAAATAGACTCCATACACTTGCCAGCAATTCCTCCTCTACCAGTGTGGCATATCCAGATTGCATAATCCTCATTGACATGTCTATTGAGTATAGGTAGTGTATTGTAAGAAATTGGAGTATTGGTTAATGGGGTGACAACCCACCTGAATTAATAATCACAGTCCTTGTCAGTGTGAAATAAACCTGTATTTACCCTCTGTTAGCTTAGCACAAGACAGTCAGTAGTGTTCTCAGAAGAGGTCTGTGGAGTCCACTTTTATGCCCAGTGCCAGTCTGTGGGCAGAGGGCAAGCCTTTGTCCATCCCATAAACCAGTTCTGGTCAGTTACTCCCCTGGGTTTGGAGCCAGCCTGACTAAAGAGACAAAAGGGAGGCAAGCCTGAGTATGATCATCATCTTCCAGGGACAAAGACGGCATCCTTTGAAGCTAAAGATTATTCTGGGCACAGTCCCCAGGCCATCCTTTCAAGGGAGGAGCGCTGCTTCCTACACACCCAGAGCCCTTTGTCCACTGTCTGGGAGCAATACACATCTCACCACAGGGGAGCCATTAGAGACCAGGTGACAGCTGGGCAGTGGTGGAAAGCCTTTTGATTTTATGCAAGAAAATCACAACTTTCAAAATGGTTCTTATCCAAAATAGTAATATAGTAAATAGTAATATAAAATACGACTTGACCATTAAGTTGAATTTAAAATTATTATTAAAATTAGTCCTTGAACCATTTTCCTAGCTATTCTCAAACTGAATTTATCACTTATTAAAATTAATAGTGTTAGCTATGGTTAGCCTAAGGGAGAGCCAGCCTTGCCACAGTGAAAAATTAGGTTTTTCACTTCCAGGATACATAAAATATTTAATATACATGGCATACTTTTTAAATTACATGCAACCTGTCCCACGGGTTATGAAGGCCTGCCTTAGGGGTGACTTATTCCGTATTAAAAAGGAAAGTTTAGGCTTTGTAAAATGTTTTTTTTTTTTTTTGCCAAGTCGAAATATCAGTTTAAAACTGTACACCTAGGCTGCAGTGGCAGGCCCGGAGACGTGTTTTGCATTGCTAATGTAGGTGGTGGCACAGAGTGCTACAGCCCACTTGTAACATTTAATTTTCAGGCCATGGGTACAGGTGGTGCACTTACTAGGGATGTGTAATCAAATTAGATGTGCCAATCAGGTGTTTACGAAGTTTACATTCGTTGAAAAGGACAGCACAAGCATTTTACCCTGGTTGGCAGAGGCAAAGTGCAGGTAATTAGATGGCCAAAAAACAGATTGAGCAACCTAACCAAAAATCTGAGGGAATACCATGCAAAAAATGGAAATTTCCAAGAGGCAGGTTAGCAGCCGCTGCTCGTGGCTTCTTTTTCTAACCTTAACGAATTATTTTGCCACTACTGGACTGAGAGGTCATGAAAGCTACAGAACATATAGATAGCATAGTTGTAATCTCTGTGGCCTGATCAGTTGCACTGGCCCACAGAGGCGTGAGGGGCCCACTTTATCTCAATTAATGGTTGTTTCGCACTAGCCACTGTTTTAGAGCCCCTTATATCTCTGTTTAGATTCCTTCCCCTAGCAAATCAGCAGCAAATTGAAAACTGTAAAGGTGGAGCACCGAACAGCCCCTCCCCTCCCCTCCCCCCAATGATATTATTAGGGTTAAAATGGGTGCGGAATGTCTCTTATGCTACCCTTGGAGTTTTCGTGGGTCGGGGTTCTTGCTGCCATATAGTTTCCTCGTGTTATTGCAGATCCTAGAAATGTTTAGCCGTGTAGCCTGCCCGTAAAGGGGTTTCATCAAACACGGCCATATTTCCATTTCTGTGGTAACTGGACACTTTATATCCCCAAATGTAAGCTCCAGAGACGGCATGTGAATGGCTGAGAGGGAGACTGAACAGTGGAAATAATGAGACATTTAATAGACATTGTAATGGTGCTTGTTACATACATAATTAAACTGTTCCTGCTAAAAAACCACAACAGGCACTTTGGGATCCCATGAAGCAAAACAACCCACTTAGCATCTGGATGTTTTCATTTTGTTTGTTGCTCCCAGTGCAAAGTGTTTGTTATCTAGCACAATAGACTGAATTCAGCCCCTACAATGGAATGCGTTGCTTGCATCGGAACACGCTGTGCTGCATAATTTGAAAGCTCGTTCCCGAGCACAAACAAAGCTTTCATCAGTACTCTTTCTAGTCCTTTTGGTACCGGACTTTTGCTGACTTCTTAAATAATGAATCAACACGTTCATACATAAAACGTTGAGTTCTCATGCACACATTTTCAAGTTAAGAGACTAAAAGAAGCAGTATGACCCCAAAAATTGAGAAACAGGTGATTGTTTGCAAAGTTAGGACCTCTCCTTCATTACCAGTGACAGCCTGCCCATCTGCTGCAGATTCTTGCTTATTGAGATGCACTATAAACGTGCCAGTTGCCATCTTGCACTGGCTTTGTAGCACTTTTGTACAGACTTCAGAGTAGGCAAGTGGTGTACAGTGAACAATAGGTTGTTAATATGCTAAATCATAAAATATATTTTCTTAAAATGAATATGCTGAACAGAACGCAGTTTCGATTTCAGTCACTATCAATAGTGATCCTTCAGTCTCACTTTGAAAAGTAAAACTGATTAATGCATTTAATGTGACATCAGGTAAAAGAGGTGCCTAGATCTCTATTCATAAGGTGTGCAAACTCCTTTCAGTCACCAGAGTTGAGAGTCCTAAAAAATGACAGAGATGGAAAGTTCACAACCAGTGGTGGCAGCACGCATTCACGGCCAGTGTATGCCATTCCCTTCAGGTATGTATTGTTTCTTTTTGATATAAAAAGAGGAAGTGATGATAGTTCAACAAGGCCTATACTCCCAAAAGAACATTTAATCTAAATAATAGCATTGTTGTACAAATATCAGGGGTGAGATACCCTGATGAGACTCTATGACCTGGTCTACTTCCATATCCGAGTAACCAAGGAGACCTTACTGTGTTTTATGACATTGTTGTATCATTCAACCCATAACGATTCACCTTTATCCTCTCATTATCCATACACCATTGATAAACAAATGTGTAAGTAAAGGTACCTCACAAGCCCTGAAGTGCTCCATTACATGATTTGCTACATTGTTGTCATTGGCACCGTTTCCCCAGACGTAGAGAGCCAGACACCTCACGCCAATTGACACATGGTCAGGGTCGACCATGCTTACCTCTGCAAGCACTTTGCCTAATCTTCAAAATCTGTGGTGGTGTTGCTACTTTTTATTCTACTTTTGATTATTTTCTTCCTCAAAGAAGAGGTAAGGGTTTTAAGGGAAAGGGCTCATGTTCAGTATCAACTCTCTCATAATTTAAAGTCGTGAGAGTAATGTTTTCAACAATCTATTTTATTATTTCTCAGTAACGCTCCACAAATTAAAGTTCTGGTGGTGACGGACCATTCATTCCTCTGCCAAGCAGGTAAACATTTCGCAGCTCCCCTGTATTTGTCAGGTGCATTCATCATGGCCAAAGGAGGATATAACTTAAATTCTAAGCGACTCAGTTTTGGCCGCAGTACCTTATATTAGCAGGCAAAGGATTGTGTCACATGGTTCACATTGTCATATGCCACCTGAAAAATATGCCCACAATCACATATCATAGTCAATGGTAAAGGTAAATGTATACTCCCTTCCACTACAGACATTCCATAGTGTTATTGCAATATCATCACATACGCATTTTTACCACAGGATTTTAGAATCCTTTAATATCGCAAACTTCATGGTATCATTTTGTATTAGTAACCCAAGATGGGGGAAGGATAGGAGACATTGCCTGTCATAGCACTTGCAACTATAATCTATATTTGAGATAAAGAGAAAACAGCAATAATAGGAAACAATACTGTGTTTGATTCCGAAAGAGTTTCAGACACTGGATGCTCTCAATAATACCTTCCACACATACATCACTGCCTGTGCTTACAGTATTCTCAAGGGTAGTATGCCCTGGATGTCGAATTGAAAGTGACTGCTTCTGGCACTTTAAATTATGTACCTGAGAAGGTCAGTCCTTCATTGTCACGAAGGCCACATTCCTTGTGACAAGTGCAATGTCTGCATGTTTGCTGCACCTTTCAAGCTGGTAGCTTTAGGCCTTCAGTACTTTGCAACAGCCTAGATTCTTATACCATAGATAGCAAATTTCACACCTTTTGATTTTATGTTCCACGTTCTATCGCAACCAATATATTCCACATAACTGTTTTTTTAATGTAATGCTCAAATTACCTACATGTAGTAAATCTGCTGGTTTCACTCCAACTAATGCCGAGGGAGCCAATTTTTCTCTTCTTTGTATTTCATTCATTATTTGGTTTTTTAAAACATATTGAAAGCATGGTCAAGTAGGTTTATCAGAAATGTAAAAACATAAGGCAAGAGAGAATCAAATGCAAATGTTCACAAGAAACATATTTCCCCCTCCTGCCTTTAGTAGTTAACGGTAGGTATCACCACATATAAGTTGATCATGCAAGAGTACTGTGGTACAGCTTACTTAAGAGAGACATAAAGTTTGCAACAGTATCAGAAGTCCATAATATGTATCTAATGTGAATCTTCTTTACCTCCTCATGACCTGGAGTAACCTCACCATTCAAAGTCTAAAGTTCTGGTTGTGACTGTCTACCAAGGTCTGCTCATATAGCCACAAGAATGGAAAATTAGGAGGTGAGCGAGGATAGCCAGGCCAACCAGATAGATTCAAAAATAGGCTTCTAGTCCTGCAGACGATAGATAATGCTCTCATAAGATGCAACTGAAAACAGATCTTGGATCCAGTCATCATGTGTAGGTGGGGCTGAATGTTTAGACCTTTTGAGAATGCACATTTCGACTCCTGCCAAAGAAATATTGTTTATTGCTTTAGATAATGGGTCAGGTCTAGGAAATTGCCCGTATCATGTAACAGGATAAGCTTCATAGAGAAGTCTAATTGGATTTAGCCAGTCACATTCATGGCAGCAGGTACCTTGTGCAAAATTGTTTGCAGTGGAGGGCAAGACCATAATAAATGCAATACCTCCTCCTGGTCTTCCACTCCTCCAACAATTAGACGGGATTGAAAGCTTTGCATAGTGAAGCCTATGGGGAGACCAGTGACAGTAATGTAATCTCTTGTTATAGCTACATTTTCGTTTTGCTTTTTTTAATCCCTCAATCATGGTAATCCAAGAGGAAAGGCCATGCTTGATCGGAATACTCTGAACCCAAAACAGTCTGATGTATTGTCTTAAGAGTATTCCATGCTGGTTTAGAATGAATATCTTCCAAAAGTGTGTAGTAAAATAATGAGATGACCCCCCTTATATTCCCTCCAGGTGTGCAAGATAGCAGTGAATAGGGGAGTCTGATATTAGCAGTGGCAGAGAACAGAGTTTTGAACTCAAGTAGTGCTTTAATTGGAGGAACCTCCAAAAAATAAGACTTCTCAAGGTGCAATTCTGCCCCCTCTTGCGAGCTCTTCGTGCCAAGTGGCACACGCGCTTACAGGCCACCTATGAAGACAATGAATGGGCAGACATCCTAGAAGCTCTGGACTAGGGCATGTGGGAGGCCCGCTTGCAGTTTTGCCTTTTCAAGACGCTACACACCTGGTACTGAACACCGTCGAAATTGAACAGAGCAGGACTTCTCTCCCATGCGAACTGCTGGCGATGCGCAAACACCCACTGTGATATAACACATATTATCTGCAAATGTCCTTCAATCCACCCCTTCTGGTCACACATCAGATCGGTCTTGAGTGCCTCCATGTCAATACACCTAACACTTACCTCCTCAGTTATCCTCCTCCACGATGTAAGAAATTCACCGGAGCTCTCTCGCCCACAGCGTCGCCTCCTCCATACAGTCTTGGCCACAGCCAAGATATGTATTCTCCATCAGTGGAGGTCGCCCATACCCCCATCACAGGAGGCCTGGCTGGTGGCAATGATTCAAACGGCCTCACAGGAGCGCGTCATTTACAACCTGCAAGACCAGACTGAGTTATTTCTACAGACATGGGCACCCTTCCTCCACGCCGAGACCATTGACCGACACCCTGCCCCAGGTTCTACGCCCCCTTGAATCACATTGAACTACACTGAAACGCATAACTGACAATTGTTGTAACATGGAATGCTTACTTCCCTCCTCCCTTCTAATTCTTCTCCCCGTCACCCTCGATACCTGTGTAATGCCGATGCCTGCCTCCCCTCCTCACCCTCCCCACTCCAACCACACCTTACCTTCCCCCCCAAATTTCCCCCTTCTTTCCCCTCCTCCCTCCCCCATTTCCACCCCCTCCCCCTATGCCCTTATGAACCCCACACCTCACCCCTCCTAGTCCCTCCCACGCCCTTCTGCCCCACCCCCTTCTTTTTGTTTTTTTGCCTCTCTCTGCCCGCACCACCCCCCTCTCACATAATCCTCTCTTCACCCTCCCACCCGGACACGCAGACCCACTAAACAACAAGACCCCACCCCCGCGCCAAGGGAAAACAGATGCTGCCCCAGCCCCATCAGCCCTATCTTTTACCTCTTCTATCATGACACCAGCCCCGCAACAAAACATAGGTGAATCACTGGCAGTAAGGACTCAGGGCCTCCCTTCTTTTTTCCTTGCTCTCTTCCACAACCCTGGCCCTTGCCCCACCCGCTGCCTGCACCATCTGATACCAGGAGTCCTATTTGCTTGCCTCACCACCCCTCAGTACAGGCGTTGCCTCCTACCCAGGGTGCTCACCTCAACACCCCCCACCCGAAAGCCCTAGACCCAACAGACCTTGTCACACATGACATATGGGGGCCAGACCTACGCCAGGAAAACTGTGCGGTACCACTATTGGACTTTACTATTTCTTAGAGCATTTGTTAATATCTTCCAGTAGCTCTCTGATACTATCTCCTACCATATCTCCTGCGACTGTCCTCCTACCCCCCTCCCTTCTTAGTACTAGGTATTGTATCATCCTGTTTAATACTGTACGGAGTTATCACATCTAGCTGTTGGATGATGCTCACCCATACAGTATGTTTCTTCTTTATTTAATAAAAAATTGCAACACAATAAAAGGTGCAATTCTGCATGTAGAGCTTCAAAGGGCTTGACTTTGTCACCATCCATTAATTTTCCCACACTATTAATCCCTTTATTGGACCAGGAAGCCCACTGAAATGCGTTGGCAGAAATTCGTAGAGCAGCAATATTCCGGATGGGTGTGAGATTGTGTAGGAAGGCGTATTTATGGGTAAGCCTTTGATGACTGTTCGGTATCCATAAGACATGGGTTCAGTGGGTTCAAGGAATCAGCCATGACAGTATATATCCATGCTGGTGAGCAGATGCCTCTTTTTAGGTGTCTTTCTAGTTTCAGCCAGTCTGGAGGTTTAACATTTGGGAAGAATAGGCCTGGTGCTCCATATGATGGGCTGTGCCATATAAGATCATGTAGGGTTTTTGAAGAGCACCAAAAGTCATAACAGCATATAGTTTAGTAAGCGTTGCTGCTGGGACTACCATACAAAGTTTTTAATCATTTTGTCTCTTTCAAGTAATGGGGAAAGGATGGTCTTATATGGAAAATGGCATGGTTTACATATTCAGGGGTATGGCCTTGCTTTTTGATCAGTATATTTTGTACCCGGAGAATCATCCACATTTATATACCAAGCCCAAGACATGAGGTTTCTGGCTTAGACAGCAGTACTAAGATGTCATCAGCATAGAAAAAACACAGTTTTTGACTGGGAAAGTTTGACAATTAGCGGCACTAAGGCCTACAAAAACAAGAGAAGGGATAAGGAGCATCCTTGTCTTGTACAGCTATGGATCTTAAAGTAATCTTATCATTAGTCACTGCTGGTAGTTGCAGCCATGGGAGCCTGGTGCAGCCATTTAATTTTTTATATGAATTTTCTTTTAGTGTTCAGAATAAATATGGGCACTCTAGCCTGTCGATGGCTTTTTTGGCATCTGGGGGGCATAGTTTAATATCCAGAGCACCTGCCATATTAGATGGAAAATTGTTCTCATATGATGACTGAAAGTCCTACATGTGACAAATCCCACCAGATTGTCATGTATTAATAATGAGATGGGGTAACCTTTGTACAAGTATTTTTGCAAGAATCTTCACTTCAGAGTAGATGAGGGAGATGGGTCCATAACTGCTACACAGGAGAGGTTCTTTGCCAGGTTTCTATAAGAGTGATATCATGGCTCTATTGAATTCTTGAAAAATGCCTCTTTTCCCACCTGCCTCCTTAAAGACATTGCAGAGTAAGGGGTGAAGGTTTCCACATTGATCTTGTAAAATTCAATGAGAAACTTGTCATCTCCAGGAGCTTTGCTATTTGGCATATTCTTGATGGCTTCCTTAATTTATTTTTCCTTACTATATCCCTCCGGGGTCAAGGTTGCCTCACCAGTAAGCTTAGGGAGGCACAGGTTATGGAATTGTATAAACGTTATTTCGGTCAACAGACCTTGAAAGAACCAACATAGACATACATAAAATATTAACATTTACATATTCCCAATTCATTAGATTCTTCAAAACAGCTCATTAAAACATAAACACAATTTACATGTAGATTAAAATAGATAATAAGGAACTATATCCATTTAGAATCATTTAAATAAAGGAATAAAACTTTATGAAATAATGAAGTGTTGGATTTCAAGCCTTTCACTATTGTAGGTTAATGCTTTGTGTATTTAGGGCAGTCCAAACTGATGATCAACGATTAGAATAAAAAAATCGCAATAATGCACTTTTTTTAGGTTGTTACTATCAGTCGTAGCTTCTTTGTATACCTTTCCAACACACCTTTAAAGTGTTATTGTGCATAAGCAAGGGTTAATACTAGTTACATATGAGACGATAAGTCAATGTGCCCCAGGCCTTCAACTTTTCTTTTTGTTTTTTTGCATTAATACATTGTAGGCTCTAAAACGATACGAGCTGTTGTTCGCTGACCATGGTTAGGGAAACACATTAAGACTAGCTGACAAAGTGCATGGTTACAATTGTGCCTTCCTTCTGATTCCCCACATGTTACTTAAAAATGTAGTGGTCGCACAAACAAACAGAGATCTTACTTCAGAGTTTAAAATGCGCAAGGCCACACTGTAGTCCCTAGTGCCCAGTTATTTTCATATGGGGACAACCCACCTCCTCCTGGGGACTGAATATGCTGGGCAGCCAAACAAGGCATGGCCTATAGTTTCTCTAGGGGCAGAACAGCATGGACAGCCCCTGCTGGCAGAGGTGATACCCGACCATGAACTTGTGAATGTATTCAGAGCAATTGTGCCATGTCGAAATTGGATATATAGCTTTCTATCAGCCGGGACCTGTATCAAATCAAGGAAACTCTCCAGCGATCGCTGTTGTTTAAAGTCTAGGAAATCCCATGTTAGTCTTCCTAGGTTGCTGTTCCTGATCTCATTTCCAAATACCCAATCCCAATACATGGATTTAAGTTGTTTTTTTGTGGGGAGGTCTTGAGGATAATTACAACCTCCCATCAAGCCAATGTTTTTAATGAAGTGTTTAGATTCCTTATCCACCCTATCTTCTTCTGTGTATCCAAAGTACATACTTCCTCCCAAGCTAAGGCATATGGGTGCAGATCTGGGGTTGTAGGGAATCTCAGCCAGACCAAAAGTGGTCGTAATTTGGCCATGTCCTTTATAGATTTGACACCCATGTCAAATTTGAGAGGACGTAATGGTGTGCTTGATGGAAGTGAGACTAAATTACCTTTTTTCAATTGCAGAGAGATCATCCACATTATCAAACCCCCACAACTCTGCACCATACAGAGCACAGCTAACTGCCTTGGTCTTGTAGATATCTAGTGCTGGAGTGACCGATTTAGTGTATGATCCTGAGTGTTCCTTTCTCAGGGCTCCTACTATCTGTCTAAACTTAAGATTGGTCTTGATCAAGTGGGGCTTCCAGGACATTCCCTCAGCCAGCTTTACACCCAGGTATTCGAAACTACACACCCACTCCAATCTAGTGGTATCTAAAGTAAAGTAGCCTCTAAAAGATTTATGTGGATTGAGCATCATTGGTTTTGTGATACTAGTATTAATTTCTAATCCCCTCTCATCACAGAACGCTTTAAATTGGTTTAGTAGCGTCTGGAGTCCACTGGGGGTTTTGGAGACAAGGAGCGTGTCATCCGCGAAGAGGAGGGTAGTGATCTTCATGCTCACCAGGGAGGGAGCTTCAACTGGTATTCTGGCTAAAAAATCCACAACCTGGTTAATATATAGCGAAAACAGTGTGGGGGCCAGCACACAACCCTGACGAACCCCCCCTATTCATAGTAATGTGGTCAGACACTTGGCCCTGATTTCTCCATCGCACCCTGGCATTGTTGTCTTCATAAAGATTAACAATCAATGCCAGGATCTCCAGGGGCATCCCTATATCTCTCAGTACCTCCCAGAATTTTCCACGTGGCACTAAGTCAAATGCTGACTTTAGATCTACAAAGGCGATATTTAGGTATCCTCTCCCCAGAACCACAACTTTCCAATAGAGGAGAATAAATCTAAAAACCTGGTTAATTGTCCCAGTCTTTTGTCGAAAGCCTGCCTGTAGTGGGGATAGTATATTTTCGTCAGTCATCCAATCCTGGATTCTAACTAAGAGGGTACGGCTGAACACCTTCTGGATGCAATCTATTAGGCTAATAGGCTTATAGTTAGCTGGTTTGCTGTGATCCCCTTTTTAAAAACTGGTATTACTTCTGCTCCCTTCCATGACTCTGGGATTCGTGCTCTCCCTGCAATGGCAGTAAAAAGTGACAACTTATAGTTTGACCAATTAGTTTTATCAAATTTAAACAAATCACCAGGTAATCCGTCTGGTCTCGTGGCTTTTGCAGCTACAATAGATTTGATTGCAGTTTCTATTTCCTCCTTAGTGAAGTTAACTCTTACTGGGTTTGGTGGTAAATCTACAGGAGAGATCCCTTTGGAACGGATTGTAGTAGCAGAGTAAAGGGCCCCAAAATGCTCCTGCCAATCCCCAACTGTTATGTTGTGTGCTAGTGCGGGTTGGTTTCCCAAGTCGCCCTTTCCCACCAGAAACCAAAACTTCCTATAATCTTTCATCGCACAAGCCTCCCCAATTTGTTTCCACTTATCCTCATCCCAGTTCCGCTTGTCCTTCTTGATGGCTAATTTAAAAAACCTCCGTAAATCGCGTACCAGCGGCTTGTTTCTATTTTTGATGGCTCTAACTAATTGATGCTTTAGAGATCTGCACTCACTTGAGAACCATGAGCTATTCCTGGATGTAGCCCCAGCGCCATGATTAGTATGTGTGGGGCTGGCTACAAAATAAGTAGTAAGATACTCGAAAAATATTGTGTGCAGCCTACTAACATCTTCCACTTCGCCTGTAGTCACTGCAGGGGATTTCATCCCCAACAACCAGGTCAATAGATCCTGCTTAATTTTGCTAAGCTTAGTTTTATCCCTAAGGATCAAGGGCCATTTAAGATGGCGCTTGTCATTAGTGGCTACTATCTCTTTTGTAATCAAATTACTCCTGGGAGGACTATCAAACCCCTCCTAGGGGGAGACTAGTTCCAAACTAAGTGGGTTGTGGTCAGTATCTCTATTCTTAATTATTTGCATATCAATTACCATGGACCACAACTTAAGATCTACTAAGATATAGTCTATACGACTTGCTCCTATTGGACTGATGAAGGTCAATTTGCCTTCTGTATCTGATGCAGTCCTGCCATTAGTGGCCCTTAGCCTATGTTCGATAGTCAGAGCATTTAGCTGTAGAGCTGGTTGAGACCATTTCTTAATCAGGGGTAAGCTTAGCAGTGGGACATTCCAGAGTTTATCCTCATCGTTTACTTCGAGGATATCATCCTCATCCAGTGTCTCAAATGTTACATTAAAATAACCCCCAACAATCAGGGGGTGGAGGGACTGTTTATTACATAGGAGCTCATCCAAAGTCTGCATGATGGCAGATTTACTTCCCCCTCTAGTGCTTCTGGTGTATATGTTATAAATATCTCAAATGTAACCGGAGTTAGCTTTCAACCTAACAACTTGATTATCAGGGGAGTTCGTCAGTATCTCCTGGACACTACAATTAAGTGCAATACTAATCCATATCAGCATTCCGCCTGCTGGACGACCTTTTTTTAAGCTAATGCAGGCTGATGAACCGATACATAGCTTGGCAAAAAAGTTGGAGCTAAACTCCATGTCTCCTGCAGGATGCATATATTGTGGGACTATACTAGCTGTACCCAATGAGGCAGACTCCTCTTGCTTCGGATTCCAGCCACGCTCCATGAGATTCATTTGAGCGATTTAGAGCTTATGGAGA
The DNA here is from genome assembly GCA_963921515.1 of Calotriton arnoldi. Classification (NCBI taxonomy): domain Eukaryota; kingdom Metazoa; phylum Chordata; class Amphibia; order Caudata; family Salamandridae; genus Calotriton; species Calotriton arnoldi. Next base: position 37,608 of record CAWUFW010019523.1, read on the forward strand.
TCTCAAGAGGAGCGTGAGAAGGAATCTCAAGGCCTTTCTCTTCATTAATAGATGACTTCCTAACATCAAATATAGCGAGGCCCTGACTATGTGTAGGGTTTTCCCTAACGAATGGCATTGCAGAATTTGTGCCATCCTTACAGACTGTCAATGACAATGCTTCAGTATTTTCAGGAGAGTCTATACACAAGGCAGTGCAGGAGATACTAGGTTCTATTGGCGTAGGTATAGAACTGGGCTTTAGTCAGTCAATTTCTGCTAAAGGGGATGGTGGAATTGGCCTGTTAGTTTTTAGACTATGGAACATGGCATCTTCTTCTGCTGCAGTGGGTCCCCCTATCAGCATTCACAGTGGGCAGCCCCAGTGATGCATTGTTTAGGATTGTCATTGAAGGACCACACTAGCAAGATCCAAAGACAGTGCCTCTTATTGCTGCATGATGCCATCCCAGGGTGCTATGGGTATGTTCACGCTGAAGGTCTCCAGGCACACCGGAGGGGGGTGCAGTCACTGTCCACTCATCGCCCCACACAGGGAGTGGCTGGCACATGCAGGCGCTGAAGAACACTACTCAACCAGGGATGGTCTCGTGGTAGGCCGCAGGCACAGAGTGAAGTGGGTGGGGCTCTATGGATGGCTCCAGCAGCAGGGGAAAGGTTGAAGATAGGCCTCAATCAGGGGACTGAGAGGGTCAGTTGGTGGTGCAGGCTATTGGGATCACTGGTCCCATTGCAATCCATGAACTGAGGGCCATAAGTGGGAAGGGTCCAGGCCTCGATCGGTTTTCCTGTGTGGGGGAGGGACAGCACAACTCCCAGCAGCGCAAGCTCAAAAAAGGCTACGTGTGGCAGCCGCAACTGTCAATGCAGGCCTGGGCCCTGCACAGCCGATTCAGCTCTGCAGCAGGTCGAGGGGCAATCACCAGGCGGAGCAACTCCAGGAGGAATGGGCCCCACTCACAGGCTGAAGATGCAGCAGTGCTGCAGGCGAGAGGTGAGTTCTTGGCGATGCAAGGGATCCTCACAAGGGGGCCATCCTCTACCGCCCATTCGTCACGGCGGCCATAGCACTGAGCCGAGAGGAGTTGAGCTGACTGCACTAGTGTGGGCCAAATGGGGGCTGCGCTAGGCAGGGTTGTAGAATCTGGGTGTAGTTCTGCCAGCACAGATGTTTGTGGCTGTGAGGGCTGGGCACGGAGCAGTGCTAGTTCGTGTCCGCAACCTTTGCTGGCTGGCCATGCCCCCATCCAGGCCACTATCATTAGTTGTTTAGACTATTGTATATCAGTGTTTTTAAATGCTTTATCAGCTGTGTTGAAAAAGTGTCAGCGTACCCAAAATGAAGCAGTCAAACTAGCCATTGAACTGACTAGGTATGCATCGGCTTCCGCTGCTATTGAGGTAAAGAGCACTACATTGAAATCCCATCTCTCAACTTGGTCCTCAGGGCTTTTCATCACTCCAGACCTCTTTATCGGAGAAAGAAAAAAACATTCTACATCCCTTGTCACTCTTACCTACTCCTAGAATTAAGCAAGATCGATTTGGGGGGGATAGCGTTTTCCATGGCAGCTGCCAAATTTTGAAATTCTTTGCATCTAACCTTCTGCAAAATGCCCATATCTAGTAAAGCTGTGAAGACCTGGCTCTGTATGCAAAGTAATATTCCCTTTTGTTCCCCTTGCTGTTGCATGTTATGGGCTCTAGATGTGTGACATTATCATCTAAGGTATTATGGTGTTAATATCTTCCTATGCCATGACACTTTACCAGTATTTTTTAGCTTAAAAAATTACAAAACATATCATATTTCAACTTCAGTTTGTGGAATTTTTGTATTGCTCAAGGTCTTGTTATAGCCTTCCTTTTTTTCATTTAGTTTCTGTAAGCTGTGTCCCACAGTCTCTACTACCTTTGTCTCTGACCTGTAGTTCTTGACAAAAAGGTAACAACAAAGGTTCTATTATTGTGTGATCCAATATGTCTCCCAATAAAAATAGTATTGTGTGGCTGGGCCTAGTGCCTGCATAACAAAATGTACCAAAGTGCGACCTAGAGCCATCATATTTCACCCAGCAAAATAGCAAAATCAACGCTTTTGTAGATAGGTGAGGAATTTGAGCCCTGCTTAGCAGCCACCCAGGGACGCCTACCAAACCCAGACTTTTCTAAAAACTAGACAACCGAGGGAGTCCAGGGTGATTTGACTTGTGTCAATCTCACAAGATTTTTATACCTAGAATTGGCTAAAAACACAAAATGTCCTTACATTTCTGTGACGAAAGGTTCTGGAATCTATTGGCATCCACAGATATCCTGCCACCCAGTTTTCCCACACATCTCCTGATAAAAACGGTATCCCACTTCTTTGGGTGGGCATAGCACCCATGACAGGAAACAGGCCAAAACGCAACATGGACAGATCAAATTGTTCCACTCCATACTGACCCTTTTTTTGCAATTTGGATGGCTGCAGAATTTGAGCCCTAGCTCAGCCAGCATTCAGGGATCCTACCAAACCCTGACATTTCTGAAAAGTAGACACCCAAGGGAGTTCAGGATGGTATGACTTGCATGGATCGTGTGATTTTTTTACCCATCAGCCCTTGCAAGCCTCAAACTTTCCTAAAAACATATATTTTCCTTACATTTCTGTGATGGAAAGTCCTGTAATCTGCAGGGATCCACAAATTCCCTACCATCTAGAGTTTCCACTTTTGTTCTGATAAAAGCAGTACCCCACTTCTAAGGGTGGGTCCAGCACCTATGGGAGGAAAGGCCCCAAAACCCAACATATATAGATCAAATGTTTCCACTCACAACTGAAACTTTTTTGCAATGCGGGTAGCTGTGGATTTTGGACCTGGGCTCAAGGAAACCTACGAAATCTAGAAGGTTTAAAAAACTAGACACCCAGGGGAGTCCACTCTTGAATGGATCCCACAACCTTTTCTTAGCCAGAAGCCATTAAAAACCTAGAATTTTGCTAAAAACACTCATTTACCTCACATTTCTGTGATGGAAAATGAAGGAATCTGCAGGGATCCCCAAATGTCCTACAATTTAAAATTCCCAAATGTCTACTGATAAAAACAGTGACCCACTTGTGTGGGTGGGCAGAGCTCCCTCTTCAGAAAAGGTCCCAAAATGTGAGATGAGCTGGGATCAGGACCAGACAATTCTGTAAACTAGACTCTATCTGGGTAGTTCAGGGTGGTGTGACATTCATTGATCTCATGATATGGCTTTGCCCAAAAGCCCATGCAAACCTCAAATGGTGCTAAAAACGCACATTTTGCTCACATTTCTGAGGAAATAATCCAGAATCTGGGGGGATCCACAAATTTCTTACCATGCAGCATTCCCTCACATCTCCCAATAAAAACAGTACTCCAATTCTGCGTTTGGGACGAGTGCAATCAATAGGAAAGGACCTAAAACGCAACATGGGCAGATCAAATTTTCAACTCAAAACCAACACTTTTTTGCAATGTAATGAACTGTGGATTTTAGGCCTAGACTCAGGAGCTATCTGGGGAAACCTACCAAACCCTGGCATTTCTGAAAATTTGATACCTGGTGGAGTCCAGAGCCATTTGGCTTGCATGGATCTCGCAACATTTTCTCACCCAGAAACCCTTGCAAATCCCAAACATTTGCTAAAAACACACAATTATTCTCACATTTATGTGAGGGAATTTTCCAGCTATCTGCAGGGATCTACAAATTTACTACCACCCAGCATATCAACTCTTCTCCCAATAAAAATGGCACAACACTTGTGTGGGCAGACCTAACACCTGCGATACATCGACTCAAAGTCGATGTGTTTATGCAATGTAGGTAGCTGTGGATTTTCGGCCTAGGATCGGCTGCCACCTAATAGACCTACTAACCACAACATTTTTGCAAACTAGACATCCGGGAAGTCCAGGGTATTGTGAATTTCATGGATCTCAATATGTTTTCTTACCAAAAAGTCCATGTAAACCGAAAGGTTTGGCTAAAGCACAGTTTCCATTCATTACTGTTTTGGAATGGGGCTGTTTTCAGCTCCCTTTAAGGTCTCAAGAAGACGTTTCTTGGGTGCCAGCCCTGCAAATGACATACTTGTGTCAGTGACATGCAGGACCATCACATCCTTAGGCCTGTAGACCCTCCCACTGCGACCAAGAGGGAGGGTGACTTAGGGCCAGCACACAATAGCTGCTACTCCAGTGCTGGGTGCTTGGACGTGACCAACATGTTCATAGCACCTGTTTGTGACGGGAAACAGCATTTACAACGCTGTCTGCACAATGCGGTACTTTTACAACGCGGTCGTTACAACGACCACGTTGTTACCACGCGTACCATTGCATCGCAAGTCGTTTCAACGACTTGCGGTAGGGGGCGCGCTGGTGTTGGATTTAAAATCCAACACCTTCCCTGCTGAAGTAAGACCCCTGACCCTCGGTCGAGGTCTACTCTCTCCCCAGCAGCTCCGCTTGCTCAGCCGGCTGCTCTCATAACTCTGACCTGCCTCCAGGCAGGTTCGAGGCTGCTGCCCGCCCGCTGGTGCCTGGGCCTGCTGCCCGCGCCGCTCAGGATCCGCCTGCTTCAGCCCGCCCTTCGCTTGCCCCTCGCCTGCAGCCCCCTTAGCCTTAGATTTAGCCACTTAATTTATTTTTCTTTACCGCCTCTGCTTCCCTTCCCTGTTTCATTTTCCTTCCCTCCCGGTCCAGCCCCCGTTCCCGCCCTTGCAGCCCCTCCCCCCGGTCGGCCCCTCTCCTGCCTCCCAGCTTCCCGTCCCTCCCCCCTCCCCTTTTTAATGGCGGCTGCGTGTAGCGGGCGTGCCGCTGGCGTGCCAAAGCCGCGCCAAAGGCAAGCCCGTCTGCGACCTGACCGCGGCCAGCGCCAGAGACCCTGGCCCTCGAACCATCCACCGCTACAACACAACCGCCCTCCTCGCACTCAACCCAGGAAGGCACAGTGACTGCCAACAGGCCACACCGAGCATGACACACGGCCAGTTCTCCTGCCGCCACTGCCGTCAGACCTTCACCACCGCTCCAGTCGTCGATGCCACTGACGCCCTAAGATGCATCCTACTCAACGTGCGCTCCATGCACAGACACGCCATGGAGATCTAGAACCTGCTGGACTCTCTCTCGCCCGGCGTTGCTATTTTCACGAAAACCTGGACTGACGCCTCCTCCGCCCCTGACATCGCCATCGCCATCCCGGACGGATACAAGATCCAGAGGAAAGACCGCCCCAACCACCCGGGAGGGGGTCTTGCCATCATTCACAAAAACTCCCTCCGCCTCACCACCTCCAGCGAAACCTTCCCCTCCTCCGAACACCTGCACTTCCAGATCCAGACCAGCCCCAACTCCACACTCCGTGGCACCCTCGCCTAAAGACCCCCTGCCGCCATCACCGACCTCATCGCTCCCCATGCCATTGCCTCGATGAACTACATACTAATCGGAAACCTGAACTTCCACCTCGACAACCCCAGCGACGCCAACTCCACCACCCTCCGTGACAACCTCACCAACATCGGACTCAAACAACTCGTTACCACACCGACTCACAGGGCAGGACACACCAACTTCACAGGAGGAAACAGCGTCCACTTCAGCCACACCCCACAACCCCCTTGGACCGACCACCACTGCGTACACTTCCCCATCGACAAACCCAAGGCACCCAAACCAGCCCCACGCCCACCTCGAAGGAACTGGAGTAAAGTCACCAACGAGCAACTCAACTTCACCATCATCCGAGACAACCACACCACGGCACCCGACGCCAACCTTGCAGCCAGGGAGTTCCACACTTGTATCGCCAACTGCGCGGACAAGCTCGCCCCGCTACGCAACCCCGACAAACAGCGCCCCAGGAAAGCCACCTGGTTCACCACCGATCTCCAAGAAGCCAGATGGACCTGCAGACGCCTGGAGAAGAACTGGAGAAACAGTAAGACACCCGGAAACTACACCACCTACAAGGACGCCATGACGGACTACCACCAACGAATCAGAACTAACAAAAGGACCTTTATTCACAACAAAATCCTTGCCAACTCTAGCAACTCCAAGGAACTTTTCTCTGTCATCCAGGAATTCACCAATCCCCGCAGCGAAGCCATGGACATCACCCCCTTCTAGGACCTCTGCGACAAACTCAGATCCTACTTCCACATGAAGATCAAAAACCTCTACAACAACTTCGTCGACCATACGCCTGACTCCGCAGCCGGCCTTCCCTCCAGCCACACCAGCCAGCCCACCATCTCCACCTGGACACCGATCACGGCCGAAGAGACCGCCTCGACCATGAAAGGCATCCACTCAGGAGCCCCCACCGACCCCTGACCACCGCACATCTACCACAGAGCCGCCATTGCGCCTGAACTACAACGCACCATTAACACCACCTTCGAAACCCGCACCTTCCCAGACGACTGGAAACTCGCAGAAGTCAGGCCCCTGCTCAAGAAGCCATCAGAAGACCCCACGGACCTCAAGAACTACCGACCCATCTTGCTTCTCCCCTTTGCTGCTAAAGTCGCGGAGAAAACAGTCAACGCGGAACTTACGAGATTCATCGAAAACAACGCCGTCCTCGACCCGTCTCAATCCGGATTCTGAAGCAACCACAGCACCAAGACCACGGTACTCGCCACCACAGACGACACCCACGCCCTCCTCGACCAAGGCCACACCGCAGCCTTGATCCTACTCGACCTATCAGCAGCATTCGACACCGTCTCCCATCGCACACTCATGGCCAGACTACACGATGCCGGCATACAAGGAACCGCCCTCGACTGGATCTGATCATTCCTCACAGGCAGAAGCCAAAGGATCAGACTGTCGCCCTTCCTCTCCGACCCCACGGAAATCACCTGCGGGGTCCCACAGGGGTCATCACTCAGCCCGACCCTCTTCAACATCTACATGGCCTCCCTCGCCGCCATCGTCCATCAACACGGCCTCAGCATTGTATCCTATGCCGACGACACCCAGCTCATCCTCTCCCTCACCCAGGACCCCACCATCGCCAGACTCAACTTCCAGAAAGGAATGCAGGACATCGGGGCCTGGATGACCAACAGCTGCCTAAAGTTCAACTCTGGGAAAACAGAAGTCCTCGTCCTCGGAACCACCCCTTCAGCATGGGACGACACCTGGTGGCCCACCGCCCTCGGCAGCCCACTGACCCCCACGGACCAACCCAGAAACCTTGGCATCGTACTCGACTCATCCCTCTCCATGAACTGACAGATCAACGCTGTAGCCTCCAGCTGCTTCAACACCCTCCGCATCCTCCGTAAGACATTCAAATGGATCCTCCCCCGAGGCAAGGAAGACAGTCACCCACGCACTCATCACCAGCAGGCTGGACTATGGAAACGCACTATACACCGGCATAAACAAGTCCCTACTCCGCAAACTCCAGACGATACAGAACACCACTGCCAGACTCATCCTCGGCATCCCTCGACACGAGCACATCAGCCAACACCTACGGAAGCTCCACTGGCTCCCCGTGGAGAAGAGAGTCACTTTCAAGATCCTCACTCACGCCTACAAATGCCTACACAACATCGGACCCAAATACCTCGATGACAGAGTCACCCTCCACGTACCCAAAGAAACCTCCGATCTGCCAACCTCGTCCTCGCCAAAACCCTGCGCATCCACAGAGCTAAAGCAGGTGGATGATCCTTCTCTTACCTCGCGGCCAAGACCTGGAATGAGCTCCCGACAAACATCAGACGTGCCCCCTCCCTGAACACCTTCAGGAAGATCCTCAAGACCTGGCTCTTCGGCTGAACAGCACTACTGACCCACGCCCCCAGCGCTTTGAGACCCTCACGGGTGAGTAGCGCGCTTACAAACCCCTGATTGATTGATTGATTGCTGTTGCGCAAACTGGAGTAGGAATAGTAAATAATACTAGTCCTAAGTCCAGCGCGCCCCCTACAGCAAGTCGGTGTAATGACTTGCGATGTACTGGTTCACATTGTTACAATGCGGTCGTTGTAACGACCGCGTTGTAATGGCATGCAATGTATTTGGATGCGATGTGAAGATACATATTCGTTTGTGACTGTTATGGATGTGAATGTCACGTCTATAGAGCCCAATAGGTTAAACGGGAGTTGTGCTTGTTTACCATTTCTACTTGGATAATGTATCTTACCTTAGTGGACAAACTATTTGTCAAACCTCAATTGAAACAAATACTTTTAATATGTACGTACTGAGCCACAGTCACCCTTCCATTCCTGTCCTTTAGGTCTAGCTCTCACCTCCTATTTTAATTTCTAATAACAATTAATTCCCATTCGGTGGAGACACAGCTCCTCCGCTTGCCTCTATTTACTTTGGTTGTGACTTCTTTGGACTTATTTTGAAAGGGAGTTATGCTTTTTTCCATTTCTGACTTGTATAATTTACATTCTGCTTCCCATCATTGGACCGGCTCTTGTGAACAGCCTCTGATCAAACAGCAGCTCTTATTAAGCATAATGTCCCCATACTGAGCTGCGATCTCTGTCTCACAATTGGACTTTCAATCATTTCAGCAGCTCATATCCCCATCTCTAATAATAATTGATACCCCTTCAGGTAAGACACAACTCCGTTCCCCTCCCTACAGCTACAGTGGCTATGCATGCTCAAAGCATTGTAAACCACATGAATCTTAGGCACAAGACCGGTTAGGTTATTGGTTATTGGTTAATGAGATGTTCCTTTGGCAGCAGCAATGTTTGGTGCAAGATCTTTACAAGTCTTCTATTATATATGGGGTGTTTAGGTTTCTTTTGAGCTTATTTTCCATTCTTGTGAGCAAACTCCAATGAAATAACAAGTGTCTCGTGCTTGTGCTGAAATTCCATTATTGAGGACACATCTCCTTTCTGTAGGCTCTGCATTGACATGCTGGCTATGCGTTCTCAGAGGTGCTAAATTCCCATGACTAGCCCAGCACTAAACCTATTGGCTCCTTTGACAGCAGCAATGTTTGTATCCTAGATTTACTTTCTAGGTCCTTTTATAGGTCTCGCCTAGGCTGTGCTTGTGCTGTCTCTTTGAGACATGCTGTATTCACTTAATGGACGTGAAGCTCCGCCCACTTTCCTCCAATCTTTTTATTTGGCTCCTGTCGCTGTCCTTTGTAAATGGTGGCTTCTCATTGGTCAATAGACGTAGTAGTCCCTCCTTAGTGCCACCTTTTCTCATGTTGTAACCTCCCATGAGGACACCTACTGTTACATGTGTTGTTACTCAGGATGTTTTAAATATAGCCTTAAGCACTATGTTCGTAAATACCTTTCTCCTTTCTGCTATTGCAGACAGGACATGCTCTCCATCAACCATTTCTGTACATAAAGATTTTTTTTTTCGAACGCGCAGCATTGCTCCGCACCTCACTTTATCTTTAACATGGCGCCCTCGTATCTTTGTTTTGTTGTGCACTCGCCACCCAATTGTTTTTTTAATTTATTTAAATTACATACAGACCTCTGCAAATTATTTTCTTCTGCTCGCCGGACAGGAACTCTTTAGAGCTCAGCCCAGGGGTGGTCAGAGCAAGCGGCATGCGATGCGAGGGGAGACCACTTACAACTTTGTTTTTTTTTTTCTAAAGCGCGGCAAGCTTTAACTTAAAAAATGGTGCTTCAAATTAAATAATGGAGGCTGTGTCTTTTTTCACTAATCTGGACCTGCGTTTCCAGACACACAAGTCCCCAAACAAACACACATATACACGTGCATGTGCACCACAGGTGTTTTTCTCTATGTTTTGGTTTTTACATGCGCAATATGATAGCTAGAGCTTCTGGCGCCCGGGGCTATTCCTCAGATTGCCGCCCATGGCAGGTAGCGGCGGGAGGGAGCGGAGGGAGGGTCTGGGGAAAAATTATGGCGAGCAGCAGGGGTGGATTGGCAGGGTTTAAGTTACAACGCCACTCTCTACTCCACTGCATAAGAAAGGGCGTGAAGCTGCGGCGTAAGCATAGAGCAATCCTCGAAGGTCAAGTCTCAGTTGATGAAGGCCCACCAGCACTAAAAAACTGCAGCACTACAATGCACAAAGGACAGAAAATACCACAGTGGTAGATTTAGTGAGAGGCGCTGCCAGTACAAACTATAATAATGGTAGTGGGGCAAGGAGTTGCACATACAAAGAGAGTACGGGTTTGGTAAGAAAAAAGCAAGGTTGATAGAAGGGATTGTCTGTATAATGTTGTGGTGCTCACCATTCAAAAACCCTGCTACCCACAGGTGTGACACAAATGACCAAATAGGAACAGTCATTCATAAACCAACATCAGAAGATGGGGGCACACCAATGTAGCAACATAGGACTATGATTCTTTAATAAATATACATGAGCACTCAAAGTTGGAGTAGTGAATGTATCTGTTGCTGTTCGCAGTAGAATAGAGTTGGGATACGATATCAGTTACATCGTATACATCTAACAAGTATTTCATCTTTAACACTTTCTCAAGACCCTGGGGCAGTTTTTTACGCAGCACACCGTTTCATGAGGAACAGTAAATCTGGGCCTTGGTTTTCTGAGGGTTGCTTTGTTTTAAGACTAAGTATGATCTTGTTTTGGTATTCCATATAAATAAAGACTGGGATGAGGACAAAGTGCATAGAGAAAATGGCCCAATTACTTAACAGTAACCTTCATTACACCTAGTCTTCCTTGTCCCAGCCATCACACCCTATCATACTACCTTGAATGTATGGCCTTCAGGTAGGCAATGTACTCCAGGATGATGCAGTGAATGTCATCCTCCTAATGGCACCAGTGAGGGTATATGGGCTGGCCCAAAATGATGCCCAGGGCCTTCAATGGTAGCGCTTTCGCGTGCTCCCCCTAGTCAGAGGGGAGCTTACAAATACAGGTACAACCTAACTAGATGTGCTCCCCCGTCGGTTTGTGCTCCCCGACGTCAGAGGGAGGTACAAATACAGCTATAACCTGCATGTTGGTGCCTGGCCGTATGTCTATGCCTCCCTAAAGCGCTGCAGCTGTTTGTGCGTGCGCCTGACCGAAAACTGTTATGGCATGCGCAAAGTTGGCAAACAATTACTGTTTTAAGCAATAATTTTGAATCTATTTTCGTATGTGTCTTCACAGGCTGGTTACCTCATGAAAGTCCGGGCCCGGTCCATGCAGCGCGCCGCGGTGGCGCGCTGTCTTCACAGGCTGGTTAACTGCCACAATCACTGGTAGTGATGGTAACGCTGCCGCGGGAGCTTCAAATTGAATGACAAATGACTTAGTGCGCATGCGTGAAATGACACGCATGCGCACTAAAACGGCAGAACACTGGGGGAGCGCAAGAATACCTGTATTTAGGAAAAGAGCATCCTGCGCATGCATTTACTGATAAGCATGCGCACAAACGAGGGGGTAGCACAGCCAGATGGGGAGATGGAAACGACAGAACACCGGCCGCCCCCAAAATAGTGCCGCCTGGGGCGGACTGCCCCCCCCTAGCTACGCCCCTGCTTTTTTCTATACCTCCACTTGTGTGCACCACGAGGCCAGCTTTTTAGTTTTTGCCGTATTATCCTTTCCTGAGGTCACGTGGTGCCTCTTACTTTCGTGCTTCCTTTTGTCCATTTAACTCAGCCCAGCATGGAGGCAGCACTTCCGAAATTGACCTGGACGAGACGCGCTGCCACCATAGAGGAGGTATGGGCACCCCCGTATTAGCAGCATATATGGGGGCAGATTTACAAGCCCCTTGCGCCACCGGTGTGTCACTTTTTGTGACGTACCGGTGGCGCATTTAACTGCTCCATATTTACAAGGACAGGAAAAGCCACCCTGCGTGACTTTTCCTTTCCTTGTAGATATAGCCCCTTTGCACGCAGCACTTTGCGTCAAAGGGGCGTTCTGCAGCACACATAGAAAGAGAAAATCATCTCTAATGATTGTTTTTGTTCAGGAAGGGTTCCCTTCCTGCACATAAACAATCATTGAAACAATGAAGTTTTTCAACTTCTATGTGTGCTAATGCAGCACACATAGAAGTTGAAAAACTGCATTTTCCAGATTGTTTTTGTGCAGGAAGGGAACCCTTCCTGAATAAAAACAATCTCCCATGACGCAGGCATCCTTGCACCATGGTGCAAGGGTGCTCTGCGCCGGTGCATGGCAGCAGTTTGTGCGCCATTGCAGGGGGAAACACAGAGATGCGACATATTGTTGTAAATATGTTGCATCCCTGTGCTTTGAAAGTGACTCAGTGCGGCGCAGCCAAATGGCTTGGGAAACGCACTGAGTCACTTTCTTGTAAATCTGCCCCTCGGTGTTTAGGTCTCAGCTCTAGATGGCACGCATGCGGAGTCTCGAACCGAGACATGGTGTTACTACGTTTGTGGGCTTCAAACCGCCCACAGCCTTCCCATTGGCTGGCACCATTGTCACCCCATTTATCATCCTCCCCATTTGTTAAGGCATGCATATGTCATGCCTTTTCCGAAGTTTAGCCCTCCCTGAGCGATCGGCCTCACTTCTTTTTAACAATACGCACAGCAATTTTTGTATTGTTTCTGCACTGCTTTATTTTTAGGAGAGCGTTTCCAAAGTGCGTGGGGCATTTTTAGTTTTCCTCAAAGAGTTATTTTTTCTGCTGGTCAATAAGTCATGTTTACTTGTAATTGCCCGGGCTTTGGGTAGGCGAGGCTGGCTGAAGTATAGTAATCAATAAGGGCCGAGCCCGGAGCAGGGCTTTCAGGTAGACTTTGCCGCCCCATTAATATCTGGGCATCTCCAGAGCTGCGGAAAACCAGATGCCTCCTTATAAACAACACGCATTGGTAATGCATCGGTTTTGCCTATGCGATGAAGCTGTTTTTATCGATCAGCATCCCGTTGTTTTTTATGCGTGTATTTTGTACTAACTCGGCATCCAAAGCCAACAGGACTAGGGGGCATATCTACAAGGGCAGGCGATAAAATTATCGCCGCTTTAGCGTCCATTTTCGGACGAAAAGCGGCGATAATTTTAACGCCCTATTAGCAAGGACACGCTAACGCGTGAATCCATGCTTTTCGCCCATTCTCATATCACCCAGCTTTGCATCTCTAATGAGATGCAAAGTGGGCGTTCCTCCCCAGAATAACGGGAGAAATGTCGCTAAGCGACATTTCTCCTATTATCAAGCCCCACGCTAAGAAGCATAGCGACAAGAAAAGTAGCGATAACCTCTGTTATCGCTACTTTCCTTACGCCTGCTTTGAAACCGACTTAGCCATGATATCCTATGGAAGGTGGATATCATGGCTAAGTATGTGTAGCCCTATCAGCAAGCTATCGCCAGAAGTTGTGCGATTATCGCTGGATTTCCAGCGATAATCGCACAGTTAGCAGCTTGCGCTCTGAATTTTATCGCTTTGGAGATAAGCGTTGCTGATAGCACGCTATCTCCGCGATAAAATTCAGAGATGGCCGGCGATAATTATCCTCACGCTAAGAGCGCTGAGCGATAATTATCGCCTGCCCTTGTAGATATGCCCCTTGAACTTTTATCGTACAGCCGCGATGCCTTTCAAGTACTTGTATTGTTCTGGGGATTGCGCTATTGTTGCAGCAGCACGTTTTATGCGTCTCTTTATAACTATTTCAGCATCCGTTACAAACCGGGTAAACACTTTTAAAGTGCGGCCATGTAACAACCTTGATCCTGCATTTAGCAAAAAATTAGTGTTGCAGCAGCACGCATTTTCAGCGTGTATTTTTAACTATTTACTTATAACTATGTTGTTGGCATCAGGTACCAACAGCATAAACACTATTACAGTGCCGGCGCGATGCCTTTCAAGTACTTTTTCACGCAGCATCCCATTTATTGTGCCTTCCTGTTGATTTGCATTCCTTTAACAATCAAACATACATTTGACGACAAATTAGTGTTGCAGCAGTGCTCATTTTATGCGTGTATTTTTACTATTTCAGCATCCCATGCCAACAGGCTAAAAGCTTTTACAGGGTGGCCCCAATGCCTTTCAAGTCAATGTATCTTTGTTTGTGATATTTTGTTATTGTTGCAACACAATGCATTTCATGCCTGTATTTTTGCCTGTTTCTGCATCCGATGCCAAAATGAAGACAACTTTTACAGTGTGGCCACAACAGAAAAAGTACACTTTTTAAAGGGCCTTTTCTCCAATTTTGTGGTTTAACAGGGCCTAATACTTTTACACTGCGGACACCAACAAACCACTCACTCTTCACAAGGCCTAGCAAGCAGCCCAATCCCCCTGCATGCATTGAAATGTATACTAATACAACTTCGTGTACACTGTAAGGAGCCAGAGGCCTCTGCAACGACGCCCACAGCGTAAACAGCCCACACAAAAAAGCCCGTTACTAGCACGCTCTCTGTTTTGTCAATAAAGCTCAAAGGATTTAACCACCTCACAGTAAGTATTCTTGACTTGTGGTCGACTTAGTTGCTTTTGTGGGCCCACTACAATGTTTTGGCAGGTCACTTTAAAGGTTCATTATGCACGTTTCAACCCATCCACAGCCTTCCCTAAAGGTTTAGGGCATCGCAGGGGCCTGCGTAACGCTCCTGTCAGGAAAGTTGCTGGTGCCATTTTGGCTGCCTGTTTTTTTGATACCTAACGTGAAATTTAATGCAGGCGTAAGGCCTATGATGTCGTGTCCACTGTGCGTGGGCAGAACGTAGGCTCATAAGCACAGACTTACAAGTGTCCTGTTACCAACTGGCTAAAATTGCTATCGAACAGTGAGATTGGAAAAAAGAAACGATTTCTGCAGAGCTATTCACAGTTTTTCCTATCTTCTTGCAATTTCCAGAGTTTTTTGTTAATAATGCACTTTAAATCATTGTGCATGATCAGAGTCCCTGTACAGATAGTTACAAACAGTTATATGTCTTGCTTTCAGAATGCTGGCCCTGGTGCTTGCATATCCATCCATCCATCCATCCAGTCAATGGCATAATACAGAATGGTATCGCTCCTGTAATAATCGGTGCGTGCCCCCTAAAATCCATTTGGATTGGCTGCCTCACACATATGCACAGTCCTTGGGCCAAGCAAGGGGCCCCGGAGGTATCCCCGCACCTATTTCAACAGAGGATGCTGAGGCAAAAGTTACCCGCCTGGTGCTTTTCTGTCTGCCTCTTCGTCGTCTGTCTAAGCCCAAATTAATTACTAGTGCCTCACATTCATTTTGAAAATTTCTCCTTTCCCCTCCCTCCCTCATGTATGCCTTTCTTTTTTTTTTTGTGGAGTTTTATATAGCGCAAACTAGACCCGAAGGTATCAGAGCGCTTTACATGAGCACCAAATTACGTTACAGACAGACACATTCATTTTTGTTAGGCATGGGGAGATTAAGTGATTTGCCCAGAATCACAGAATGTTGAGCGTCCCTGCTGGGGCTTGAACCCGGTTCCCCAGCTCTAAGGTCCACCGCCCTAGCCGTTAGGCCACATTCCCTCCCTCATCTGCTTACCTGTCCTGTCCCTCTTATTAGCCTGTATATCTGTACATGTGTCTACCGGTTTGTTCGCTCTTTGTGAACGTCACACAGAATATACTCTTACTGTCTCTCAGCAGATGTTGATTTCTTTCATTTCACTAAATGCCACACAGTTCCACTCCACACAATTCAACTCCACATGTTTCCAATCCACACCACATATTTCGACAGCAAACCACATAAATAAACTCACCAGCACAATTGCACAACACACCACATACATCCAATCCACACTACATGATTCCAAATCATGCCACAAAATTTAACAGCACACTACATAATTAAACTCCACTACATACCACTCCACAAAATAGCAATCCACATAATTAAACTGCATGACACACAATCCAACTCCACATAATCCCAGTACAATCCATGCCACATAATTGCTATCCACATAATTCCGCTGCACACCATGCAGCATAATTCCACTACGCATAACTCCACTCAACTCCACACAATTCCACAATAAACAATACAATCCTACCCACATAATTCCACCACACACATCCACTCTGCTCCATAACACAAAACTAAAAGTCATTCACAATGCCAATGGCTCTCGGATTGCCGAGACCTATTGGCTTTGCCAATGCTAGTTGTTTTTTATTTTTTTATGTCTGCTAAAATAAGAGACTGTCCGTGGGAACTTTATTTGAATTAAGTGTTTAAAGTTTACGTTCAGAGCCAGCTGCTCTACTTTCACAGCTGACAAACTATGTGCGCTTGAGCCATATCGCAACTTACAGGGAAGTGTTGCTTGCATTCAAGCTATATCTCATGCTTTCTACAGGGCGCCACATGATGCATTTGAGCTCCTGCTCACGCTTTCTTTTCTTAGCTACGTGAGGAGCACAGAAATTCACTTACAGGGAAGAGGTGCAGCGTACCCCCAGGCATGTTTGTAAGGGTATAGACATTGCCATTTACAGCGGCAATGGCTAAAAATCTCACAAATGCGAGACCTATTGCATTGCAAATGCTTGTGAATATATTTTTCACTTTATTTGTTGCTCTTTGGACACAGCGTTCCTCTTCTGGTGCAATGAAGTAGAGATCGCATTAACAGCTTCATGCCCATCTTCTCACTTTGGGACAAATTGTCCATCCATACATCTATGTTTTTATCTGCATTTTTGACCCAAATCTACAGGCAGAATTACGGTCTCCAGGCAAAGAAAGCTGAGTTATGTTATAACACATTTCTGCTCAGTTGGGAAATTGACACGTCACTTTTCATGCAGACACACCAAGGTTAAAACTACGGGGCAGATTTACAAGAAGTGACGCATCGCTGCCGCAACGCAGCGATGCGTCAAAACATTTGCGTCAACACAAGTCCCCGAGCATGCGTCAAATTTACATCTTGGCGGACTGCGGCGCAACGCGTCAGCCTGCGTCAGCAGAACTGACGTAGGTGCCGCAAAACTGCCGCAAGGCAGCGTGACGCAACTGCCGAAAAAGTCATGTAAGATAGTTTTGCGTCACGCAACGCCAGCCCGAGCACCCTGCGACACTTCACACTGCGTGAAGCGGCAAAAAGGCACCCGGAAATCCACACAATTCACAGAAAAATCATTGGGGGACCACAGAGGAGTCTGCAATGGACCAGGAAGGACACTGCAGTAGTCAGGAGCCTCCGGCAACCACCCGCAGCAAAAGCCACCCGCACATGCTGAGACTGGTGCAAAGAGGAAATGCAAATCAAATTTTAGTCAGGAGGAGAATGAGATACTTGTCACTGAGGTCACCAATCACCAGCACTAACTCTTTGTGAGTTCGAAGTTGCCCCTTGCCAAAAAGGAGGCGATATGGCAGAGAATTGTCCAGAAGATAAATAGTGTTGGACAATCTAAGAGGACTGTCATTGACTGTAAAAAACGCTGGCACGACTGCAAGCGCAGAACCAAAGAAAAGCTTGCGGCAAGCTGTAAGGCAGCCTTACAAACTGGAAGAGGCAGCCCAGCAGAGCAGAAGGTCCAGGATGACCTGGAGGAGCGTGTGGCAGCTGTCATACTGGAGGAGTTAGTAACAGGAATATCGGGACAGGACAGTGCAGCCGTAGAAAGTGAAGAGCAGACAACGGGTAAGTCACAATAAGTGCACATATTTGAGTAATGGGTCATGGTGGTGATCACAGCTAGAAACGTCCCTGTGCCACAGTCTGATGTGTGCATCTTGGTGTCCTTGGACTTGTACACAATCACAACTATTCTTAATGTAAGTAAATCACATATTACAATCACACCTTGCAAATGTCTAAACAGCACTGCCATGTCCATCTCTGATGGAGCAGATATACTGGGCCTCATTTATGAATGGCCTTGATCCACTGGTATGTCACTTTTGGGAATGTTTAAAGTGAAGACCCGTTGGCGCAAGGACTCCATAAATGATGTCCACAATCCTGTTCTCACAACCGAGCAATAAGTTGTGTCAGGCACCAGTGTTGTACACGTGTGTGCTGAACAAGGACAGGTAAAGCCACCTTGTGTGACTGAACCTGTGCCTGTAAATAGCAACCTGTCAATGCTACATTTGGCATGTCAGTGGTGTGACATGTGAACCTTTGTGGTATTTTCCATGCAACACCTGTGCCCACTGATGATTGTTCAGATTAATTAACAATTCCCAATCCAAAAATGCATCTGAGTGCCATGCCACCCTACAGCTGGCCTACTGATGAGGAACAAGGAGGAATTCACTTGTGTGCCCAGCTCATTTATTCCTGTCAAATGCCCAATGTATTCCACTGCATGCATCGTAAGATAACTTAATAACAACAGATCGTTCATGTGTATGAAGGTGCACCATCATGTACAAAAACAACCTAACCACCAAGCTGGCATCCCAGCACCATGGTGCAAGGTTGCCTTATTGGGCAACGTGCCTACAAATATATGGGGGGACCAACAAGCAATTTGTCATGCATGTGTATCACTGTAAACAGGATTACATTTAATGCATTGGTGGTTCTAGGTGCTCATAATAATAACCCTCAGTGCCTGTGCAGGATGTAAAATTACATGATACATAGGGGCATATGTACAAGGAGTTAATGCCGCTGTTGCAGCACTTTTTAGATGGTACGGCACCGATTTCTTCATCGCCATATGTACAAGCTGCCGCTAACCTCAGTTAGCATCCGTTTACCAGCAAAAATGTTCATTACAAAGATCGCCACTTCTGTTAGTGACAGCTATCGAAAATGAGATGCAAGGTAGCTGTTTCTGTGCCAAAATGTCCCCAAAGCCCACTTTGTGATCTTTACAAGGAAATACTTGTATGGAGCAAGACCAAATAAACTGCCTCTGACTGCAGTTAGAGGCTGTTTTTTAAGACCAGAAAATAGCTGTACTCAAAAATTGAGCAAACACTTGGGGCCTCATTTCAGCAGGTTTCTGTGCTGGGCAGCGCTGCGAGGAATGTTGCTGCGCTGCCCTGCGACATAACTACAGGGCAGGACTGTGCACCATCAATAAGTGTGCATTCCTGGGCCTCATTCATGAAAAGTGTTGCAGCGCTGCAACATGACAGCGTTGCAACACTTTTCACTACGCCCTTCTTGTGACAACATGGATGCACTGTATTCACTGGACAGTGGTCCATGTCGCAAGTAATGACAGATATGTCTTGAATCCTGACATATCTGTCAGCGTTAAAGTCACGCATTGCTGCAGTTGTGTCACAAAAATGATGCAACTCCAGCAATGCGTGGGGACAGCCTATCCCTGTGGCACTGCGTCACCTTTACGCCTGCCATGAGGCAGGCGTAAGGTACTGACGCAGTGGCGTCCCACAATTGTTGCAGTGAAATCTGATGGATTTCACTGTGCCACTCCTATGAGGCTTTGTTGCGTGGGAACGCACACCCTGCAAACATCATACTTGAAGCAGGCATAATGTGTCACAGGGCTTCGCAAGGTCACGCATATGCCTGCATGCGTCAATTTGCAAATATGGTGCAATGTGGTGCTAGATTTTGCATGGTCTTTCTTGAAGGGTGCCAGTGTGTTGGCGCAGTTTGATATCCATCGGTGGAGGTAGCGTGCTGCTGTGTAATCATCTGTAAGTGTTGCAGGAGTGGTGGTGCTGAGGGAGTTTACGAGAAGTTCTACGGTGGCCTTGATCCATCTGTGAGGTGGGACGATGATTGTGGTGGGGTACGGTGTGCATGGTGAAGACGTGTTGTATACAATGATGGTTGGTCCAGGAGAGTCTTGTGGTGTGGCTGTAGTTGAAGTTCCTGCTGGTGGAGGAGACATGCTTGACTGTGTGTCATGCTATGTGGCTTCGTGCAGTGAATAGCTGTTTGAGTCTGATGTTGGTGAGCTTACATAGGAGGGTGTGGTCTTCTGGTCACTGGGGTTGTCCAGGTGGAACTAGAGTTCTTAAAGTAGGATGTCGTTGTTGGATGGGAGAGCCTGGGGTGCAATGAGGTTCCACAATGGTATCGGTGAATGGGGGTCTAAGGCCCGGAGTGCCTGCAGATGAGGGTGCTGCAGAGGATGTGGTTGTGCTTGGTATGGATCTGGAACTTGAGTTGTACGAGGGTCACCGTTGTGTCATTAGAGTGCGTGGTCAGTCGGAGTGTGTTATTTGTAGGAGATGACAATGCCTCCTCATGGATGGTCGGGGTGATCCTTGCGTGTCATTTAGTATCTGTCAGTGATGGCGATGGCGATGTCTGGTACTGAGCAAAGGTAGGTCCAGGTTTCCGTGAAGAAGGTGATGTCTGAAGTGGTTGCTGCAAGGAGGTCCCATATTTCTGTTGTGTGTTTGTGGAGGGACCATGCATTGATGAGGATGCAGTTGAGCCAGTCGTGTGCACTGTTGGTTGGCTGGACGGCACGAGGCACTGGTGTGCAGATGTGGCAGAAGGTGTGTTTGTAGTGTCAACAGGCGCCGGGTTCAAGAGAATTGCACAGTGTTGCTAGATGATAGGCGGTGTTGCGTCCAGGGTTGATGCCGAGGAGGGTGCTGGCGTTGTAGCGGAGGAGTTTCTGAGAGGAAGGGTCCATGTTGCTGAGCGCGGTCCAGGGGTGGCCGGACGCAGACGGGCTTGCCTATGGCTTGACTTGGGCATGTGAGACATACATTACAACGCAGGCATCACGTTGTAATGCCTTTACAATGCAACTTCAACAATGCAGTTGCCTTGACATAGCATGCCATTCCAACGCATTGTGCGGCCAGTAATGGAGATTCCAAAGTGTTAGTGTGGGCATTGGTGTTGGGGGATCAAAGAAGACTGTGTGCTCATGTGTGCAAAGATTAATTTTAGGGTGTGTTTTTGGGGTCAGAGATTAATTCTAGGGTGTGTTTTGGGGGTCAGAGATGAATTTTAGGGTGTGTTTTGGGGGTCAGAGATGAATTTTAGGGTGTGTTTTTTGGGGGTCAGAGATGAATTTTAGGGT
Organism: Calotriton arnoldi; assembly: GCA_963921515.1. Classification (NCBI taxonomy): domain Eukaryota; kingdom Metazoa; phylum Chordata; class Amphibia; order Caudata; family Salamandridae; genus Calotriton; species Calotriton arnoldi. The sequence goes on from CAWUFW010019523.1 coordinate 58,569, forward strand.
GTGTTTTGGGGGTCAGAGATGAATTCTAGGGTGTGTTTTGGGGGTCAGAAATATTAAACTTAGGGTTCACGTGGAGAGGTGTGGTGCAGCGGCCAGGGCAGCTGACTTCGGAGCACGGGGCTCATGGTTCGATCCCCGGCTCCGGCAGCAACTCAGCTCAGCACCATGTGACTCTGGGCAATAGCTCACTTAATTTCCATGACGGCCTCCAGCGCCTTGAGACCCGTAAGGGTGAGTAGTTCGCGCTTTACAAATACGGATTTACATTTTACATTTTACAGTGTGTTTTGGGGAGCAAGGGTTAGTCATAGGCTTCCACTCACTGTAGTGGGTATATTAATTTTTAATCCTATAAAACCAAGCAATTTCACTACTGTTGCAATATGGGTAGTATTAGTATGCATTGTAATGGAATGTGATGTAATGGTATGCGTTGTGACGTCATATATTCCTTTGGCACACCATTGGTACGCCCGCTGTGCATGTCCACACAGTGGCCACCATCGAGAAGTGCTGCAGGGGGGACTGGACAGCTGGGAGGTGGGAAACGCAGGATAGGACACTGGAGTGGACGCGGGTGTGTGTGTGTGAATGGGGGATGTAAATATTACAATAAAAGTAATCTTACCCCGAGGCTGGGTCCCGTGTCTTCTGTACTCCTGCTCTCCTGAGTCTGCTTCCAGGAACAGGAAGCAGGCAGCCAGACTCCCTCCCCTAAGCCAATCACAATGCTGAAATGCGTTGTTGTGATTGTTCATGAGCGCTGGGACAAGGCACTCAGACAGGGGCTGGAGGGGTGGGCATGTTCTCCATGCATGCTGTAATGCAGCCTGCATTGCAAACAGGGAAGTGTGCATGACTGCTTTGGGCGGCCTGAGAGGGCCGAGCAAACAGTCATTGGTCACTTGAGTGGGCATACCACTCAGCCCCTGCCCTGCTCCGTGAGTAGAGCGGCCCCTTACAAAGGAAACATGGCATGAGTACCTCAGAAAATTATCATCATGGTATGTTTCCTCTTCTTCCACTGCTTGAAATCAGTGGGGCAACTCTCCTCCGCCATAGCACAGATGCTAGCCCTGGGTCATACTCTACCCCCGGGCCTCCTCTGCTACGCGTCCCACCTTCTCCTCACCTGGACATTGACACGGTGGCGCAATACAATGCACTCTCTCCAAATCTGTGACTCAGCCAGCATGAGCCTCAGCCAGGCGGGAATTCACAAGCCTGGGTACAGCAGTCACTGCCAAGTCCGCTGGGAAACCTCCTGATGCAGGTGATGCAACAGGGCTCCCATAGGCGTGAACTTTCAGCTCTCCCGCCACAGAAGTTCTGCACAGCTCAGGGGCCTCACCATCCACAGTGACTGGCTAGCGCTACAAACTATGGCTTGTGATGTATAGATTCGCGGACCACCATTGGTAATATCCTCCGTGCACCCCGGTGTAGTCGTGGCACGTGGTATGCGATGCAGACCTCACTACGTTGGTGTGCAGGAGTGCCTCTACCATCCACAGCTACAAGGGGGACCAGGTGGTCTTCTCACACAAGTCAGCTACGTGTCTCCATGTGACCTGGCAGACTGCACCATCAGGTAAGGGCGATCACCAACGCCTCAAGCCTATCCACACAGCCTAGCAACTCCACAGCACCTCCACATCCCACTCCGGGTCCCAGACTCCGGCCCAGCGAGGCCTCTGTGCACCGGAGATTTTCCGCACTTTCAAGGTTTTGTTTTCCATGGTGTTGCAAGGAGTGCACAATGATAAGCAATGCCTCACTGGTACAGCCCAGCGGTGCGCCTCTTTTCATCTTTGTAGCCCTGAATGAAATCTTCCCCTGGGACCCTGGCTGGTCATCCTGGCTGTTGGGGGGCTTGGAGGGGTTGTTGATCTGTGATGTACTTGGCCCCCGGCAGCTCCATTATGTATCATAATTCTTTTTTACTCCTATTTGTCATTGGAGGTGGACTCATAGGCTATATTCTGCCTTTTGAGGCAATAGAATCATTGTTGGATGAATAACTCTAGTTTATTTGCCGCTAATAGGCCTTTTGTCAATGTTTGCTCACTAACATCAGATTTTGTAAAGCCTTCACGCTAGTGTTAGCGGAATTTTTCATTGTGGCTACATGAAACTATCACCATGTAGCGACGTATTGGAAATACTTTTTGGCGAGAGGCCGTGTCAAGAAAACTGCCGTTAACTAGCATTAGCGAGAGTTTGCAGCATATCTTGTACATATGGCCCATAATGTCTTCGATATGTTGCATGCCAAGATATCTATAGGATTGCTGAATGGGGTGCTGCAAAGGAGGCCAACACACTGCCATCACACACTAATTTGATTCTGACATTGCAGTGTTGCCATAAAAGCGCACATACCACTAAAAGCAACATTACCAACGCAGTGTATGTCCACGTGTCAGTAACTATAATTACCAACACCCTGCACCGCACTTGTAACAATAAGTGGTGCAATGATGATTCAAGTGGGTATAAGTCTTCTTCAGAACATAGATCACTAGACTGTGACACAGACATCAGCCTTGAAAAACCACATGTGATGCCTTTGTCTAAACATCACTAAGATTAAACTTGCAAGCACTACTAACACATTTCCATTTTCTTTCAGAGGATGCACCTACTACATCCCAACATGTGGATGACACACATGATTTTGAAGAGATGGATGACAATCTGCCCAGAATAGACAAAGACACTCTGGATGACATGCTGCACACCATACTGTCACCTACACCACCCCCAGAGAGTGACAACAATGTGGTAGCTGCTCCCTCAGAAACACAACAAAGTCCCAGCACAGTAACTGCCACTACACACACAACCCCTGACTTTGAGGAGACGCAGATACAGTTCCACAGAACAGCTGTTGGTCTACAACGTGAACTACTCCAAGAGGTGCATGTGGCTGTGGAGAGTGTGGGTGGTACACTGCAGGCCATACTCAGAAGCATGAACTCTGAATCTGGGAACATGGCTCAGGAACAAGCCATCAACAGCCCAACACCTGGTCTTGCACAATCATTATCGAACATATCGTCAATAATGAGTCAGAGGCATGAACAAATGCCACCACAAAGTGGCAACAGGGATGTTGCAAAACATCTTCAAAATATCTATGATATACTGAGAGACATGCAGCAAAAGCAGGACATTTACATAGCAACAATGTCTGGCTTTCATAGTGAGTTGTTAACTGTCATCAAAAACCAGCTAATTTTTAAAAATGTGCTAATGGCTAACTTCTTGACACATGATAATGCGGTACCTCACAGCTCCTCTGCCACTGCTGTTGGTATCACTACTCCAACACACCTTGCAACCGCAGAGCCAACTGAGCACAATCTGAAAATTCTGATGAGATTGACTCTTCAGCTACACAATTTAAAAGGAAGACAGGACACTAAAACCACACAGAGCCACATGTGTTGTATACCAAGAGGACTTTTTCTCCATTGATGAGAAATATTGCCAAAAGACAATCTCTTCTCTAAACTGGTTACACCTGTGCCACAAATCATTAGTTTCTTCATTGCTGAAGTTCAATACATTGTGCCAACAACAATGTATAAATCACTACACAAAGTAAAAATAACTTTTTCTTTTTCTGTACTCACAAACATGTCAACATGAGTGCATCTTCACAACTTGTGTGTCACGAACAACGTCCTTGTCTTATGTTTGATCAATTTCACTATGTCACTGTGATCGTTGTGTGTAAATAAATTTGATCACCTGTGAAAGAGTATGTAAGTTCTTGCTCAATGTTTGGTAAGTATGACAATGTTATTATGACAATCCATGTTGAAATATAGCAAACTAATACATCAATGATGTAGTGTAAAAATAAACATGTACAGCAAGTGAAATTATACATACCAGAAACCAAGATGTGGGCAAAGTTGTACCTGGGTACTACATACACCATCCGTTCCACTCAACTTGTTCTGCATACAGACATTTTGGTGTGCAGTGGTATGAATTTACTACTTGTAACACAATAACTAGTTGTCCATTCCCATGAAATAGCTCTAACAACACCTAGAGTGACAATGTGTAGTGTGTACGTCGTGTCCATCTGTGGTACATAATTATTAACTGTGAGTAGTTGTGTCATTTATCTTAGCAGATTTACTTTTTTGCCAACACATCTAATTTTATTCTCTTTTGTTACTTTATAAAGCACATTTACATATGCTGTATTCCAAGCTTAACTTTGGGATGTGGGATGTTGCATTCTGTTAAGCACACCAAAACCAATGCTGACTCTGGGTAAGTGCCTGAGCACTGATTATCATTCAAAGACAGACTAGCACATCTTAAGTGAACCCTCCCTTTGTTACTGTCTTGAATCCTTGTTGGGGTTAAAATCTTCAAATGCTATGGTGTGGCAAGAGATTGATGGTAAAAGGCAGAGCACTTGCATCCTCACTATTGAATATACTGTGCTGTAAGTACTTCTAGAAATGTCCCATTCTCTTTAGCTGTTGGCTGGATTCAGTCGCTCCCCAGCTTTTTCTCAGTTGTCTACTATTATTGGTTCATAGCCTTATTCACCTGTTGCAGTTCATAGCGGAATAGAAAAGAAGGCCAATCCAATGTATGCAGTATTGTAGTCCAATGGGATGATGGTTGGCCCGGGGCTCTGAAAAGAAAAATCACTTTTGTATGTTATATTCTATTATTAACACTTTTTCCAGGTCAAACGAGAGAAGCATGCATTATCTTTATGAACACTCATCTTTGCACTAGCCTGCATTCACGACAGAAATGCCAAATCTATTGGCTTTTCAATGCTTGTTACTTCTTGGTTAATGGGGTAATGGGTTAATTCGCTTGATGGAAGCTTGTCCCCTGCTATCTCCTCTAGATAATAATCAGCTTGCTCACAAACATCATTCGTTTGTATCCCAGATATTGCCAAGTTTGCAGTGGCGGCCGCTCCATTAGGGTGTTGGAGCGCCGCTCCATTAGGGCGTTGGAGCGCCGCTCCATTAGGGCGTTGGAGCGCCGCTCCATTAGGGCGTTGGAGCGCCGCCCCACTGCTTTCTCGCAGTGCGAGATGCAGAAAATAAAATGGTATTTTAAATACCATTTTATTTTTTGCTTCTCGCGCTGCAAGAAAGCAGAATGACATGGTATGCCTGGTTGGGGGCGGGCGGGAGGATATGCCTGGTCGGGGGCGGGCGGGTGGGCGGGTCGGGGAGGAGTGGCTTGCACCACTCTGAGTACCAGACTGCTTTGGTCTGCCCTGGGGCCGACCAAAGCACTCATGCGCGTCCCTACTGGTGCCCGGCTGGGCGCCGTCCGGGACTCCCTACCAATCACAACGCTGCCATTGCAGCGTTGTGATTGGCTTACAGGAGGGGAGAGAGGATGCCTGTTCCGGAGCAGAGGCGGTGCGGGACCCGGCCCAGGAGCAGAGGAGGCGCGGGACCTTGTCAGGTAGGTTTCTTTTTATTCTAACCCCCCCTCGCGTTAACCCCCGCGCGACAATCCCCCCTCCCCCCATGAGTATTGCGAGCCGCGACTGTCAAAAGTGTCAGGGAGTGATATTGACCAACAGCCTTGAAATTGGCCCGATTGCCAGCTCCTGTATTGTTTGCTCTGACACCTAATGAGTTTAGACACACTTGTGCAAAGCACTCTACCCGGCTCCTGTTGAGTCTCCGAGTGTCACATTCTGACGTGACGCGGATACTACGGGCCATGAGAACCTTGAGAACAGTCACAAGGCCAGAGGCGGCATCTGTCTGCATGAATGTGCAAACAAGAGCCCCATTAAAGATCAGCCTGTCCTCATTTATCATCGAGGAAAGCCGGATGTCATGACAGGCTGTGGGTGTCAACGGCATGCAAACTTTTCTACCACCTAAAACCACATTACTGTCTGATGAACAAATTTGCTGTCGCTGAAACATTTACTACAAATCTATTGTACATTAGACGCACTGTCATAGGAATAACATGCCATATTAAAACCTGTAACGTGACTGTTGCATTTTGTATGAACAAAAAATAATGCGGCGACATTAGTTTTTACACGAGTTGCAAATCAACAATTGAATATCCTGATGTTCAAGAGGGAAACGAGCTAAATGCCTTCGAATTTGAACAGTGTGCTTAATTTGCACAAACACGTTAATACACTAAACAACACTTTTGATTTGCGGTATAATTTATAGTGCAAAAAGAATCTTTTTCGACTGAAGTATTTTTTATTGATGTCTGTTTATGGTAATACAGTACTTTTCATACCTAAATCACAACTATGTCGAAGGAGGAAGGGGCACATAGGTTATACGTTTCAAAGGTACGAGTCGATAGTGATGAAAGTTTTATTTTTAAGTCAAACACGTTCTTTGTACAACATGTACACAATTATTTTCAATGTTTACTATTTTTCCATTATGTGGCATTCTCTTAAACAGGGAATTGAAATGATTCCCCGTATCTTGGAACACATCTGTAATCTTATTATCTAGTTGGCCAATACACATTTTATGTTTTGAAAATTGGATTTTGTGCAATAGATTATAACGTTACAAAACACGACTTAAATCCTTCAGGACATGACAATCAGTGAGGCATTGGTGTGGGTCACAAAATAACATTTCACTTCCTGCAGCATTGATATACATGCAATAAAAAAGCTTTGACTGCTTTTTGCTCATGGATTTTTGAGCTATCCCTCAGTTGCTAGCTCTCCTGGCTGTTTGAAAAGAGTGTACCTGCTGAGTTTACCGTTAGTTTACATTTGAAAGAATTGTCGGTTAGTTACATGAGAGCTGCTAATATCTGTGTGTGGTGTGAAAGTCACTACTTTGAATCCCTGCGCGGTCAACAGGGCCGTTTAGCCTGCTGACATCCAGAAAATGAGTTTTATTAAAATGAGAGAACGTAGCGCCTATTTCCAGGGCTTATAAAAACAATATATCCGCAGCGTTAAGTGCCATAAAATCAAGTGTTTAGCACGTTAATTGAAAGTGGACAAAAGAGCATGGAATATTTGCGTTTCTATAATTGGAGAGGCAGACACTGAGCGCAAACAGCCACTGCATGTTATGTTGAATTACACCAAGCAAAGATAGGTTACAGTGTGTTTACTTTTATTTCCTGAGGAAAATATCACACGTCACAGCAATTTTACTGTAAAAATGTGCATGGGGACAAGGGGCCTGCGTGTTACTAGTATTGGCGAGGGGGCATCCATCCAGAGTGATCGCGAAAGAGAGACAGGGGGTTTTACACATTACTCGTGAAACTTTCATGTGAGGTGAGGTCTTCAGTGTATCCTCATTCCAGTAAACAAATAATAATAGCAAGTGTCTTCTCGTAATCACCCAGACACATTTAATAGTGCTGTAGGTGCATGGCATCGGTGCACAGGGGCATCAAGGGCTCCTGGGACCCTGAGTATTGCTTTATTTTACTACGCATACACCAGGCAGGGGCCCCAGTTTTCCTGACTGCACAAGGTTAATTTTTTCTAGGCCAATCCCTTTCTTTCATCTCTCGATCTTTTAGTGATATTTTATTATTATTGCTCTTTACTATTTATTTATCTACCTTTGCTTGGACCTTATTTATTCTCTGTTTTATCTCGTTGTGCTTGTTAGTTCCTGTATTCCCCTAACTGCTCTGGTGGAGTTACGAATTGAGTTTGGATGCAGCCTATGCAAATGTGAGGCTAATAGTGCTCCTGGAAGCATTTGACTTATGCCCTCGGATTAGAAGATCTATGCACAGGGGCTTAGAAGCCCATAGGCATCCACCAAGCACCCTCAGAGATGACTTTCCAGAATAGCTGTTAACGCACTGATAGGTAATGCGAATAATGAGGTCTAGAACATGCACATACACACAACAGGGACACCATCCTGGGGACCAGTGTGCTAGAAAGAGGACCTGTAACGTGGTTATGTCCCAGTCTTACTTTTTAAATTGCACTGCTTTTTAACTGTTGCTGTCTGCCAGACACAGAGTCTTTGGCTCAGCCTGTCGAAGGAGGCCCTGGAGACTTCAAGCAGTTATTGCTCACACTTTCTGTCTCAGCCTGACTTGGCAGGAGACTTCATCTAAGTTTCTGCCTGCTCCCCCACTGAGCGTAGGGCAGGATGCTCACATCCATACACAGACCTAAGATATCACTGCAAAAAGACCTAGAGCATCAACGGCCATAGAGCAACCACATACCTACTGTGAAAGAATAGCACACAGTAGCACAGATAGACAGAGCACGTGGTAGGCCGGCGTCTGATATGCACCCGATTAGACTGACCGTTTTGCCAGTCACTGTCTTTGTTTGAACAGATTCACAATTGCTTTATTAACCTTCCTGCTTTCTCAAATTTGCTTGAATATGCACCATTTGTCCACTCTTTTTTCAAAATTTTCTACGGGGGAGAACCCCCCTAAACCCCGTAGGTTGTTCGGGCTTGCTCGCTACGCTCGCTCGCCACAGTGCAGTACAACAATTCTTTTCCGCCCTACCACTTTCAAATGTCACCAGCTGCCACAGCAAGTTTGGTGTGCCAATGCCAACATTTGACACTGAGTGGAAAGCCATGCTTTTCAGTAATGTATTTATAAGGCTCTGCTTGATGGTGTGTTTCTCATTCTTAGTTTTAAGGAATTGGTTGACAGTTTTATTTCATTTAACACTTTATTATCTGGAGCTTTGCACGATTGACCTGATTGAGGCCTTTGACTTCTGAAGTAGTATGCAAAATTTAAATTGTTCTGGTGAAGTGGCAGCATGTCCACAACCACATAACTCATCTTCACATGACACATAATGAAGGACTAAGGGCCTGAATTAGAGTTAGGTGGATGGGTTACTCCCTCACTACTGTGAGGGATATCCCACCCGGCGTATCGCACGTGCATTATAATACGGCAGTCGGGATAGCCGTCACTATTGTGATGGAGTAACCAGTCCGCCGAAATCTAAATCAGGCCCTAAGTGTGCTTTATAACCAGTGTTTAATAAACAACAAGGGTGCTGCCCCAAATGGACCACACTCATGGGTTCGTTATCCTCTGGAAGACATTCTGACATTTACTCCTCAGCGTTTTATTTAGTATTAGCCAGAAACAACAAAGCTTATCACTACGTTGTGTTAATTGTAAACATTTCCAGCGCAGATATATTCCTTATTGTCCAAATCACTTTCACATCAGAATCACACTCCTATCTTTCTTCCTTCCACTGATATCCATAGTATGCTTATTATGTGCTGAGTTTTCTATGGTTCAACAACTGCACAAGGGCCCCGATTACAAGTTGCATGGTACTGGTGGCACTTTAACTCTGCAGATGTAAACAATGGTCACACCCCAACCAGTATGGTGCAATTATGAGTTAATCCTTATGGAATGGAAATAATTTGCAGACCTGGTTTTACCAGGTGTAATTCCTCACAGTACTTCCTTTTTTGTAAAGATTAATGCTTACAATTAACACATAATCTGAGCAGGTGGTAATTATGGGAGGTGACACTGGTAAAGGGTGGGTGCTGTGGGTGCGGATGTGGGGAATATGGGAGAGGGAAGGACAGGATGATGCTTGGCACGGGGTGGGTGGGCATGGAATAGATCCTCCCTGCAGTGCAGCCCATTCAAAAGCAATTTTACCGGCAAAAGCAAGTTGATGTTCCTGCACCTGGTAGCCAAGTATTGGAACAATAATCCACTCATGATTGAGTGGAGTGTAATTCCACACAGGCATTCATTTTCCTCTGCTCAACTTGTAATCCGGGCCTAATGGGGCTCTTTTGATTACCGTAACATAGTAAAATATAAACCCTTTCTCATAAAGTATCTGTTGTAGTTTAAGTGAGCTTGCATGCAGAACATGTTTTTGGTCAGGTGGCTAGATCATCATGTTTTTTCATATTATGTGCAATGCATACCCTCACCAAAGACCAGTCAGTCCCAAAAACGTTATTCAGCCAATCACGGCCATAAAAATACAGATGATAAAAACATTTCATAATTAACGCAGCATTAAGTAGGTTCAAGACATATCAGGGGATTGGGGATAAAATATAGTTAGTTTCAAGGAAAACAGTACATAGGGTACTAAAACATATATAAAAAGGCCCGATGGGTCTTAGACTAATGATTGAAAAGTTAAAAAAAAGTTAAAAAACGGGATCAGATCCTAACATAAAAATATGAAAACGTTGAGTAGTTATGTTGAGCCTTATTTGTTTCTAAGCCCCAGTGAAAGGGGGACCACATTTCCAACTGCCAGGCAAAGGTTCTCATTCTCCAGTTTTTGCAATCGTTCAAAAGCCTCCTTATAGGAGTTTGTATTAAAGGAGCGAATAATAGGGCACAGAAATCGCTTCCTAGTATGAGCATACATAGTGCAAAATACAAGAAAGTGCAATGTGCTTTGAGTGGCAGTGTTATTGCACGGACATCTAGGCAGTGGTTTGCTCCAGACTATATTCATAGGAAAATCAACTATCAGGTGCAATAGACTTAATCGTAGTCTTGTTAAATAAAACCTGAGGTTCCCATTTGGAAACCAGGAGAGATAAGGTTCATACCCCTCACCCACGCACACAAGGCACTCCACAACACCGGACCAACGTACCTCAACAGACGACTCAGCTTCTACACCCCCACCCGCCAGCTCCGCTCTGCCGACCTCGCCCTCGCCACTGTCCCCCGCTTCCGAAGAGCGACCTCCGGTGGCAGATCGTTCTCCCACCTCGCCGCCAAGACCTGGAGCACCCTCCCCATCCACCTACGGCAGACCCAAGACCTGCTGACCTTCAGAAAACTCCTCAAGACCTGGCTTTTCGAGCAGTAGCAGCATTCCCCACCCCAGCGCCTTGAGACCCTCACGGGTGAGTAGTGCGCTTTACAAGTGATATGATTGATTGATTGATTGATACCCCTGTGTAAAGTTGATTGCATTGTAAGTGCGGCTTACAAGCATATTATCAAAGGCCGCCTGGTGGGCTGTGGCTTGCCTGTAACGAAATGCCTCCTTTACCCTGGAGATAGCCCTGGGGGTCAATGCTTGCCGGATTTTAGGCATAATCCTGCGAGCCCAGCTCTAGCTCTTGCTGTTACTTTTGCCCTCTGTACTGTTTGCATTTTCACTAGACCCGCAGACTCTTGTGTTTGTTGTGTTGTTATAAGAGTAGTAGTGCCAGCTTTATCTTGTCATCTTCAGGTGTTAAGCCCCGACCTGATAGGCACATAAAAGCAGAACATGATTGGGGACTGACCAATAGCCTACGAGTAAACTAATTTTCTACCTGACCCGGGACCTTTATAGCCCCAGACCACTGCAACATAAGTCACCACAGAGACACATTTACTCCGCTAAATCCCCGTCAGTTCTTTGATTGGTTTGTGGTCTAGCCTTCTTACAAATGAGAACACTACCTCCACAGCTCTTTGAGTATGAGCAGCCCTGAATTGATATAGGTTCTGCCAGGTTTGAGTTTTGATCAAAAGAAAGCCCCAGGTAATTAAAACACTTCTCTGTATGGATTTTTGTCCGCCCCCAAAAGAAAAGTCCTAGTTTTCACATTTCTAGGGCCTAAGCTCATTATGAAAGATATTTGTAAGTTTGTTTTAGGAGGCCATAACATGCATTAATTTATTCTTGCATACCCTTTCACTCTCTTTATCCCTTAGATACCTTCATATTCACTCAGTATCGACCATCGACTTTTGTCAATCTTAATCCCCCCATTCATATGGCAGTTCAGACATGCCTCTGCACCACTCATATATCATGTAAACTCGATCTCATTGCATGTACTGGAGAGTAGTTTAATATATTGGCTACCTTTTCTGCTGTGCATTGGCTGATTTGTAGTGTATGTCCTCAGATTGCCCGATTGTCAAAGCATTGGAGAATCCCTTTATCTTCCTTTCTTCAATTCTGTTACATGACAAAAGTGGGAACCCTTAAAAACTGGCTAATGTCCAGTATCAGTTCTCTAAACAGGTATTCATTTTGGTTTTTTGGCTCGAGTATGTAAATTATTTGTTTATTTCTCTGCTAAGAGAAGAAGTTCAAATTCCCTTGTTCCTATTCCAGATAAGTCCATGACCCTATTTACAAAAGAATGCAGAACACCACCTTGCACAGCTCACAAAATTTAGGATGAGATGCAAAAAACCTTTTTGTAGTTGGAAACCCTGAGATTCACAAAATCAAAGCGTTTAAACATTTTAAAGTGCTTTTCATATTGAACAAATGTCCTTTTATAAGTCAGAGGGTACGCATACATAGTTTGTGACCACGATTGTTGTTGCAAGTCACTCATCTGCTACCAACCAACCACCAAGTTGGGGTGGTAACTGATTCACAAAAGGAACTCTGTCCCACTGGACAGTTTTTCTTTTATAAACCATGTCAGCAGTCGTGCAAGGTAGAGACGGCAGTGGTCCAGAAGACTACTGCTTGATAGCCCGAATGTCTTCACAAAAACACCTGCCCCTTTATCGACATAGCGATACAAAAGGGGATGATGGACGGAACGTTTGAGCCAATCAAACACTCACCCCCAGTCAACTGATCTGGGTTTAATCCATCATCATTCTTTAGCTCAATCCACCACCCCAGTTCAGACATGGCCATATGCAAATCAGTCTGACCCTGTGCCTCATGGGAACAGTCCAGCCCGAACTGCCAAGCCATGTCTTCCCTGGACCGGAAACAAGCATCCTAGGACCGGTTTCTGGCATTTCAGCCGTCATCAGCCAGGCTTGCTTGAATCCAGTGGCCAAGTGAGCAAGGGACCCACGTCTGGGCATACCCCCGCCAACTTAGGGCGACCAAAGCGATACAAAAGGGGATGATGGACGGAACGTTTGAGCCAATCAAACACTCACCCCCAGTCAACTGATCTGGGTTTAATCCATCATCATTCTTTAGATCACTCCACCACCCCAGTTCAGACATGGCCATATGCAAATCAGTCTGACCCTGTGCCTCATGGGAACAGTCCAGCCCGAACTGCCAAGCCATGTCTTCCCTGGACCGGAAACAAGCATCCTAGGACCGGTTTCTGGCATTTCAGCCGTCATCAGCCAGGCTTGCTTGAATCCAGTGGCAAAGTGAGCAAGGGACCCACGTCTGGGCATACCCCCGCCAACTTAGGGGCGACCAAAGTGATACAAAAGGGGATGATGGACGGAACGTTTGAGCCAATCAAACACTCACCCCCAGTCAACTGATCTGGGTTTAATCCATCATCATTCTTTAGCTCACTCCACCACCCCAGTTCAGACATGGCCATATGCAAATCAGTCTGACCCTGTGCCTCATGGGAACAGTCCAGCCCGAACTGCCAAGCCATGTCTTCCCTGGACCGGAAACAAGCATCCTAGCACCGGTTTCTGGCATTTCAGCCGTCATCAGCCAGGCTTGCTTGAATCCAGTGGCAAAGTGAGCAAGGGACCCACGTCTGGGCATACCCCCGCCAACTTAGGGGCGACCAAAGCGATACAAAGGGGATGATGGACGGAACGTTTGAGCCAATCAAACACTCACCCCCCGTCAACTGATCTGGGTTTAATCCATCATCATTCTTTAGCTCACTCCACCACCCCAGTTCAGACATGGCCATATGCAAATCAGTCTGACCCTGTGCCTCATGGGAACAGTCCAGCCCGAACTGCCAAGCCATGTCTTCCCTGGACCGGAAACAAGCATCCTAGGACCGGTTTCTGGCATTTCAGCCGTCATCAGCCAGGCTTGCTTGAATCCAGTGGCAAAATGAGCAAGGGTCCCACGTCTGGGCATACCCCCGCCAACTTAGGGCGACCAAAGTGATACAAAAGGGGATGATGGACGGAACGTTTGAGCCAATCAAACACTCACCCCCAGTCAACTGATCTGGGTTTAATCCATCATCATTCTTTAGCTCACTCCACCACCCCAGTTCAGACATGGCCATATGCAAATCAGTCTGACCCTGTGCCTCATGGGAACAGTCCAGCCCGAACTGCCAAGCCATGTCTTCCCTGGACCGGAAACAAGCATCTTAGGACCGGTTTCTGGCATTTCAGCCGTCATCAGCCAGGCTTGCTTGAATCCAGTGGCAAAGTGAGCAAGGGACCCACGTCTGGGCATACCCCCGCCAACTTAGGGCGACCAAAGCGATACAAAAGGGGATGATGGAAGGAACGTTTGAGCCAATCAAACACTCACCCCCAGTCAACTGATCTGGGTTTAATCCATCATCATTCTTTAGCTCACTCCACCACCCCAGTTCAGACATGGCCATATGCAAATCAGTCTGACCCTGTGCCTCATGGGAAAAGTCCAGCCCGAACTGCCAAGCCATGTCTTCCCTGGACCGGAAACAAGCATCCTAGGACCGGTTTCTGGCATTTCAGCCGTCATCAGCCAGGCTTGCTTGAATCCAGTGGCAAAGTGAGCAAGGGACCCACGTCTGGGCATACCCCCGCCAACTTAGGGCGACCAAAGCTTTACAAAAGGGGATGATGGACGGAACGTTTGAGCCAATCAAACACTCACCCCCAGTCAACTGATCTGGGTTTAATCCATCATCATTCTTTAGCTCACTCCACCACCCCAGTTCAGACATGGCCATATGCAAATCAGTCTGACCCTGTGCCTCATGGGAACAGTCCAGCCCGAACTGCCAAGCCATGTCTTCCTGGACCGGAAACAAGCATCCTAGGACCGGTTTCTGGCATTTCAGCCGTCATCAGCCAGGCTTGCTTGAATCCAGTGGCAAAGTGAGCAAGGGACCCACGTCTGGGCATACCCCCGCCAAGTTAGGGCGACCAAAGCGATACAAAAGGGGATGATGGACGGAACGTTTGAGCCAATCAAACACTCACCCCCAGTCAACTGATCTGGGTTTAATCCATCATCATTCTTTAGCTCACTCCACCACCCCAGTTCAGACATGGCCATATGCAAATCAGTCTGACCCTGTGCCTCATGGGAACAGTCCAGCCCGAACTGCCAAGCCATGTCTTCCCTGGACCGGAAACAAGCATCCCAAGACCGGTTTCTGGCATTTCAGCCGTCATCAGCCAGGCTTGCTTGAATCCAGTGGCAAAGTGAGCAAGGGACCCGCGTCTGGGCATACCCCCGCCAACTTAGGGCGACCAAAGCGATACAAAAGGGGATGATGGACGGAACGTTTGAGCCAATCAAACACTCACCCCCAGTCAACTGATCTGGGTTTAATCCATCATCATTCTTTAGCTCACTCCACCACCCCAGTTCAGACATGGCCATATGCAAATCAGTCTGACCCTGTGCCTCATGGGAACAGTCCAGCCCGAACTGCCAAGCCATGTCTTCCCTGGACCGGAAACAAGCATCCTAGGACCGGTTTCTGGCATTTCAGCCGTCATCAGCCAGGCTTGCTTGAATCCAGTGGCAAAGTGAGCAAGGGACCCACGTCTGGGCATACCCCTGCCAACTTAGGGCGACCAAGCGATACAAAAGGGGATGATGGACGGAACGTTTGAGCCAATCAAACACTCACCCCCAGTCAACTGATCTGGGTTTAATCCATCATCATTCTTTAGCTCACTCCACCACCCCAGTTCAGACATGGCCATATGCAAATCAGTCTGACCCTGTGCCTCATGGGAACAGTCCAGCCCGGCTTGCTTGAATCCAGTGGCAAAGTGAGCAAGGGACCCACGTCTGGGCATACCCCCGCCAACTTAGGGCGACCAAAGCGATACAAAAGGGGATGATGGACGGAACGCTTGAGCCAATCAAACACTCACCCCCAGTCAACTGATCTGGGTTTAATCCATCATCATTCTTTAGCTCACTCCACCACCCCAGTTCAGACATGGCCATATGCAAATCAGTCTGACCCTGTGCCTCATGGGAAAAGTCCAGCCCGAACTGCCAAGCCATGTCTTCCCTGGACCGGAAACAAGCATCCTAGGACCGGTTTCTGGCATTTCAGCCGTCATCAGCCAGGCTTGCTTGAATCCAGTGGCAAAGTGAGCAAGGGACCCACGTCTGGGCATACCCCCGCCAACTTAGGGCGACCAAGCGATACAAAAGGGGATGATGGACGGAACGTTTGAGCCAATCAAACACTCACCCCCAGTCAACTGATCTGGGTTTAATCCATCATCATTCTTTAGCTCACTCCACCACCCCAGTTCAGACATGGCCATATGCAAATCAGTCTGACCCTGTGCCTCATGGGAACAGTCCAGCCCGAACTGCCAAGCCATGTCTTCCCTGGACCGGAAACAAGCATCCTAGGACCGGTTTCTGGCATTTCAGCCGTCATCAGCCAGGCTTGCTTGAATCCAGTGGCAAAGTGAGCAAGGGACCCACGTCTGGGCATACCCCGCCAACTTAGGGCGACCAAAGCGATACAAAAGGGGATGATGGACGGAACGTTTGAGCCAATCAAACACTCACCCCCAGTCAACTGATCTGGGTTTAATCCATCATCATTCTTTAGCTCACTCCACCACCCCAGTTCAGACATGGCCATATGCAAATCAGTCTGACCCTGTGCCTCATGGGAACAGTCCAGCCCGGCTTGCTTGAATCCAGTGGCAAAGTGAGCAAGGGACCCACGTCTGGGCATACCCCGCCAACTTAGGGCGACCAAAGCGATACAAAGGGGATGATGGACGGAAGCTTGAGCCAATCAAACACTCACCCCCAGTCAACTGATCTGGGTTTAATCCATCATCATTCTTTAGCTCACTCCACCACCCCAGTTCAGACATGGCCATATGCAAATCAGTCTGACCCTGTGCCTCATGGGAAAAGTCCAGCCGAACTGCCAAGCCATGTCTTCCCTGGACCGGAAACAAGCATCCTAGGACCGGTTTCTGGCATTTCAGCCGTCATCAGCCAGGCTTGCTTGAATCCAGTGGCAAAGTGAGCAAGGGACCCACGTCTGGGCATACCCCCGCCAACTTAGGGCGACCAAAGCGATACAAAGGGGATGATGGACGGAACGTTTGAGCCAATCAAACACTCACCCCCAGTCAACTGATCTGGGTTTAATCCATCATCATTCTTTAGCTCACTCCACCACCCCAGTTCAGACATGGCCATATGCAAATCAGTCTGACCCTGTGCCTCATGGGAACAGTCCAGCCCGAACTGCCAAGCCATGTCTTCCCTGGACCGGAAACAAGCATCCTAGGACCGGTTTCTGGCATTTCAGCCGTCATCAGCCAGGCTTGCTTGAATCCAGTGGCAAAGTGAGCAAGGGACCCACGTCTGGGCATACCCCCGCCAACTTAGGGCGACCAAGCGATACAAAAGGGGATGATGGACGGAACGTTTGAGCCAATCAAACACTCACCCCCAGTCAACTGATCTGGGTTTAATCCATCATCATTCTTTAGCTCACTCCACCACCCCAGTTCAGACATGGCCATATGCAAATCAGTCTGACCCTGTGCCTCATGGGAACAGTCCAGCCCGAACTGCCAAGCCATGTCTTCCCTGGACCGGAAACAAGCATCCCAAGACCGGTTTCTGGCATTTCAGCCGTCATCAGCCAGGCTTGCTTGAATCCAGTGGCAAAGTGAGCAAGGTACCCACGTCTGGGCATACCCCGCCAACTTAGGGCGACCAAAGCGATACAAAAGGGGATGATGGACGGAACATTTGAGCCAATCAAACACTCACCCCAGTCAACTGATCTGGGTTTAATCCATCATCATTCTTTAGCTCACTCCACCACCCCAGTTCAGACATGGCCATATGCAAATCAGTCTGACCCTGTGCCTCATGGGAACAGTCCAGCCCGAACTGCCAAGCCATGTCTTCCCTGGACCGGAAACAAGCATCCTAGGACCGGTTTCTGGCATTTCAGCCGTCATCAGCCAGGCTTGCTTGAATCCAGTGGCAAAGTGAGCAAGGGACCCACGTCTGGGCATACCCCGCCAACTTAGGGCGACCAAAGCGATACAAAGGGGATGATGGACGGAACGTTTGAGCCAATCAAACACTCACCCCCAGTCAACTGATCTGGGTTTAATCCATCATCATTCTTTAGCTCACTCCACCACCCCAGTTCAGACATGGCCATATGCAAATCAGTCTGACCCTGTGCCTCATGGGAACAGTCCAGCCCGGCTTGCTTGAATCCAGTGGCAAAGTGAGCAAGGGACCCACGTCTGGGCATACCCCGCCAACTTAGGGCGACCTAAGCGATACAAAAGGGGATGATGGACGGAACAGCTTGAGCCAATCAAACACTCACCCCAGTCAACTGATCTGGGTTTAATCCATCATCATTCTTTAGCTCACTCCACCACCCCAGTTCAGACATGGCCATATGCAAATCAGTCTGACCCTGTGCCTCATGGGAACAACTTAGGGCGACCAAAGCGGTATGCCCATGTCTGACCTGGGGTGGTGGAGTGAGCTAAAGAATGATGATGGATTAAACCCAGATCAGTTGACTGGGGGTGAGTGTTTGATTGCCTAGCGTTCCGTCCATCATCCCCTTTTGTATCGCTTGGTCGCCCTAAGTTGGCGGGTATGCCCAGACGTGGGTCCCTTGCTCACTTTGCCACTGGATTCAAGCAAGCCTGGCTGATGACGGATGAAATGCCAGAAACCGGTCCTAGGATGCTTGTTTTCGGTCCAGGGAAGACATGGCTTGGCAGTTCGGGCTGGACTGTTCCCATGAGGCACAGGGTCAGACTGATTTGCATATGGCCATGTCTGAACTGGGGTGGTGGAGTGAGCTAAAGAATGATGATGGATTAAACCCAGATCAGTTGACTGGGGTGAGTGTTTGATTGGCTCAAGCGTTCCGTCCATCATCCCCTTTTGTATCGCTTGGTCACCCTAAGTTGGCGGGGTATGCCCAGACGTGGGTCCCTTGCTCACTTTGCCACTGGATTCAAGCAAGCCTGGCTGATGACGGCCGAAATGCCAGAAACCGGTCCTAGGATGCTTGTTTTCGGTCCAGGGAAGACATGGCTTGGCAGTTCGAGCTGGACTGTTCCCATGAGGCACAGGGTCAGACTGATTTGCATATGGCCATGTCTGAACTGGGGTGGTGGAGTGAGCTAAAGAATGATGATGGATTAAACCCAGATCAGTTGACTGGGGGTGAGTGTTTGATTGGCTCAAGCGTTCCGTCCATCATTTCCTTTTGTATCGCTTTGGCCGCCCTAAGTTGGCGGGGGTATGCCCAGACGTGGGTCCCTTGCTCACTTTGCCACTGGATTCAAGCAAGCCTGGCTGATGACGGCTGAAATGCCAGAAACCGGTCCTAGGATGCTTGTTTTTGGTCCAGGGAAGACATGGCTTGGCAGTTCGGGCTGGACTGTTCCCATGAGGCACAGGGTCAGACTGATTTGCATATGGCCATGTCTGAACTGGGGTGGTGGAGTGAGCTAAAGAATGATGATGGATTAAACCCAGATCAGTTGACTGGGGTGAGTGTTTGATTGGCTCAAGCGTTCCGTCCATCATCCCCTTTTGTATCGCTTTGGTACGCCCTAAGTTGGCGGGGTATGCCCAGACGTGGGTCCCTTGCTCACTTTGCCACTGGATTCAAGCAAGCCTGGCTGATGACGGCTGAAATGCCAGAAACCGGTCCTAGGATGCTTGTTTTTGGTCCAGGGAAGACATGGCTTGGCAGGTCGGGCTGGACTGTTCCCATGAGGCACAGGGTCAGACTGATTTGCATATGGCCATGTCTGAACTGGGGTGGTGGAGTGAGCTAAAGAATGATGATGGATTAAACCCAGATCAGTTGACTGGGGGTGAGTGTTTGATTGGCTCAAGCGTTCCGTCCATCATCCCCTTTTGTATCGCTTTGGTCGCCCTAAGTTGGCGGGGTATGCCCAGACGTGGGTCCCTTGCTCACTTTGCCACTGGATTCAAGCAAGCCTGGCTGATGACGGCTGAAATGCCAGAAACCGGTCCTAGGATGCTTGTTTTCGGTCCAGGGAAGACATGGCTTGGCAGTTCGGGCTGGACTGTTCCCATGAGGCACAGGGTCAGACTGATTTGCATATGGCCATGTCTGAACTGGGAGTGGTGGAGTGAGCTAAAGAATGATGATGGATTAAACCCAGATCAGTTGACTGGGAGTGAGTGTTTGATTGGCTCAAGCGTTCCGTCCATCATCCCCTTTTGTATCGCTTTGGTCGCCCTAAGTTGGCGGGGTATGCCCAGACGTGGGTCCCTTGCTCACTTTGCCACTGGATTCAAGCAAGCCTGGCTGATGACGGCTGAAATGCCAGAAACCGGTCCTAGGATGCTTGTATTCGGTCCAGGGAAGACATGGCTTGGCAGTTCGGGCTGGACTGTTCCCATGAGGCACAGGGTCAGACTGATTTGCATATGGCCATGTCTGAACTGGGGTGGTGGAGTGAGCTAAAGAATGATGATGGATTAAACCCAGATCAGTTGACTGGGGGTGAGTGTTTGATTGGCTCAAGCGTTCCGTCCATCATCCCCTTTTGTATCGCTTTGGTCGCCCTAAGTTGGCGGGGGTATGCCCAGACGTGGGTCCCTTGCTCACTTTGCCACTGGATTCAAGCAAGCCTGGCTGATGATGGCTGAAATGCCAGAAACCGGTCCTAGGATGCTTGTTTTCGGTCCAGGGAAGACATGGCTTGGCAGTTCGGGCTGGACTGTTCCCATGAGGCACAGGGTCAGACTGATTTGCATATGGCCATGTCTGAACTGGGGTGGTGGAGTGAGCTAAAGAATGATGATGGATTAAACCCAGATCAGTTGACTGGGGGTGAGTGTTTGATTGGCTCAAGCGTTCCGTCCATCATCCCCTTTTGTATCAGCTTTGGTCGCCCTAAGTTGGCGGGGTATGCCCAGACGTGGGTCCCTTGCTCACTTTGCCACTGGATTCAAGCAAGCCTGGCTGATGACGGCTGAAATGCCAGAAACCGGTCCTAGGATGCTTGTTTTCGGTCCAGGGAAGACATGGCTTGGCAGTTCGGGCTGGACTGTTCCCATGAGGCACAGGGTCAGACTGATTTGCATATGGCCATGTCTGAACTGGGGTGGTGAAGTGAGCTAAAGAATGATGATGGATTAAACCCAGATCAGTTGACTGGGGGTGAGTGTTTGATTGGCTCAAGCGTTCCGTCCATCATCCCCTTTTGTATCCCTTTATCGACATAGGCTGCTTTCTAAAAACAAATTTACAGATGTAGTGAGAGATGCCTCTTGTCCCTTGCAGACCTCCACCCCTACATTTGCAGCCAATCACAGGGGTTCATCGCAAATTGCAATCCCATCCACAAACCTGTTTGTGTGCAGGTTGAATATCCCTGGTTTGCAAATGAGGAAGGTACATCTAACCTTAAGACCTTTTTATATTTTTATCACATGCTTTGCTGGAATAATCTCTTGATTATAAAAATGTTAACTAATATCACACATTTTACTCCTGATAGATGCGGGCATTACAATAAATAACATATTATATTTATATTATTAATAGATGAACAGATTATTTTTTTAAACATTTTAAACAACAACTTGAGTTTTAATAAGATGTACCCGTGAAATCCTCGCTAGGCGTTCTAGTTTAGCAAAGGGTCACCTGTTTGTTTCAAATATTGTCCAGAAAAATGGATACAAGTCTCCTCTAAATGTGCCCTAGGTCTGCCTGCATTTACAGTATAGAGGAAAGTCTCCATAGCACTTTATTTTCTTTAGGTTTAGAGCATATATTAGAAGACTTAACCCCTTCGATGCTCATGACGGAATGGTTCCGTCATGAGCATCGGTGCCCCTGTGCTCATGACGGAACCATTCCGTCAAGAGGCCAGGGCACGAAATCCCTCTGCTGCAGACAGCAGAGGGATTTCCTTCTCTCCCCCAAAGCCTCCCCAGCTCCCGAGGCCCCCTCCCTGGTTTCTGTGCAATGACGATCAGCGCGCACGTTGCGCTGTTGTCATTGAACAGAAACCAAAACTGAAATGTTTCAATTTCTATGTGCTCAGGGGGCCATCTCAGCCCCCCGGGCACGTAGAAAGACGGGAGAGGTATCATTGGAAAGGGACAATGGTACCCCTACCCAGTGGATCCCTGCTTGGGGATCGCCCCAGGAGGGCGATCCCCAAGCAGGGATCCACCCACTAGACACCAGGGAGGGGGGAGCGGCCCCTTGGGCAAGGGCTTTTGCTCCCCCCAAATACATTTGGTGTGATTTAGTCTTTGCCCCCTGGGGGCAGATGGGGGCAATAGCCCCCAATATGCCCCCCAGGGCAAAAGCCCACTAGACACCAGGGACTTTTTTTTGGTGCATAAATTATTAGGGTGGGGGCTGCCCATAAAGGGCATGTCCATGCCCCTACCCCCGCAAAATTTACAGCCTTCCTGCCCCCCCTGGGGGGGCAAAAATCCCACTATACGCCAGGGATTTTTTATTGCTAAATTGTATTAGGGTGGGGGCTGCCCAAAACGGGCATGCCGATGCCCCCACCCCCGCCGCAAAAATTACAGTCTTTCTGCCCCCCAATCTGCACCCCTGGGGGGGTAGAAAGGCTGTAAATTTTACGGGGCATGGACATGCCCTTTATGGCCAGCCCCCACCCTAATAATTTATGCGCCCAAAAAAAAGTCCCTGGCGTCTAGTGGGCTTTTTGCCCATGGGGGCATTAGCCCCCAATTTGCACCCCCGGGGGGGGCAAAAAGCCCACTAGTTGCGAGGGATTTTTTTGGGGCAAATTTGAATTAGGGTGGGGGCTGCCCAAAACGGGCATGCCCATGCCCCCACCCCCTCCCCCGCAAAAATTACAGCCTTCCTTCCCCCCCTGGGGGGCAGATGGGGCAGTAGCCCCCAATCTTCCCCCCAGGGGGGGCAAAAAGCCCACTAGACGCCAACGATTACGCTGGCTTTTTTTATGCGTGGGGGTGGGGGCTGCCCAGAATGAGCATATCAATGCCCCCACCCCCCAAAAAAAATAGCCACAGTGTTTCTGCCCCCCTTGGGGGCATATCGGGGCAACCCCCCCCCCCGATATCCCCCCCCCCAGGGCGGCAGAAAGCCGACTAGGCACAGATTTGTTTTTAGCAATATGCCTACCTGTGGATTTTGGGCCCTAGCGCAGCCGGCACATAGGGAAACCTAGCAAACCTGTACATTTTTGAAAACTAGACACCCAGGGGAATCCAGGATGGGGTGACTTGACAGGCTCTCACCAGGTTCTGTTACCCAGAATCCCTTGCACACCTAAAAATTTGTCCAAAAAACAAATTTTCCTCACATTTCTGTGGTGGAAAGTTCTGGAATCTGCGTGGATCCACAAAATTCCACCCACTCCGCGTTCCCCAAAGTCTTCTGAGAAAAATGGTACCACATTTGTGTGGGTGGGTCAAGTACCCACGACAGGCAAGGGCCCAAAACCCTAGTGAGGCGACATCAAAATTACCTATCACAAACCAACCTGGTTTTGCACGGGGGTCACCTGGGTTTTTGGCCCCGGGCTCGGCGGCCATCTAGGGAAACCTACCAAACCCACACATTTCTGAAAAGTAGACACCCGGGGGATTCCAGGGAGGTATGGCTTGCGTGGATCCCCCAACAGTTTCATACCCAGAATCCCCTGCAAACCTCAAATTTAGCTGAAAGAATCACTTTTTCCACACATGTTTGTGTGGGAAAGTTGTGGCATCACTGGGCTGGCACAAATTTCCTACCACCCAGCATTCCCCCAGGTTTCCCGATAAAAATGGTGCCTCACTTGTGTGGAAGGCACAAGTACCCGCAACAGGCAAGGGCCCAAAACGTATTGAGGCGACATCAAAATTGCCTATCACAAAATGACCTGGTTTTGCAAGGGGGGTCACCTGGATTTCTGGCCCCGTGCTCAGCGGCCAGCTAGGGAAACCTACCAAACCCACACATTTCTGAAAATTAGACACCCGGGGGATTCCAGGGAGGTATGGCTTGCATGGATCCCCCAACATTTTCTTACCCAGAATCCGCTGCAAACCTCAAATTTAGCTGAAAAAAATCACTTTTTCCACACATTTTTGTGTGGGAAAGTTGTGGCATCACCTGGCTGACACAAATTTCCTCCCACCCAGCATTCCCCCAGGTCTCCCGATAAAAATGGTACCTCACTCGTGTGGGAGGCCCAATTACCCGCGACAGGCAAAGGCCCAAAACATTTTTTGATAGGCAATTTTGATGCCTGGTGAGAGCCAGTCAAGTCACCCCATCCTGGATTCCCCTGGGTGTCTAGTGTTCAGAAATGTATAGGTTTGCTAGGTTTCCCTAGGTGCCGGCAGAGCTAGGGTTCAAAAACTACAGCTAGGCACTTTGCCAAAAAAGGGTCATTATTCACTGTGAAATTGTGGTGTGTCCACGTTGCGTTTTGCGCCGTTTCCTGTCGCGAGCACTAGGCCTACCCACACAAGTGAGGTACCATTTTTCTTGGAAGACTGTGGGGAACACGGGGTGGGTGGAAATTTGTGGATCCACGCAGATTCCAGAACTTTCCACCACAGAAATGTGAGGAAAATGTGTTTTTTTTTACAATTTGTTAGGTGTGCAAGGGATTCTGGGTAACAGAACCTGGTGAGAGGCAGTCAAGTCACCCCAGCCTGGATTCCCCTGGTTGTCTAGTTTTCAAAAATGTATAGGTTTGCTAGGTTTCCCTAGGTGCCGGCAGAGCTAGGGTTCAAAAACTACAGCTAGGCACTTTGCCAAAAAGGGTCATTTTTCACTGTGAAATTGTGGTGTGTCCACGTTGCGTTTGCGCCGTTTCCTGTCGCGGGCACTAGGCCTACCCACGCAAGTGAGGTATCATTTTTCTCGGAAGACTTTGGGGAACGCGGGGTGGGTGGAAATTTGTGGATCCACAAAGATTCCAGAACTTTCCACCACAGAAATGTGAGGAAAATGTGTTTTTTTTAAAAAATGTTTAGGTTTGCAAGGGATTCTGGGTAACAGAACCTGGTGGGAGCCAGTCAAGTCACCCCATCATGGATTCCCCTGGGTGTCTAGATTTCAAAAATGTATAGTTTTGCTAAGTTTCCCTAGGTGCCGGCAGAGCTAGGGTTCAAAAACTACAGCTAGGCACTTTGCCAAAAAAGGGTCATTTTTCACTGTGAAATTGTGGTGTGTCCACGTTACGTTTTGCGCCGTTTCCTGTCACGGGCATTAGGCCTACCCACGCAAGTGAGGTACCATTTTTCTCGGAAGACTGTGGGGAACGCGGGGTGGGTAGAAATTTGTGGATCCACGCAGATTCCAGAACTTTCCACCACATAAATGTGAGGAAAATGTGGTTTTTTTGACAATTTTTTAGGTTTGCAAGGGATTCTGGGTAACAGAACCTGGTCGGAGCCAGTCAAGTCACCCCATCCTGGATTCCCCTGGGTGTCTAGTATTCAAAAATGTATAGGTTTGCTAGGCTTCCCTAGGTGCCGGCAGAGCTAGGGTTCAAAAACTACAGCTAGGCATTTTGCCAAAAAAGGGTCATTTTTCACTGTGAAATTGTGGTGTGTCCATGTTGCGTTTTGCACCGTTTCCTGTTGGGGACACTAGGCCTACCCACACAAGTGAGGTATCATTTTTCTCGGAAGACTTTGGGGAACGCGGGGTGGGTGAAAATTTGTGGATCCACGCAGATTCCAGAACTTTCCACTACAGAAATGTGAGGAAAATGATGTTTTTTTGACATTTATTTAGGTTTGCAAGGGATTCTGGGTAACAGAACCTGGTGAGAGCCAGTCAAGTCACCCCATCCTATATTCCCCTGGGTGTCTAGTTTTCAAAAATGTATAGGTTTGCTAGGTTCCCCTAGGTGCCGGCAGAGCTAGGGTTCAAAAACTACAGCTAGGCATTTTGCAAAAAAAGGGTAATTTTTCATTGTGAAATTGTGGTGTGTTCGCGTTGCGTTTTGAGCCGTTTCCTGTTGTGGGCACTATGCCTACCCACACAAGTGAGGTGCCATTTTTATCGGGAGACTTAGAGTAATTCAGATTTGTAAAGCAAATGTTATTACCTACTGACTTTCAATGCATTTCTGCCTTCCAAATGAAAGACAATGTGTAAAAAAGAAGTCATTTTGAAAAATGACCGATAATTCTCATGCTAGTATGAGTATTCCCAATTTCGGAAATGTGCAAATATCTACTGTTTCTAAACTCTATATTTTGTTCCCATTTCAGAAATACATATGTGTCTTTCATACCGATTTTTCCATGTATACATTTTCCCAGAATAATTGCTATATACCCGGTACATAATAAAAAACCATTGCAAGTCGCTGCTCAGTTTTTGGCTCTGGGTTCGTCGGGTTCTTGGTGAACCTACAAGTCCTACATATCCCCACAACCAGTAAGGTCCCGCAGATGTAACGGTATATTGCTTTCAAAGAGCTGTCATAATTAGAAGAAGTTACAGGTGAAAACGTTGACACAAAAGGCTGTTTTTTTCAACAAATTTTCAATTTTTCCTATATTTAACTGTTAGTTTCTATAAAGAAACCTTGAAGGATCTACACAAATGACCCCTTGCTGAATTCAGAATTTTGTCTACTTTACTAAAATGGATAGCTTTCCAGGATCCATTATCGCTTTCATACCCATTTCTACCATTAACTGGAAGGAGGTTGAAAGCACAAAAAATAGCAAAAATAGGCTATGTCCCAGAAAAATGCCAAAACTGTGTAAAACATTTTGGTTTTCTTTCAAAAGTCTTTCATACCCTAAAAGCTGGGGAAATGGTGATTTCAGCCCCACAAACCCTTTTTTGATACCCTTTGCAGGGAAAAACCCAGACGCTTTCATTTGCAGCACTTTTTTCCCATTTTTCCCCCCCAAAAAAAACTTTAGCTGTATTTTGGCTAATTTCTGGTCGCCTCCAGGGGAATCCACAAACCGTGGGTACCTTTAGAATCCCCATGATGTTGGAAGAAAAGGACGCAAATTTGGCGTGGATACCTTATGTGGTCAAAAAGTTACAGGTGCCTAAGCGCAAACTACCCCAAATAGCCAAAAAAAGGCTTAGCACAGGGGGGGGAAAAGGCCTAGCAGCGAAGGGGTTAAGAAAACATTATGAACTGTCTAAGCAAGAAGTACAAAGTGCTGAAAGCAAATCAGAACGTGCCTTTCCTTGCGTTCGTTAGCTACTCGCATTGAGTGCGCAACATTTGCCAGAATACAGTCCAAAAACATCAGATGGCTCATCAAATGCATATGATATATAATTGGAACATAATGTTTGGATTGTTCAGAAATACAAAACATCTAACAATAAAAGGATATTTCAAATCGGTAATGATGTTCTTTAAGTGTGTAATTCATCTGCACTTTAGGAGCCTGTTAGGCACCTGCTATCCGCTGAAATAATGGGAAACGATCGCATGGCAGGTGCATAAACGCCATGCTAATGAATGCTGCTCCGAATTTTTATTGTTCAGTTTAGTGTAGATTTATATTCATTTTATAAATACTCTGCTATTTCCACCAAAAATGTAACTGAACTTATTAGTAGAAAGTGTTATAAAAACAACACTAAATAAATTGCTAGAAACAACAGCAGGACTAGCATTGTTTTCACATGGAATGCGCTGCAAGAGCCAGAAATATTACTCACCTAATAGAACATTGGGGCATATTAGCAAGACCGGCGATAAAATTATCGCCGTTTTAGCGCCTGGAAACTGCCGCTAAAACGGCGATAATGGGCTTGCTAATATGCGTTATAGAATTCCAATAGAAGCCAAGGTTAGATGTGCAGGACATCTAACCTGGGCTTCTATTGGAATTCTATAACGCATATTAGCAAGCCCATTATCGCCGTTTTAGCGGCAGTTTCCTGCCGCTAAAACGGTGATAAATGTATCGCCGGTCTTGCTAATATGCCCCATTGTTTTACTGATTTACATTTCGTCTATATGGAAACACCCAACATAACTTTAAATTTTGGGGCATATCTACAAGGGCTTTATCTCCGTTTTTCTGGCTTTAAATTTAAAAGCCAGAAAAACGGAGATAAAGCTATCGCCCTATCAACAAGAGGGTGTTAACATGCATAATCGCATGTTAGCACCCTTTTCCAACGCCCCCTTTGCATCTCTAATGAGATGCAAAGTGGGCGTCACTGAGCGTACTCCGGATGGACTGCCTTGCAAATATCACCGATGTTCACATCGCGATATTTACAAGGCAGCCCATAGGATTTCAGCAGACGTTAGATTTTGGCGAAAACGGCCGTTTTCGCCAAAATCTAACGTCTGCTGAAATCCTGACTTACCTATGTTAGACATAGGGGTGGATTATGCTGATACGACCACAGGGTCGTATCAGCAAGGTCATACGCCGTTTTGCAGGGAACATCGCTGGAATACCAGCGATGTTCCCTGCAAACGGCGATACTTCGCTATCTCTGGAATTTTTATCGCCCTGGGGAAAGGCGTTGTTAATAACGCGCTACCAGGGCGATAAATACCAGAGATAGCCTGCGATAGGGAATTTGTCGCTCAGCACGGCCAGCGATAATTATCGCTGGCCGTTGTTAATATGCCCCTAAGTATTTTACTAGAAAACTTGACTATGTATATATGTCCGAAAAACAAAAAGAGAGCGAGGATTTTGGGGTACGTCCTAATCCCCTGGGTAAAGTTACAAAGAAACAATATGGACGGACCCTGAAATAGTGGAGATCTATCAATCACTATGTGTGGTAAGTCCAAGGACCATTAGGTATATTTAAAAGACCCCTCACACACCAACCTAGTTGGTGTCATGCTTCATCATTGGGGTCCCAACCGGGAGGCCTAATGCCGCCCGGTTGTGCTACGACGCCTGATTACAGCGGAGCAGGTGTAGTGTGAAGATGTGATGTAAAAATTAAAAATACCTCTGAGAATCCTTACCCAGTAAATTTATTAGTGGCGGCTCAGGGTATGGTTAAAAACTATGTGAAACCAACTAGCAAGAAATATTCATCTGTAGTTGTTTTAGGTGATGCGGTCTACATGTTTCAGCCCGTCAAAAAATTCAAATGGGCTTTCTTCAGGACCTAGAATTCAAGTGAGTGGCAAAGTGAAGGCCACGTGAGAAAGTAAAGTACCAACACACGCACTAAGGTGTGTGGACCCGGTGTCGATATACTTACAGACACCACTCAAAAAACAATTAGTAGAAAAAATAAGCAGCTAATCGGGACATGAGAGGGGTTTCAACCGATCAACCGATTTGGTTCCGTGAAGATTCCCATGAGACTACCTACTGCGGTCTCCCGAGTCCCGAAGTCCCGGCTGGTTCACATTTTTATCAGTGCCTTTGATTAACGCACGAAGTCCTGCTGTTATTGGGGTAAGGTGTGTTACACTGGTGATTGATTGTATGTTAATGTTATCCGAAAGAATGCACATTTTCCTAGCTCATTCCTAATATCATGAAAGACAAGTAGGCTCTTTTTATGCCTGTTTAATAAGTATTGACAACTGACATAAAGTGTATTTGATCAGTTAGAAATACAAATATCAGAATATAAATTCATCCAGTCAAATTGCTGCTCCGAGAATGTCCGCCAAAACAGCTCCTGACCAAAAGCCTGAGATGTCATTGATCGTCTAGAGGGAAAGACTCCAAAGCTGGAAGTATCTGTACCAGCTTGTTGCATTACGTAAAACCCTTAAAGAAGGAGATTACACTGGGGAATGAGTTTTCCTAAATGAAAGATGAAGTGAACTTTCTGAGACTGCTTCTCTTAGTTGCTATCCCTTTACAGAACAACATGTACATAATTTGTGATACTCTGGAAGAAATAATATTCAAATTAAGAGGTATGAGTTTTAGACTGTATGGTGACGGAAAAAATTGCTGATGGAGTAAATTGTCTAATAGTGAAGTTCTAACATCGGATATTGTTTTATAAGAAATTGGGAATAGTAACTTTGTGATTTATGCTGATTAAAACTTCAAAGGCTGAGCATTATTGTGTGAGTAACGAAAAAACAATGCTAACACTATATTAACATCCCATAATGATAAATAATGAGATGAGGTAGCCGATATGATACTTTGCTTAATTCTGCACAGGTAGGAAAGCTCCCCAGCTCTTTTGATCATTTACATGAGTATAGGATAAGATTAGAGCTGATTTATGAAGATTATGGGGCATATTAGCAAGACCCACGTTAAAATTATCGCCGTTTTAGCGGCAGGAAACTGCCGCTAAAACGGCGATAATGAGCTTGCTAATATGCGTTATGGAATTCAATAGAAGCCCAGGTTAGATGTCCTGCACATCTAACCTGGGCTTCTATTGGAATTCTATAACGCATATTAGCAAGCCCATTATCACCGTTTTAGCGGCAGTTTCCTGCCGCTAAAACTGCGATAATTTTAACGTGGGTCTTGCTAATATGCCCCTATGTATTTGGTAAGCTTTGCCAGATGAAGAAACATATCTGACGAAATTAACAATGATGGAGACATTTGAAGGAATGGTATTGGTGGGGGCATACAAAAAACAGTGATGCTATGAAGCCATGGCTGATTTGCACACTTATATAGTATTTGGCACTCAGCAATATTTATTGAAGATAGACTCTACCTAAAAGATCAGGGTTGTTACATGTAGAGCCAAAATTGTCAAGGGCCCTAACTCTATATTGCCCCCTATACCCATGTTAAGAATTTGTTAGGAGTTTGGGTTGCAGATGAAGAAGATTTTTAAGACCCCAATGATAATGCCAAAAGATCCAGAACCATACTTGGGGTTTTCAAAATAAGATTATCATAATGATTGATGCCTTATGGCTCCTAATGTACTCCAGGCATCTTGAGATCATTAAAAAAGGAGGAAAAGGGAAATCGAGACACATGGTCCATGTTGTTGAAAAACATCTGTACTTTCACTGCAGGATATGATTTCTAGCTGAAGAATAGGGGTAAAAGAGTGTTGGTACGCCAGGCAAACAGGACTATTGAAAAATATTTTGATGTTTGAAATGCTAAAACATGTAATTTCCAGCCACAGTTTCCAGGAGATTCCTTGAGTGCCAATCTGTGAATAATGTCCACTTTGATTAAAATGTGCTGTGTGAGGCAAAACTTCCAGACACTCTTTGCTACTTCTGCTAAGATCTTTAATTTGATACACCTAGATAACTGCTATAGCGTACCTTTTTAACACTATGAAGCATTTTACTTTGTTTTTGTTGTGAGAAGCTGAATGACAAAAGAACTGATACATAGTTCTTCTAATCAGTTAAAAATCATCTTTGACTCTTTCTGAGGCTATAACCCAACAGCAGAAAATTGCCACAGTGAGCCTCACATGCTAACAAACTGACTACATAGAAGAGTTGGGAATTCTGTGCCTCGATTGGTCCAACCACCATTGAATGTCCTCTTTTGTTTGTTGATCTAAATGGAGCAGACCGGAGTAAGTAAGATTTTTCTCAGATAATTGACTTTTAGTTGTTTAAATGTCCTGTAACAAAATGGATCTGGAAGATCTGAGAGATGTATGTGTTATTTGAAGATGGGAAAGTACTTCTTTTTCTATAAGAGTTATTTTTGTCTATGGCAGTTGAAATATTAATGTATCTGTGTCTTTAAGGAAATCCAGGAATTCTATTTGGGTGGAAGAAATGAGACACAAATTATTTCGGTTGATTCTGAAAACTCAACTTATCTAAAAGTATAGTCGCTTCGTGTAATGTTCTATTAAAAGAAACCTTTTCTGTTCTTCAAATAATATATCATCTAAGTTAATAAGTAACCAAATATCTAAATAGGCTGAATTCAAACAAAAGGAAAAGATCTAAGCTGGTACACCTCATGTGGCCAAAAGAAGCAGAAAGATAAACCTCTTTGAGATCCAGATGGATGTTCCAATTCCCTGGTTGTAAACTATCCTTGAGACGGAGAATACTCTCCACTTTGAGGCTTTAGTAAAGGACAAAACAAGATGAACAGTGAAGGTTTAATGCTTGGCTCAAGTAAAGTATTCCCACGGGAAGAATTTGTAGGGCTGCTACGATTATGAGGAAAACATGTGTGCATTTGGTGCAACAACGAGACTGTCTGCACAAGCATGACTAATGCCCAGGACATCTTATAAATGCCTTAGCTCTTACAGATGATTTGATAGTTCTGCTGTCCTTGACATTTCTAGGTATCTATAATGGACTTCATATTTGCTTGCACTATCAGTCAATGTAGCAGATGGAGTAACCCCTGTTTCAGTAATAGGTTATGTGTACCACAGGAATGGGCAGTAACAATCTAAATGCTGATATCCCAACCATCCCAAGAAACATGAAGGAGCCTACCTATCTGCGGGTAATATTTGAATGTGATCCTAGCAAAATAGCCATACCTTATTCAGTATGACAGGATGGAGGGGCTGGTACTGTCTGTCAGCATAGCGTGTGTAATCTGCCTAGGAATTCAATATGTGCTGCTGTGCTGTACTTTAGATGATTTTCTTCTGATGCCCCAAATAAGAGACTGATGACATGTTAGAAGAAAAGCATGTTAGAATGAGGGCATGTTAGAAGGAAAAATTAAAAGTGGCAAAATAGGGGCTGGCTTTGAAGCAGGATATGGTCTAATTCTTTGCACTGGATTTGCATCACAAAAGTGATTCATATCTTGTGCTCTGAAAAGTAGTCCTAAATTTGCCTTGAAAAATCCTGAAATGTCTTGATTTGCATTGACAAGTAGCCCTAAAGTACAACAAAGTAGTTCTATGCTATACTTTGAATCCAGGCATCCTCTGGCACCTTGGAAATGGTTAATATATTTGGAAGGTAGAATGATGTCTCTTCTTCCCTGTCTTCTGGGACAAGCCATCAGCTTTTTTATGAAGATGGTCATGATAAAATGGGATATGATAGTAGAATCGGGAAAAGAAGCGAGACCTGGAGGCATGACGAGCATCGTGTACTTCATCGATATCAATTAAATGAAATAAGTTCTTATGATCTGTTCATAAAGAGTTTGTTAGACCTTTCATCCTTAGGGTGGACTTTCACCAAACATTATGTCTCCTTACCTCCTCTTTTTGCTGTATCTTTTTGTTGGCCTTAGGACCCTGAGCACTTTACCACTGCTAACCAGTGCTAAAGTGCATGTGCTTCTCCCCTAAACAAGGTATACATAATTGGCATATTTAGTTTACTTATAAGTCCTTTGTAAAGTGGTATTCCATATACCCAGAGCCTATATTCTAAATGCTACTAGTGGGCCTCAGCACTGGTTGTGCCACCCACACAAGTAGTCTTTCAAACCTGTTTAAGGCCTGTCATTGCAAGGCCTGCGTGTGCTGTTTACTAGCACTTCGACTTCGCATTTAAAACCACTTGTCAAGCCTTAAACTCCCCTTTTATTGTACATAAGTCACCCCTAAGGTAGGCTCTATGTAGCCCTAAAGGCAGGGTGCTGTGTAACTAAAAGGAGGACATGCACTTTTAAGTTTTACATGTTCTGGTAGTAACAAACAGCTAAATTAGTGTTTTACTACTGTGAAGCAGACTCATCTCATAGGCTAGCATTGGGAATTCCTCAAAATACTTTAAAGATGTAATTCCTTATTAGAAAGGAGTAGCTTCATCATGTTTCATATCTTTGGGATGGTAATAATAAGACCTCCTTACTGGTTGTTATATTCCTGAATTAGGCCCATATAGCGAAGCAGCTTATTTCTTACATTGTCCTCACAAATAACATTTTCATCTGTGACCTTTTGCACATATTTGCATGAACAACAATGCTGGATTAGTTTCTCCGAAACTAAACTTGTTTTCACATCTAGCTTCATACAACATTATCACAACGCCCTGAACATCATGTACAAGGTCTCATTTCCCACTACGTACAAATGTCATCACTTTCTTCATCCATGGGGAGACAGGGATATCTACATATCCATAACATCACTAATCTATGCTCACATCGCAAGGCTGCTTTCTATTATAAAAGATGAGCATCCAAATAGATTAGTAGAGGAGGCACTTCCGCTGATACCAAGAGTCCTTGGATGCTGAGAAATCACCACACAGAGGTCTGGCATTTCGTGAGGGGTGTCCAGTCCGTGATCAGGATGGGGTCGTTCACTCTATCCCATCATGTAATGGGGTTGGATCGTCCCTTGGGGAGATTCTTGGCTCTACACCAACACACACTCTAGATACACTTAGAGTAGGGTTCACATAGTAGTAGTACCCTCGATTACTGCCTTCTTTTATATGCCTGCATATATACATTGTTTTAGCACCATGGTAGAACTATATCTACTATTTACGCTTTTCGTGCTTGTAATCACGTTTATCTGCCTCTGTCTACTAATCATTGCAGCACACGTATTTCATGCAAGAATAACGTTGGTTCAATAAATATTATTGAAAACATCCCACTGTGTATTCTCTGTATATTTCTCTGAGAATAAGTGAGCACGAGTGACTGAGTGAAAGGTTGTCATGTTCAGTGGTTGCCAGAAAACCATTCGCACCTTGGTAAGGTTAGGGGGGTTTACGGTGGCACAGTGAGCTAGCTGGTCTATAGGCCAAGATATCCTGCGGGGTGTCTGGAATCAGTGTTGGCACCAAGCCCCTAGTTTATGTTGTCCAAAGAGTGCACAGATCCGATGGATTAGTAGGAACTACATGACATGGCGTCCAACGTAGGGCACCATGTCGTGTAGTACCTACTAATCCGTAGGATCTGCTCATTGTTTGGACAACATATCCTGCGGGGGTGTCTAGAATCAGTCTTGCACCAAGCCCCTAGTTTATGTTGTCCAAACAATGCACAAATCCTACGGATTAGTAGGAACTACACGACATGGTAAAGTTGGATTTAACATTAATGTTTTACAGTGGCAGTCGGTGCAGGTAAGCGCAGTGGGGCGGGGCGTCGTGGATGTCGACAGACGATGGAATAGGATTTATTTATTTATTTACGTTTCTCTATTCCATTGTCTGTCGACTTCCCCCAAAAGGATTTATTTACTTTTCTCTATTCTACTATCTGTCGACTTCCCCCTTCCACTGCCCTCCCACCCCGCCCACCACGCTTACCTGCACCAACCGCCGCTGCTGTTTTAGAAATGCCACTTTTAGAAAGTGGTAATTTTGCTGCTCTTTCTGCTCTGTGTGCCTTGCAGCCTGTCTCTAACAAACGTTTGTGATGGGTGATAGCTGCACTTGTGCATTCCCTCTACTCAGCCACAAACACAGGATGGGTGGTTGTGACAGAGAAGTCATCTGCATTCATCTACATTCTGATAGCTCTTCCTGGTCAGGAAGAGGCAGGGGGAGCAGACAATGCTGAAAATGCAGTGCCCTGTTCCCTCACAAAGGGCTGATTGCCCCCCTCACAGATAGTCTGAAAGGGGACCTGTGCATTACCAGTGCCTGCTTTGAAGTCAAACCCTCTTCAAAGACACATTTGAATATAATTTCTTGGGCTCTGACCCTACCAAGACAATACACTACTGGACCTGTGAAGAACTTTGCCAAGAGTAAAGACTGCTGTGCTAAAAGGATTCCCACTTTGCCTGACTGCTGCTCTGAAGTAACTGCCTTCTGCTTTGCTGAGCTGCCCTGCTGATCTCTGCCCTGCTGAGGGCAAAGACTGAACCCATCTCACTTGAACCCAGAGTGACTCCAAAGGCTTGCTGGCTTGTCCCCCATCTTGAAGTCTCAGAACCATCAAAGACTTCCTTCAACTCTACAACAGCACCTGGACTCTGCCATCTATGGGACCTGCCCTGCCAAGTGGTGCAAATCCGGTCCTGGGCCCTTGTAAGGTGATTTCTGCTGTCGAGAACCATAAAAATCGACGCATTGACTACTGTGCACAGCTCGGAACTGACACATTGTCCTTTAACGCTGACACAAGAGCCAGTTGACAATATCACCTTGACGGACTGCATGGCTTGACGATGACAGACAGCGTGGTTCAGTGATGACGCAGGGCCTGCATTGTAAAGGGGATCTTTATTGCTTGCGCGGATCGGTGCAAAGGCATCGAGACTTCAACATTGATGCTTTGCTCCATCCAAGGTACTTTCTCAACGAGACCTGCATGAATCCTGTAGCTAGCCTGCCCTCCATCGCGGTCAGCCTAAATTTGGATTTGCCCCGGTCCAGGGCGACCTCAAGTAATCCCTTAGAGCTATTGACTTCTATGCACTACTTTTTGATTTATTCTTTAAAAATTCATAACTCTGGTTCTACTTATTATATTTTTCTTGTTTTGGTCTTGTTTTGCTCAAACAGTTATTCTCTATTTTTCTAAACCTGTGTGGAATATTTTTGTGGTGTTTTCATTGTGTTACTCTCTGTGTGGGTGTGGGTGTGTTGCACAAATACTTTACATATTGCCTCTTTAGATAAGCCTTACTGCTCTGTGCCAAGCTACCAGAGGGCAAGCACAGGTTATATTTTAGTGTGTATCTACATTACCCTGACTAGAATTGTGCTCCCTACTTGGAAAGGGTGTATACCTCTGTCAACTATAGACCTAGGGCCTCATTTATGGGGAATTGGGGTAGGGCAGTGCCGCAAGTCTTGCTGCGCTGCGCTGCGTACATCAATGTAAAATGGCAGGAATTAACCATATTTATGGAATACGATGCAATTTTGACTTTTCCTCCAGCACTGGTGCACAACCTGCTGCCTAGCGCCAACCCAGGCAACCCTTACACCATGGTGCAAGGGTGTCTGTGTTGCATGCAGGATTGTTTTTGTGAAGGAAAGGGCACCTTCCTGCACAAAAAACAATCCGGAGAAGCATTTTCCTCTTTTTATGCGTGCTGTAGAATGCATCCCATATGGAAGAGGAAAAGACGAGGAGAAATAAAAATATTTCCCCTCCTTACGCCTGCTCTGGGGAGGCATAAGATTTTGGTGCTGCCCCAGGTTTACGAGATTAAGTAAACCTGGGGCAGCATCAAAATCCATGGGTGTTGCATGGGAAAACCCACCCCAATGCCCATGGAACGCCTCCCTGGTGCGAAATAAGGTGAGGCAGTGATTTGCACTGCATCACCATACTCATGATGTATGAGGTCACTTAAAGCCACACAAGGTGACTTTGCATGGCTTCGGAAATCTTTATAAGAGCCTTGCATCATGCATGTACCACTTTCCATGGTACAAAAGTGACTCAGGGCTCTCATAAATAAGCCCCCCCATTTCTAACAGAGTTCTTTTGTTCTTTTGGTTGGCTCTGTCTACATAATATATTGCTCTACGATAATGCCATTGGGATAATATAATCCCTATTGACAGTGAAAAGGCATCTATTTCTGCTATGAATCGTAACTGTATGTCTAGATGTCAGACAACGGGAACCTATGTAAAAGCTTTCTTTATGGTGGAGGTAGCTGCTTCTTGTACTTCGCCACATTAAAATAAAGTTCCTTTTTTTAGTCAAGTTGGAGATGAGTTGAATGATAATGGTGAAATCACAAATAAAGCGTCAATAAAACTTACTAAAGCCCACAAATGTTTCTTAAATTACAAGGTGAGGCCAATGTAAAGATGCTTGTAACTTAGAGGTGTTTAGAGGTGTTGGATTATCTCTAAGGTTTGTCATTTTCTAAATATTGCATGAAATTGTTCCAAAAATTTATCGTAATTAAAAAACTATGGACTCTTATTAATAATCTGAGTAGTAGCCAGGCCATTGCCTCTGAGATAAAACAAAACAAAACAAAGGTGACTGTTGTGGAAATCATTGGGAAATCTGGAGGTCTTGGGGAAAAATGGAAATGACACTGACCAAACAACTTATTAGAATAAAAAGATGTGCAGAGAACTTGATTAGCTCACACGAGAAATTTGAGGAAAACAGAGGAAAGGGGATAGAAGCACAGGAGCACTTCTTATGATGACTTGTCCTTTGAAAGGCTTGGAATTGGCTTGTACTGCTGTTAGGCTGTTCCGCTAAATGTTTTTCCAGTGGTGCGTGGGAAAGTTCTAGATCAGCAACTGTAACTACTCAAAGGGAATCTTAAAATAAAAGATAATAAGTGTGTAGACAAGAGTTTCACCACAACAGGGGTGTGTGGCTTACCACAGTCCAGAGCATAGTAGATGATAATCAGTAGAGATGTTGACCAGGATACCAGTCCGGGGTGTCAAGGTACCAAAGAGCAGAATACTTTCCCAAACATTGTCTGACGAATAGCATCCAAACAAACAAGTACTAAGATCCAAGATGTTAGAAATTGAGTCTTAAGTTGATAGAGGTATGCACCCTATCCTAGTATGGGCCACAATCCTAGACAGGGTAAGTCAGATAGACACCCTCAATTAACCTGTGCTCACCCGCTACATAGCTTGGCACAGAGCAGTCACACTTAATTTAAGAGGCAATGTGTGGGGCGTGGTCTGGCCACAAATGAAGATGGCCGCTTAAAGCCGGTGCTCCATGCTGAGGCGGGCCCTGGGCAGCGGCTGCAGAATTCCTGGGATTGAGGGGGCTCCCCATCATGCCTCCCTGTCTTGCCGACTGGCTGCGGAGCGAGATGTTGGCACCCTGAGCTTGGCGGGAGACTCCTTCCTGGTCCTGCACTGACTGAAGCGGGCCGGGCCTGCACGGAGAAGAACCGCCACGGCCCACAGTGAGATGAGACGCCCAGTTGGGCCGACCAGCAGTGGGGCACCCTGCCCTGGCTGACCTCCTTTCTTTGGCTGCTTCTCCCGCGGGCCGGTGGGGGCCCTGAGATCTGCTCCCCCCACTGCCACAATCATCCACACCATAAGGCCCCAACCCCGGACCCGCCACCTCTGATACCCAGCCTGTGGAGGCAACAGCACCATCGGGCATGTCATGGGCCGGCAGCCAACTGAGACATTGTGG
The DNA here is from genome assembly GCA_963921515.1 of Calotriton arnoldi. Classification (NCBI taxonomy): domain Eukaryota; kingdom Metazoa; phylum Chordata; class Amphibia; order Caudata; family Salamandridae; genus Calotriton; species Calotriton arnoldi. The sequence continues at coordinate 97,393 of CAWUFW010019523.1, forward strand.
CCCGACCTTAGGTGGGCCAGCACTGTGGGGAGAGACCGCGACACACATCGAGTCGAACTGCCCGGCTGGACCGATCTTCAGAGGGGCACCAAGCCTGACGGAACCCACTTCCTTGGTCACCGTTTCTGCAGGTTGGTGGGGGTCCTGAGGCCTGTTCCCCCCACCACACCCACAACCTACAACATAAGGCCCCGATGCCAGACCTGCCGCCACTACTACACTGAGGGCCAGGGCATCGACTTCGCAGGGCACACTCCAAGCCAACGACCCTCGTAGATGTTGCAGCCCGACCCCAGTTGGGCCTATACTGTGTGGAGAATCTGTAGCCTAAAGTGAGCAGGGATGACTAGCTGGGCCACCTGCTACAGGGCTACCCGCCTGACGTTCTTCCTTTCCTTGTGAACTGTTCCACGCCTTCCACCTACAACGCAAGGCCCGACCCCGGTCCTGTCGCCATTACTACCTGGCAGTGAAGGCATCAGCACCATCGGGTGAATTATGGGCCGGCGGCCCATGGAGACACTGTGATAGGCCTGGTAGGTTCATGAGAAACCAAAGATGTTGGCCAACTGCCAAGCAAAGAAGTGGTTAAAAACCAATACTGGAGCTGGGTATCACAGTCTTTTGTTGCTCAATCACTTGTGGGCCGCCTCACGCTAGAATTCATGGAATTAAAACTACAAAGTGCTTTCAAACAGTATGTGGAGTTTATTACCATCCTGCAGGATAGGAAACTATATCCAATTTAGATTTGGATCCCTTCCTGTAAACTCCTTAACAGCTGCTTGGAAGCGGCCCTTGGCTATAACACAGCACTGCCCGGGCTGTCCTACAATGATTGAAACAATTGGCCACATTTTGTTTGTTTGCCCTCTGTATAGACTCCCAAGACATAAGTGGCTAGCCCCTGTTTGTAGATTGTTGGGAACTCGTTGCCACTGGGAAGCTCTTCGCATCCTAAAATCAGATTGTAGGCCTTCCGTAGCATGTGGATTTGCAAAGTTCCTTGGAAAAATGTGGATTACCAGAAGGTATGCGTCCAAGACGCGAAAGTCTGCATTTCATAATTGTATTAAATAATTATTTCCAGACTTTGTAACAACTATGCAATGTTTTATCTTTGTAAATTGATCGAATTTTGACATTCGGTGGAATCCCTTTTATAATGTGGTATATGTTTTAAAAATAATAATAAATGTTATCCTTTTATAATTGTTTTAATATTTTAAACAGTGATGATATAAAAACTTCTGGAAAAAGACGTATACTATCTAATGATTCTCTTATTATATATATTGTTGGATAACTGTACTGTAAGCACTCACACGTTTATGGTCGTAACGACCGAATAAAGTTTATGACTGAGACACTGTGCTCTACCTCGAGGGGTGTGACTGATTTCCGTGGCCCTCATGTTGGGGCCCTCTACCTGGGCTGGTCTCTGGGCAGCTCTTGATTACGGCCTACCTGACCACGCAGTGGGCCAGACATTGAGTCTCTGACTCCACTTGAACCTGAGTGCCTAGTACTCTGCCCATCTCTATAGCCTGGATGGCAGAAAGTACTCCTAGGGCCTGGGACTTGCAAGAGGCCTGTGTGCCCCATCTTCCACTACACTTCAGGGGACACATCCCCCATCGGAAGCTGGTGCAGCGGCTGCAACTGGGACAGCTGAGGTCCTCATCTCTGGCATTTGGGCCCTGCGCGTGACTGGGGGTGTCTCCTGACAAGATGACAGGTAAACTCGCACAACAGCTCCTCTTTACTGAAGCCGTTAACCAGGGCCACTCCACGACTGGCCCCCGGAGTGTAACCGCCCCTGAGCTCGGCCAACCTCAACCCGCCACAGTCGCTGCCCCAGATGCCACTATGGGGGAAATATTGCAGGAAATCTCAGCTGTGGGCTGACGGCTGTAGGGCATGGAGGCGACTATCTCAGCCCAGGCCACTGAGACCAAGTCCATCCATACAGACATCGCGGGTTTCCAGACCTGTGTGGACGGCCTGACCAAGCGTGTCTCTGTGTTAGAAGACCGCCTCAACACCATGCCGGAATGGGATCAAGAACTCTTATTCCTGCAAAGCAAAGTCATAGACCTGGAGGATCGGAGCCGCCAGGACAACGTCCACTTTTTTGGCTTCCCAGAGAGCGTGGATGGCCCTAATGCTAAATCCTTCCTTGGGGACACACGCCCGATGCTCACAGGGCTGCTCTTTGACCCACCTTGGAGATGCAAAGGGCCCATCGCATGGGCCCACCACGACGGGGCACATCCACAAGCCCGCAACCTCTCCTAGCCTGCTTCTTACACCACGAACAAGCCTGACAATTAATGTCAGCGGCCAGCACACACGGCCTGTACACATTTGAGGGGCAAGAGATTCAGATAGCAGCAGACTTTTCCAAGGAAACCAACGAATGCCGCAAGGCCTTCCTCTCTCTTTGGCCCCTCCTTTGCCAGCTGGACATTAAATACGGCCTTTTTTTAACCCGCACACCTCCGGATCACCAAGGATGGCATCTCAAAGGAATTCTTCAATCTGGAGGACCTGCGCCACTTCCTGGAAGGACTCACCACACAGGACATGGACATTGTCTCCTCTGCCCCTGTGGACAGCTACGACCTGCCACCGCTCTCCCTCCCTGCCCCTTGCAGAGGCCGCCGGCGGAATTAGGGAGGCTCCAGACACAGAGACAGGTACCCTGACAGGGCGGCCCGTTCCCTAGGTGACAGGGACCAGGCTCTCCAGGCAATTGCCATGCTGATACAGGAGCAAGACAGGGGCAAGTCACGCTCCCCCCTGAAACCCACCACTGCAGCGGAGAGCGCGCCCTGAGGACTGACAAGCTGAACCGACCCTGGCACGGCAGGAGTGCTGCGGCAGGAATGCCGAGACCTGGAAAAGAAGACAGATGGCTGAGTATCGGCTTGCTTTATTTATAGACTGTTTATTTGTTTATTTCAATGTCTAACTTATCATTATTTGATTGCCATATGCATGGATCTTGTCTGCTATGTGCGATGTGCGCTGTGGGCTGGTTAATCCCGGATCTCCCCCCTCCTCGGCTGACTCCTGCTACGCCCGCCAAGTGCAAACTCGCAGCTGCAATGGCTCTATGGCTAGGACTGGTCCCACGCCACCCCTGTCACCCCCTCCCCACATCATTGCCCCTCACAGCCCCACGCCGCCTGCGACTCAGCAGTAATCGAGGCCCTGAGCAAGGCTGCCGACCCACTCCCCAGGCTCTTGGGATTAGGATGTGTGCCTCTCCTTTATGTCCCGCCTTTCTTGTACCTACCCAAGGAATAGATGTGCTCCCCCTTCTTCTTCCTCATGACCTGGGCCTGCTACTTGCCACTGGCATGCCTGTTCCCTTGCCTCGACCCACACTGAAGGCCCTTCTAGCCTGCTCTTATGCCTCTGACGAGGCCTGAATCCCATTACTCGCCATGTCCATTATATCGGTATTGGCCTCAACCACCTCCTGGTGGGAACAGGGGGTCTCTGCCCCAGTCCTGTAGGCAGACACCCAGACTCTCATTATTCCAATCGCTCAGCCTCCCCTTCCCCATTTGATACATGACCAGATGTGCCCCCGCCACCCCTCTCCTTCCTCCGATGGGCTCTGGTGCTTATTCCCTGCCCCCCAAATGACTATGACTTCTATCCTGGCCAAAGGTACACCATTGTACTTGTGAGCCTCTTGGCCTGCCCTGCCTCCCGAAGGGGCCCTTTCGGTGTGCCACAGCCCGCAAGCCTTGACCCGCAGCACACAGTTCAGTGCCCCTAGTACTGCGTTCCTTGCACGCAGATCACCCCACCTCCCTATCTTACCCCCCCACTTCCCATTTGACACAGTTCTTGGTGCTCCCTGTTAACCCATGCTTTCCGTTCATTCCTCATTTCCCTCCCTCTTGTCTTCTCCCCTTTACCCCTTCTTTTCCTCCTTTTCTCCCTTCCTTTCCCCACCTTCTCCTCCCCCGTGTGGCCCCTCCGGACCCTTCACCTGGTCCCGTACCCACCCCTTCCCCCATCATCCCTGCCTGCTCCCCCAAGACCCTATGCCTGCTCACGGCACCCTCCCGTCTGTATAGCTTTTACACCCTGGCACATCCCACTATTTTACCCCCCGCATAGCCTGGTTTACCTTCTCTACTCTCTCTCTGCAAGCAGCTGGATGCCCTCACGGACTCACGGCCCACACATGTCCGCACCTGCCCCAGGCTTCCTCCAGCCTCTACGTGTCCTCTCCTGGAAAGACAATGGCCTCACTCATTATATTAAATGGCAGAAGGTGCTTTCCTACCTCCTGGCAAAGAAAGCAGATGTGGATCTCTTGCAAGAGATGCATCTGGACGACCTAGAATCTGACAAGCTATGCGGTGACTGGGTGGGCAGAGTGATCCACAGCAGCGTCTCGGGGCCAACCACTGCTGAGGGCAGCCAGTCATAAAAGTGTGGAGTGGTGATACTTCTCTGTAAATCGCTACCCGTCACGATCGTGAAAGAGTGGTCCGACCAGGACTGCAGGTACACATTTGCCAAGCTGAGAGTGGGAGACAGATCTTTATGTGTTGGCTTGGTGTATGCTCTGACAGGAGCCAAACGTCCCTTCTTTCTTCAACTGAACTGCCTGCTCGTCGAGATTGGATCGTCTCGGTACATCATTCGAGGAGACTGGAATCTTGTCTGAGATGCGGTACTCGACAGGACGGGCCCCCTGGACAGAGGAACAACACAGACAGAGCCCTGCTGGGAGATTTAGCCACAGATCACGGCCTCGTGGACCACTGGCACCTCTGCCACCTGACAGACAGGGAATACACTTTCCTGTCCTTGGTCCATGGTACCCAATCCAGGCTGGATTACTTCCTCATTTTTCGGGGACTCCCACATCTTGGTGGCTGCACTTTCTGACTACTCTCCTGTCCTGCTATCCCTCAATGTGGGCCTGGCCTCCCCAGGTCGCAAGCCATGGCACCTGAATTTGCAAAGGTATTGTTCACCCCAGGGCAAGATCCAACTACAGGCCCACCTTTCTGCATACCTGGTGGATAATAAGACATCTGTGGACTCACTCACAACACTATGGGGGGCCGCGTGGTAACCATACGTAGGCAGCTGATGAGAGACGCCGCCACAGCCAACAAACAGGCGTCCCTCCACCAGGCTGAGCTAGAGAGTCAGATTGCCTCCATCACCTGCCTTTACTCATCCCGTCCCTCCGTACCCAACCACCACCGCTTAGAGCAAGCCCGTATGGCTCTTAACAGCCTCTTTACGCCAAATCTAAATATGCCTTCCAGCCTCTGAAAGAGAGGCACTATGAACAGGGGGAGAAGGTGGGCCGCTTACTAGTGGCACATCTGAGACAATGGAAGGCTGCAATGGCCATTGTGCTATCCAATCAGTGGACAGAGAGATCCGCACTCAACCCCAGGACATCGTCAACGAGTTTGCACCATTTTACAAACAGCTTTACACCCTGGAGACACCGGCCAGCGTGGAATGGGTATCTTGAGGGGGTTGATCTCCCACGCCTGACGGACAAGGGTAGAGAGCTCTTAATGGGGGACATCAGCAGGGAGGAAATCGCAGCGGCCATCTCCAAGCTGCCCTATCGCAAGGCCCCAGGCAAGGATGGATTCCCTGCGGAATTCTAAAAATAGTCTGGAGAGGAAGCAATTGATACCCTAAATGCCACCTTACAGGAGGCAGAACAGTCGCCTTAGCAAGGTCATACCCTCCCTCATCCACCACACACAGGTTGGCTTTGTTCCAGGCCGCTCTTCCAGGAATCATCTATGCACTATGGCCCACACTCTGTGGGGCACTAAGGACCTACCAGAGGATGTGGTGGCCCTCTCCCTAGATGTAGAAAAGGCATTTGACCGCATTGAGTGGGGGTACCTCTTCGCCACTATGAAACACTTTGACCTGGGAGATCAATTTATCTCCAAGGCTCGCTTACTTTAGGACTGCCCTATGACCCAGGTGAATTGCGGACGGTTCCTCTCGAATACCTTTCAGATCTGGAGGAGCACCCGTGAGGGCTGCCTGCACTCCCCACTCTTGTTCCTCCTGGCCATGGAGCCCCTGGCCTCTGTCATCCAGCACTCGCCGCTCATAGCCGGAATACCCATCACAGGAGGCCTTTCCAAAGTGTACCTATATGCCGACGACATGTGAGAGGGACCCGCCGCCCCGCTCAACACTGCTGCCTGCCATATTACAAGTATTTTTGTAGTCTGGCGGGCAGTCCTGTGAAGGTTCCCATGGTGTGCCATTCAAAAAGGCACCACAATGAGAACGTAAAATGCCATTCCCGCACAGCATGATCTGGTAAGTCCATGCCGTGCAGGAACAGGGGGTGCATGCACAGGGGGGCACAATATGTGCCCCACTATATGTATCCCCAGTCGAAGGCATAAGGGAGCCCTGTAGGGCCCCCTTTGTTCCCTCCCTGCCTTTCTCCTATGAAAACTCCCAGATTATCTTCACAGCAGACTTCTCTATACCCACAAATAGTAAGCGGAAACAGTTCATTGCCCTACACCTCAGACTCAAGAAAAAGGGCATTAAATATGGCCAGCTTGAACTGACCACTATAATCATAAATTTCCAAGGACACACAAGGGAATACCACAACCCAGGGGACCTAAAAAGTTTACTGGATGCCCTGGAAGACAGCTCAATGAACTTTGCCCAAGGCAAAGATGACTCCAGAGCAACATGACACCAGGACTCTTGCTGCACCGCCTCATCGCACAAGGAAGAAGTGTGGAGATGGGACTCTGTCATACAGAGGTGGTCCCAGATCAGCAAGACATGTTCTCGGAAACCTGCCCCAGCCAGAGACAAATCGAGGTCACCATGTCTGGGTACTCCTCGCCACGGCCTTCCTGCTCCAGGATGTGGGGATAAACTTGTGGATGGGGTCCATTCTTCCTTCTTGGAGGCCTCCTGCTTTCTACCCTTTACCCCATTTTAGGTAGGTTACGCAGTTTGAATGATAATGGGCCCCAGGCCTCCCCACTCCTCATATGCTTCCTGTGTCCCCCACTTGTGCTCTATCACTCTTGTGCTGGTTGTTTGCATTTTGTCATGTAGAGGCTCAACTTGCCTGGCCCTGCTGGTACTGGTGCCTTCTCTCCAACCCAGGCCAAAAGTGTTCCATCCCACAATAGCAACACTCATATCACTGACAATGGGGTTCCTTTCCTCCCTGGCTGACTCCTCCACACCCACTACAGGTGAACCCCCCCCTCTCCCTTTCCCACTCCCTTGTACGGTTGCCACTCTACTCGTTTGCCCACCCACAGTCCACTTGGAGCTCCAAACATCCCAGCAAGCACCCCTTACCTACACTCATCCTTACCACCACCCCGCCGACCTGTCAATTTGAACTAGAAAGACACATTTTGAACATGTATGGGGATCTCGCTATATACTACACCTCATGACCTGAATCACCTTCCTCTCCAATCCCATCATATACACCTCTGAAAGTGCATGTCGGCAGGCTCACAAATTGTTAAATATTTCTAGCCACATGGACACCAAAACACAATTGTGACTCAATGCAAACATCACAATAGGGGGTGAAGAGATCAGTTATTCACTCTGGAAAACTCACAAAACCTGACACATCAACAACATTATTTCTCATGACTCCCTGAAACTGTTCCACACTTGTTGCAATATGAGTTTGGCATCTCGTCCTCCCAACAATGGAGGCACACTCAACTATCCCAAGTCCTACTAACCATGGAGGCACATCCAACTATCCCAAGTCCTGTTAGCTAAGTTTAGGAGGCCCCGGACAATTCTGAACTAATCCCCCTAGCTCGCTACGTTTACACTTCGAAGAATTTTGGTGGGGTTATATCCGGGCTCTACACTACACTGGTTGATCACTGCTTCTCTGTAGACATGACCTCCACATTGCACACTTGGTGGGAAATATGGCACTACACAATTCCTGGAGGATGACTAGGAAGTACTTTTGGCAGACTACAAGTGGCTATGGGTATTGTGGCTCAAGTAGAATTTTTATAAAATCCTCCATTGCTGACATTGCTCAGTGGTGAAAAATTCACAAAGCTAGCCTCAGCAACCTGTTGGTGTGCTGGAGATATGGGGAGCCAGATTGTGACATTGCTCATATGTTATGGGAGTGCACACTCCAGATCTGATACCATCTGAAGACCGAGTCACAGGTGACAGCCCTAATAACAGCACGCTTGACCTTATCATATGCCACCTCGGACCACTCGACCCTGACAGTACATGCCAACAGATCCCTCTCCACTGACCTTGGTGTGGCCAGTTTAGGCATTCTGAGCCTTTGGAAAATGAACCATCCCTAGTCTTCCCAGTCATTGCTGGAAAGCATATACGAAATGGTATAGTTTGAGAGACTGATTTATAAACTCAATGACAAATTGCCGATCTTTGAAGACACCTGAGGCTCCTTTCTTAGGGGTTGATATCACTGCTAAACAGATCATTGCAAAGGTGTTGTTTGCTTATTACCTTGATTTCAGACACAGGGCGTCCCCAATTCTCTAAGCGATCCTCCTACAATACTATACTTGTAAAAACATTGCCATCAAGCTCGGGTTGCTGCTATGTAACCTCTTAAATTACGCTTGGATCCTAGACATTATTTATGACACTACTTTGTCAATTCAATCCTGTTAAACTCATTGTATCTACTACATTGTTCATCAAAGCTAATAAAGAATGATGATTAACAAAAATATAAGTACTCATAATTCAACATGAATTACCTCTCAAATATCGGTTTGAAATATATCATGAAAATGCACTAATGTTGCCTCCATACATCATCTTCTCACTTTCAGAAACAACATATATTTCTTTAGTAAGAAAATGGGATATTAGTTAAGGAGGATGTGAGTCTGACCCAAGAAATAAGTACCAGAATTGTGTAAGGAGAAATATACAGTTTCAATAATGTAAACATGGGCTCAACCACTAGTAGCTTTGGCACAGAGCATACAGACTTATCTTAGGAAAATGTGCAAAGTATTTACACTAAAACCATCAAGAACTCGAAATACTACTCAATATAAACCCCACAACCAATTTCTAAAAACTAAGGAAAATTCAATATGAAAAATTACACCAAAAATGACAAAAATCCAATTAGGGAATGGTTTAAGTGGGGGAAGCTCCAAGTGGAATAAATTAAAATTTCATGGCCACCAAAATCCTTGTGTTGGATGGAAACTTTTCGACCCTTCGTATTTCACTTCTTCACTAAGACCCATAATTTCTAACAATATGTCATTGCCAGACTTTCTCTAAAAAGCAGTCTTATTCAGCCTCCTCTCAGTCACAGCAGTACATTATCTTGCTCCTTCCTAGCACAGCATAATTCATTATGGTAAACCTTACTCCTCTGCCATATTGTCAGGATGTAGGGCTAGAGCTGCTGCATGTCATGTTGGATTCATGTGCTAGAGTACAGGCCCAGCAGCTAACCCCCTGCATATGGCTGAAGACCTGGAGTTCAGGCTCTGTGGGCAACCCACTGCATACAGTCATGAGCAGCAGGGTTGGCTCCCCATGGAATGTTGAGTACATGGCCATGACAGAGGCCAGGACACTCTGCTAAACCTTGCTACATACGAGTGAAGGTCATGCACTGCAGGTGTTGCCCAGGCCTGGAGAATTGGGCACAGGAGATGGCCGGAAGCTGGGCCCTGTGGCAACCCAACGCTGTGTATGGACAAAGGTCGTGGGCAGCGGAGGTTTGCCACACACAGAGCTTGGGTGTTGCACCTAACCAGATGCCCATTGTTATGTGCTATACATGTTGGCCACCCACAGAGGGTTGTGAGTATGAACCTGGCTGAAAGCCAGGTCCTCCAGGTCCTCCAGGCAACCCCCACTATACACTAAAGGCTGTGTGCTGCTGGGGATGGTCAGGCGTGTAGAGTTCTTAACAACTCTTGGATTATGTGCATGACCAAAAATACAAACATTCACTGAATAAAATTAAGGTTAAAGTGAATTTATGGTTAGCATTGATTATAACACCTAATTGTATGTCTAAAAATCAGAGATATTCACCTAAAACCCACATTTAAAATGCAGTTATGTTTATGAATTAAAATTTAAAATGACTGAAATTGCAAGGTATGTTTAGGTTCACAATCTATATTTCTCACAACAGCCATGTTTTGTAAAGAGGGGTAATGAGAATAATATTGGAGGCAGGCGGTGTCACAATTGATCAATATGCAGGCAACATACTAATTTATCTAAATATCTCCTCCTTTGAGAGCAGATCATATATATCCTAAAAAACTGCTTAGCAACTCATAATTGGATGTTGGACATTCAAACCCAAAAAACACAGAATGTATTGTCCTTTTGCAACAACATGGATCTAATTTTAATCAAGACCGGGCATGAAAATTACACAAAGGCAGTTTCACCTATATACTCACCATTTACTCTTGGCTTTTGGATAGATCTACTCCTATCCATAATGTCACACATTTTACACATAGTAGAGTGATCAGAATCTGCACCCAATTTAATATACATTTAAACATCTGGTACAACCAATTCACTTTTGCCTAGTAGTAAAAGCTCTTGTCATCTCATGTATTCTCTTAAGAATGCCACCACTCCAATATGCATTGATAAATCCACCTTGGCACCCCTCACAGCATCAATGCATTCAGCGGCCAGGAGCAAACAAATTTGACCATATCATGTACTAAGAGAGCTTCCCTTAGAAGCCAAAATCTGATTTAAATGGTTTGTATTCATTTCACACTGTTCTGTCATTAATGACCAGCATATCTGCAATCATCCCTAAAATTCTCAGGAATGGTAAAATCCAAAGGAGCATAGATGTACACGGAGTGCAAAGGCAATTTGACCTAATGGCAAATCAGTCACCCTTGAGTATGGACTCTGCTTTTGGAAACTCTTTACAGGAAGCCCTGTGATGTCAAGAACACTTTGCAAAAATTTAGAAAAAATATATAAACTCACTTGTTCAGAGCTATTCTAACCCTGTACTACTTTTTTATCATATTCATCAAGGATATTCCTCTACATCCCCTCGCCTCATTTAATCAGTTTCCACCACATTTCTTTTTTGCACTTCCTCTGCCCTGATAGCAAGCTCTGCTTCAAGCTTGCCTGTCCTCATCTTTCCCTCTTGTTGCACCACTGCATTGCTCCTATTCTCCTTTTCCGAGCTCCTTCACTTTGTCTAAAATTTAGCTGTACTTTTATTAACATATTTTTGTTTTAAGTTATGATATTCCAAATTACAACATCTGTTGTTTTTTTCTTTTACGGTAATGTGATGATTGCTCTGAAATCTAAATTGATGTGTATGTGTGTGACTTGCTTAAGGTGTAGCTGGGGTATATAAAAATCTATAATAAATGTGTACATTTCCCAGAGCTATATAAAAATCATAAATACATGAGTAAATGTGGTCTGTGATGTCATGGGCAGTGATTTAGGGTGAACTAAAGGTTCTTACCTACCCAGTATGTGTATTTGTGGGGCCGTTCAGTTCTTGCAACTTTAAAAATGTAGTTTCTAATTGATGTTCTATTAACTAAGGCTTGCCAATCTGAAAGGGAGTGAACCCCAATGCGTCCAGTCAACAACTACGCTGTTTCAATCACTGGTACTTATGTATACATAGTTCTATATATAAATTCTACCAAGTGGTGGCCGCCACTAGGTAGTTAGAGTTAGGTCTGCTTTCCCATAGACTGAGTGTTTTTTGGTTTGCTAATAACTTTGGCCCCTTTCATTCACCTCAGGTCTTGGTCTGCAGATTGTGCTTTTTCATGTTTTGGTGTAAATTCATTAAGTAGTTTCTGAGACATTAAGGGTAAACATAATTTTTATATTTTGGCAGTTGGGCTTGCGAGAGTCACACGAGTGCTCCGCAAGAAAGCAAATTAAAAATGGAGGCCTATGACTGGTCAAGAAGCCAATTTTTCCCCATGAGTCTTCACGCTCCTGCAGGAGCGAGAGGCTCCGGCAAGTCCTGCAAGAGCGAGGGCTCTGATTGGCTGGCTGTTGGAATTTTAAAAATTAAATGGCTGCTATTATTGTGAAAAATTGGAGGTGGTGTGGAAATTAAATAAAAAAGCTCTATAAGGGGATAGCAGAAAGGCATGCTGTTCCCCTAGATTGAGAGAGGAGGTTTATAATGGATAACTGCAATAAGATCAGTCGCTGCCCATACACCCTACTAAGCACACCTGTCTTCTGAGAGAGAGGGCTCGAAGAAGAGGCCAGTCTATCCGCACACCGTATAACGCACACCCGTGATTTGAGAGAGAGGTGTGAAAGGAAAGGCTACTCCCTTCCCGCTATTACTATGCACACCTGTCATTTGAGAGAGGGTTCAAAAGAGATGCCAGTCCATGTACTCATTCTACTATGCGCACACGTCATCTGAAAGAGAGGTCTGAAATGAGAGGCCAGTCCCTCCTCGTTCACCTGACAACATACACCTGTCATCTGATAGAGAGGTCTCAAAGGAGGGGTCAGTGCATTCAAACATCCTACTACGCACACTTGTCATCTGAGAGAGAGTTCCAAAAGGAGATGCAAGCCCATCCAGATGCTACTTTGCACACCTGTGATGTGAGAGAGAGGTCTCAAAGGAGAGTCCAGTCCCTCTCTACTGACTACTATGCACACCCATCATCAGAGAGAGAGATCTGAGTGGAGAGGCCAGTCCCTCTGCAGACTCTATGCACACCCATCATCCAAGAGAGGGAACTTAGGGGAAAGGCCAGTCCCTCCACACACCCTGGAATCCGAGAGAGAGGTTTGAAAGGTGAGGGCAGTCCCTCCTAATACCTAATATGCATACCCGTTATGCAAGAGAGGTTTGTCATTGTAATGGCTCGTCCTTTCCATATACTATAATTTCCCTACAATACTGTTTTAATCTCACGAGCGTACCGCAAGACTAGAACGCAAGCTTCAGGGAGTGAAGCTTGCTGCATGAGGCTCATTTGATCCTGCAAGACTCTCAAGAGAGCTGCATGGAAAGTTTACTGGGCTTTCCACAAGATGTTTTACAAGAGTCCCACGAGATTGGATAGGGAGAAGTAGAAAAAAAGTGGCCAAGGTGAACCAACAGTTAACATGCTTATTACATGGTTGAAGAAATGCTGTGATGAGATTGGCTGCATAGCCAGAGAGAGCTCAGATTGTCTTTGGTGCTATGGAGGAGAAGGAAGTCTATTTCAATAGTGCTCAGCAGATATGACTTAATTTGGAGCTAAAAGACTGGTGTTTTCTGCTGGTTTAAGAAACGGCTCCAAGTTCAGGTATTTAATAATATATTTTATGAACTTTGTGGAGAAGTGTCAGTTAGTACACTACTATTGGTAAACTTATTCTACAGAAGGGTTACTGAGTGAAAAGCTATTTGTTGAGGCGTAGGTTTCTAAATATAGCTTTTCAGAAGTAGAGATTAGAATGTAGAGAAATATCAGCAAGTATTTCATGTTGTGTTAAAAAATGAACTGTTCAATATATAAGTAGCTGTAAGTAAAAGAGGCAGTGTTTCTCAAATTATAAAACAAACAATGTGAAATCTGTTAATATAAGCCCTAGTGTTCTTATGAACCTTACTGTACACATTTTTTACCCCGTGAGATGTGTGAGTGGAGATGTTGAAATTTCTAGAGTGAAACACCATACTCACTGTTAGGAAAGGTGTGCCAAGACTAATGTGTTGCTTTATAAACATTTATGGAACCAGGGTTGATAGCTCGCTATACTTGTGGAAACATTTTTTACTGGTTGAGGATGTGGAATTTTTCAGGAGAAAGGAATGGCAATTTAATGATACACTAGATATAAATATTTGATTGTGGGTATAAGAAGTAAAAAAGTTTAGAGAATATAGTGATGAATCACTGTTCTCAATTATTGACTGGTAAATAAATTTACATTTTCTACTCATTTTGTCATTTTGTAGGAGGATAATGGAAAACACAGATTGTGAAAAAGAAAACTACTGTGTCAAAAAGTATATGGAGGAGAAAAAGAAAAAGTGTTCACTCTTGAAGAAACAGGAAACATTAACTTTCTGGAAAATCAGGAAAAAAAACAAATAATGATGCTCTTATTTCCTAGGGGGTCATTTGTGGTCTTACAGAACCTTGTACTGTGCAGGTGTACTTGTCCATAATGAAAACATTATCTGCTTACATAAGCAGTAGAAACGAGCCTCATTAAGTGAAGCAGGCTTATTGTCTTGTTTAGCAGTAAGTACCTGAGTAGGCTGAGTGTATCCAGGTTCAAAAGATGTGGAAGCACATGTAGAACTTTTCAGTTCAGCAACACAATATAACTCTGGCAAAGCTATCCTTTATGAAATCCTTTTAAAAAACTGTATGCACGAGAAAGTTTGCCAAGACTTTTTGCTAGCTGGCCTCAAAATAAAAAACTGCTAGTGAGGTGGCCTAGGTGCTACACCTACACCAGGCTGCTCATCAAAATCTGATGAAGACATTATGAAATAGTGAAGCTAATTGTTTTTTTTACAGTTGTGAAAATAGTTTATTGATATAGTTGTAGTTTTGGAATGTTGTTAAATTATTTTGTTGCAATAAAAAAAGTTGTAAGTTACTAGCGATTTGTTTGCTTAATGCTTGGTACAGATTTCAATACTATTACAGTATTGCAATGTTGACTAAAACTGGCAGTTCCATTTTCAGGGATTGCACAACTGTTCCTGCATGTATGTGCATCTATACGATACTATGCACATGTTTTATGCTACAGAGACTTGGTAATGCAGAAATCAATTATTTGAATACCCTATGCTGACTTGTCAAGCAAGAGTAAGTTCTAAGTAGAGAGATCAGTCCTTGCCCACACTGTAGTGTAGACAAGAGAGAGGTCTTGGTATAGAGGCAAATGCATCCCCATACTCTACTATGTACTGCTGCCAGCTGGTAGAGATGTGGTAGTGGAGTAGGCAGTTCTTTTGCACATGTTACTATATATGCTTGCTACTTTGAATAGACATTTCAGTGCAGAGGTCTGTCCCTGTGCACACCCTACTGTGCATGCCTGTCTCCATTAGGAGAGGTCTGATGGAGAGGTGAGTGTGTCCCTACATTTGACTATCCACACCAGTGGACCAAGACAGAGATTTCAGCAGAGAAGATATACTCCGTTTCTATACCCTACTATGCACATTCACAACTATGAAGAGAGGCAGGGCAGAAAGAGCAGTCTCTATCTACAGTCTACTAAACACATGTTTTTACTCTGGGGAGAGGTCTGAGCTGACAGAGCAGTCTCTCTCCATACTTTAGTCTCTTTGCTTGTCATCCAAAAGAAACTTCTCAGCATAGGGCTCATTTACTCCCCACACCCAATTTGTACATTTGTCAGCCTGGGAAGAGGTGTGAGCAGAGAGGTTAGGCCCTCATCACACTGTACTATGCACACCCATCACCCAAGATAGAGGTCTCAGCATGGGGGCTGGTTCCACCACACACCCTACTATGTATACCTGGCATCCAAGACAGGGTTGTCAGCAGAGAGGCCAGTACATCCCCACACCCTTCTATGTATAACTATCACTGTGGAAACAGATCTGAGCACAATTTGCAGTGTAAAGGCCAGTCACTCCCCATACTCTAATATAAATATAAGTTATTCAAGAAAGGGTGTCTCAGTGAAGAGGCCAGTCACTCCATACACTATACTTTGCTCACCCATTATCCGAGACAGAGGTCTGAGGAAAGAGACCAATCCCTCCACACACTCTACTACGCACCCCAGTCATCCCAGAGAGCATTCTCAGAAGAAATGGCAGTCCCTTTATGCACCCTACTATGCACACCTATCAGCCAGGTCTCAACAAAGAGGCTAGTCTCTCCCCTCACCCTATTACACACATCATTCATTTGAGAGAGAGGTCTCAGTGGAGAGGCCAGTCCCTTCACACACCTTACAATGCACACTTGTCATCTGACAGAGAGGTTTTAAAAGAGAGGCCAGTCCTTTCACACGCCCTACTATGGTCGCCCATCACCTGACAGGGAAGTCTCAGCAGAGAGGTCAGTCCCTCCCACACACTACTATACATACTGGTCACCGAGAGGAGGGTGTCAGAGGAGAGGCCAGTCTCTCCTTACACCCTACTATACACTTCTGTTATACACTTGAAAGGGCTGTGTAGATAGACCACTTTCTCCCCATACCCTATTAGTAGGAACTATAAAGTATAAGTACAGTAATAAAAGAAAGTGTAAAATGTATCCCCACCAAAAGAAATTATGATCACGCAAGACTCTTGCATCTTGAATCATAAAAAAGTAAGGAGGGGTACATAAAATGGGGTTGAAGAGAGAGGTGTCAGCAGAGAGGGTTAGGTGTTTCCACACTCTTCCATCCAGAACCAAGAATACAGGACTGTTGCCATGCAATATATTGTAAGTGTTTGAGCTTGCAAGATTCTCTCGAGAGTCGGACAAATACATGAGTAGAGGCAGGCATTTGGGCGTGCTCAAGCTCTCAAGAGAGTCTCGCTGGAGTCAGTATCCCAACAAAGAGGGAGTATAACATGAAAGAATCAAAGGATGTAACAATGGGGTGGCTCTGACAAGAGCCTTTGTGTTTATAGTGTGTAGTGTCCAGTTACACATAGAAATTGATGCATTCCGTGATGAAATTGAGGACTATCCTGGTCCGTTTTACAGTGAAATGCACTGGCGGTCGCC
Organism: Calotriton arnoldi; assembly: GCA_963921515.1. Classification (NCBI taxonomy): domain Eukaryota; kingdom Metazoa; phylum Chordata; class Amphibia; order Caudata; family Salamandridae; genus Calotriton; species Calotriton arnoldi. The sequence continues at coordinate 114,171 of CAWUFW010019523.1, forward strand.
AGTAGGTAGTTATAGTTAGGACCTCGTTTCTATTCAAAAAGCGTTTTTTGTTTTCCCAATAACTTTGGTGTCGTTTGACGAATCATCGTGAAATATTCAAAACTAGTGGGGCGCTCCGGTCAGCTCCTGTCTTGAATGTTTTGGGGTGATTCGTCAAGCGGGGGCCGAGAAAAAAGGGGGGTCCCAAAACGCGTTTTCCCCATGTTAATTTCCGCAGGGAACTTTAGACAAAGCTACAGCCCGAACTGCTGAACGGAATTACACCAAAAAGGTAGCCCTTGGTTCAGAAAGAGCCCTTTTTGTGTATATATATATATATATATATATATATATATATATATATATATATGTACATATATATATGATTTATTTTAATTTCATAAGGCAGATACAAAAATGTATAGCGCTATACATTTTTGTATCTGCCTTATGAAATTAAAATAATTCAAATTAATTGCACTACGAGGAGTGCCGTTCTACTGTGAATAGAAACCGAAGAAACTTTATGCATACACATGCGGGCGTGGGTGTTCTACGAGCACCCCCTGCGATTTGGCTGCACGCCGCCATACGCAGACATATATATATATATATGAAGTAACTCGCTAACACTCCAATTTTACTCCACCAGGAAAAACAAGCATAGACCCAAATTCAGTGCTGATTTACTTTATTGCCACCTCTTCAGTCTGCCATGACACGTTTCGGGCGATCCCGCCCTTGATCACATGACCAAATATATATATATATATGTATATATGTATTTATATATCATAACACATGGTACCTCACTTGAGACGCACACGAGTTCGCACAAGGTTACCAGCCTTTATTAAGGTATGGACACACGTCGTGAGCAGGCTGGATCAGCAGCTTTCCGAAACGCCGACGCGTTTCGAGTTTCCTCTTTTTCACAGGCTGTCGGAAAGATCGTGCAGTGGTGGGCAGCTCCCTTAATTTATACAAAGTCCCGCCCCAATGGGCTGAATGAAGACTTGTGGGAGTTGTAGTCCCAAATATTCCATCAAAAGTGTAGGTGCACTAATTACTGCCAGATGAAGCCCAAGGTGGGCCCCCGCATATTCCGGTGTCCTCAATCCTACTTGCAAACTCCACATATGGACGGTGAATCCCCTCCATGTGGCGCCCTTGGAATCCTGGGCTGGTGCTGTCTCGGCGGATGAGCCTCCGCCTAAATGTCATAACACATGGTACCTCACTTGAGACGCACACGAGTTCGCACAAGGTTACCAGCCTTTATTAAGGTATGGACACACGTCGTGAGCAGGCTGGATCAGCAGCTTTCCGAAACGCTGACGCGTTTCGAGTTTCCTCTTTTTCACAGGCTGTCAGAAAGATCGTGCAGTGGTGGGCAGCTCCCTTAATTTATACAAAGTCCCGCCCCAATGGGCTGAATGAAGACTTGTGGGAGTTGTAGTCCCAAATATTCCATCAAAAGTGTAGGTGCACTAATTACTGCCAGATGAAGCCCAAGGTGGGCCCCCGCATATTCCGGTGTCCTCAATCCTACGTGCAAACTCCACATATGGACGGTGAATCCCCTCCATGTGGCGCCCTTGGAATCCTGGGCTGGTGCTGTCTCGGCGGATGAGCCTCCGCCTAAATGTCATAACACATGGTACCTCACTTGAGACGTACACGAGTTCGCACAAGGTTACCAGCCTTTATTTATATATATATATATATATACAGGGTACAATGTCTACCATGCCAGGGTGAGAGACTGCTTGAGTAGACATTGGCACCTAGTGAAAAGAATCCCATACTGAGCAGTATAATCTCACACAAGCCTTTATTAACATTCAGGAGAGCGAAATCCATGAGACAGGAACTGGTGGTTAGCAGCCCTGAGACAGTGAACATGGAGGGTTGGCTGAGGGCCAGTCCGGGCTTCGTAAAATGTTTGAAGTCTAAGGTCTGTAAATTTGGCCTTAACAAAAAAGAAATCCAATCGCCCTTACTTAAGAGTGCAAGGAAAATCCGAAGCTTTTTCAATTGTAAGAGTGAGTTTGTGGTCTATATCCTGCAATGCACATGTTCCAAACTGTATGTGGATAGCACCTTCCACATGGTACATATAAGAATTCTCCAGCACCTGAGGGCAGTGACGAACAATGATAAAAGCTATCCCGTTGCCAGGCATATTAATGAGACAAATGGTGGGAATGTGAATTACCTTGTATATTATGTAATAGACCAAGTTGCAAAGAATAGAAGAGGTGGTAACCGAGAACAGAAATTAAGACAACTAGAGGCTAGGTACATTGTAATGTTCAACACAAAAATTCCGTTTAGCCTGAATTCTGAAGAAGACTTGTATGTACACATTTGAGAATAATGGTTCTTTGTGGCTCCGAGAAAGTAATAGAGAACTACAGGAGAATAGAGGAATGTTGAAACGAGGAAGAAAAGAGTGTATCTCAGAAGCAATGGATTGCGAAAATTGTATAGTTCATTTTATTTTTAGTATTATTTAACACAATGAGACAAAACCCTAGCAGTGAATGTGTTTTATAAATCTTGGGTTGACAGGAGCCACAGGTATAGAATTTTAAAAAATCTGTGTGGAGTTCAAAGGAGAATTTGAGTTGGAGAAATTGGTTCCGTAGATCCTTGAGCTCTAACCACATGAGTGGGGGCTGTACTTCTTTTCATTTCTAGTTTAAAATTGCACTTGCACTATATTCAAGTAAACCCAGTAGGATAATGTGAAGAAGGGAATCTTTTTGTTTTTGTGTTTGTTTTTGTTAGCTTTATCTATGTGTAAGCACTGCCATGCAATTGTTGATTTTACTGAGTGTCACTATGCATTTGCCCTTTATGGTTGTGAAGGAGATTGTCAATCTACTAAAAAGTAACCACTTGTGCAAATAAATTTTTTTAAAAATCGGCAGGATGCGAATCCTGCCGAAAAAAAGAAAACGAGCGCGGTCTCCGCGCTCGATTGCATTAGCCCGGGTGGCCCAAGTCCCGGGGGCATGGTGGGGGTGGGTATATTGTTTGTATGGGGGCCTCAAAGGGCCCCCAAGCCCCGAGGACCGCCACCCCCGGGGCTTTATAAAAAATGGTGCGGGAGGGCTCTCCTGCCCTCCCGCAGCCCCGGGGACCGCCACCCCCGGGGCTTCTTTTTAAAAAAATAAGGTGTGGTGGGGGCTCCAGCCTCCCCACACGCCCCGGGGACCACCACCTCCCCGGGGCACTTACAAAATAAATGTGGGGGTCCATTACGGACCCCCAGAGCCCAGGGTACCACCACCTCCCTGGGGCTGTGCAATTTAAGGGAGGGGGCCGCGCGGCCCCCTCCTGGAGCCCTTGATGGCCCTGGGGACCGCCACCCCCAGGGCCGGCTCCTGCAGTGTCCCGGGGTGCCTACCCCGGGACACTGTAGTTTGCTATGGCAGGACGGGAGCCTCGCGGCTCCCGTCCTGCCATAGCAAACTGCTTGGATATTGGAAGAGAGAGCAGGGAAACCTGCTCTCTCTTCCAATATCCAAAGCACATTGCTTTTCCACATGGGGAGCTGCATCTTAGCAGCTCCCCATGTGGAAAGCAATGCCGGCTCCCAAGGGACGCGGGAGCCGGCGGGACTGTGGGGGATTGGGGACCCCCACAGTCCCCAAGGGAGCGGAGCCAGCCCCGGGGATGGAGTCCCCGGGGCAAGTAGTGGCCCGGGAGGGAGGCCACGCGGCCCCCTCCCCCAAAAATAATTTTTTTTTTTTTTTAAACGGAAAGGCCGGCCCCGGGGATGGGGTCCCCGGGGCCTTAAATGGCCTGAGGAGGGGGCCACGCAGCCCCCTCCAAAGAAAAAAAAAAATCGAGGCCATGCCCGGGGGATGGGGTCCCGGGGCCAATACAGGCCCAGGGAAGGGGGCCACGCGGCCCCCTTCCCGTTTTTTTTTTTAAATTTAATTAAAAAAAGGGGTAAGGCCCTGGGGGATGGGGTCCCCAGGGCCCAAAAACAGGAAAAAGGAAGGGGGCCACACAGCCCCCTTCAGGGGACAAAAAAAAAAACGATCGGGCCCGCAGGCCCCGCCCCTTCCTTCACCACTCTGCAAACGCGCCCCTGGCGCGTTTGCAGAGAGAACAATCCCCTTGAATACTGGGGGTCCCTGGAGGCCAACTAGCCCACCAGGAACCTCCAGTATGCGCCAGGGGCTGCGTTGCAGAGAGGTGTACAGAGGCCACGCCCCTTTTACACCTCTCTGCAACGCAGCTCTGTGGCGCTTTTTGGATATACCTGTTGGGCTAGTTGGCCCCCAGGGACCCTCAGGATTCAAGGGAGTTAATCCCCCGACTTAAAACGCGCCACGGGCGCGTTTGCACAGTGGTGAAGGGAGGGGGCGGGGCTTCAGGTGACATCTGTGCAAACGCGCCCCGTGGCGCGTTTTAAGTTGGGGGATTAAATCCCCTTCAATCCTGAGGGTCCCTGGGGGCCAACTAGCCCAACAGGTACATCCAGAAAGCGCCACAGAGCTGCGTTGCAGAGAGGTGTAAAAAGGGGTGTGGCCTCTCTACATGTCTCTGCAACGCAGCCCCCTGGCGCATATTGGAGGTTCCTGGTGGGCTAGTTGGCCCCTAGGGACCCTCAGGATTCAAGGGGACTTAATCCCCCAACTTAAAATGCGCAACGGGGCGCGTTTGCACAGATGTCACCTCAGGCCCCGCCCCCTCCCTTCACCATTGTGCAAATATTCTTCTAAAATCATCCGAAATACGAATTCCGATTTACTCACCTGTTATAAGGAGAGACCTCAGTGCTGTATCTTTCAGTCCAGTACTGGTCCTGAAAAGTAATTTTAACCGTACTTACCAGTAACTTGAATTTCCTTCCATAGGATATCATTGCCTGCTTTTTGCTGAAAAAGTTTCTAAGTGTTGATTTTTGAAACCTACAAATATTCCTCTAAAATCAGCCGAAATACGAATTCCGATTTACTCACCTGTTATCAGGAGAGACCTCAGTGCTGCATCTTTCAGCCCAGTACTGGTCCTGAAAAGTAATTTTAACCGTACTTACCAGTAACTTGAATTTCCTTCCATAGGCTAACATTGACTGGTTTCACTTTGAAATTCTTCTAAGTGTGTAGTTTTGGAACTTTAAATTATTCTTCTAAAATCAGCCGAAATACGAATTCCGATTTACTCACCTGTTATCAGGAGAGAACCCAGTGCTGCATCTTTTAGCCCAGCACTGACCCTGAAAAGTAATTTTAACCGTACTTACCAGTAACTTATCTTTTCTTCCATAGGAATCCATTGTCTGGTTTTCAGCAGAAAAGTTTCAAAGTGTCGATTTTCACAAACTACAAATATTCCTTAAAAATCGCCTGTATGACTTAAACGCATTTTTTCAACTGTTTACAGGAGATGCACCAGTGCTGGATCCAGGATCCAACACTGAGTAAGAAAAAGTAACGATAACAGTTTTTACCTGCTAAGTGAATTTCCTTCCATAGGATAACATTGGTGATTCTATGAGGAAAAGTTTCTAAGTGTCAACTTTTAAAATACAATAATATTCCTTAAAAATCACGACTGTAACCAAAACGCTTTTACTCAACTGTTTACAGGAGATGTCCCAGGACTGAATCTAGGATCCAGTCCTGTGGTTAGAAAAGTAATCCATAAAGTAACTAATTGCATTTAACTAGAAATTCACATTGAGCTGAATGTTGCATTGTGTTTGAAATTGTGTTGCCCATTGCAACAACTGTAACTACTGTACTTAAAACTCTATTGCCTATGTGCTAAGTATTTAAACTAAAGTAATTCATTCTGAGAAAGTATTTTTGTAATGTAATGTATAATGTAATTACAATGTAATTTAAAAAATAAAATATGTAAAAGAAATTGTTTCTAAAAATGTAGTAAATCAGTATGAAAAAAATTAATATAAAAATTAATACATTTAAAAAATGTCATTTAAAAAACCTTTGAAATTCACTGAAAAAACCGTAGGTTTCAGGCACGTTATAGTTACAAATTAGCATTTAAAAAACCTTTGAAATTCACTGAAAAAACCATAGGTTTCAGACACGTTATAGTTAGAAATTAGCATTTAAAAAACCTTTGAAATTCACTGAAAAAACCATAGGTTTTAGGGACAGTTATAGTTACAAATTAGCATTTAAAAAACCTTTGAAATTCACTGAAAAAACCATAGGTTTCAGATATGTTATAGTTACAAATTAGCATTTAAAAAACCTTTGAAATTCACTGAAAAAACCATAGGTTTTAGGGACAGTTATAGTTAGTTGGACATTTCACTCGTACAAAACCCGTGAAATTCCCCGTTATAGTTAGTTCAGCTAACTATAACTCGCGCCCGCAATGCACTGCTGATGACGTCACATATTACATCACTCATGACATGGTCAGTGACATCACTGATGACATCACTGATGACATCTCAAATGACATCACTGATGACATCATCCACGTGATAATCTGATGCAGCTCCTCACACCCTAATATAACCTTTGATACACCCAATCTAAATTACAGACTGCCATTCGCAAAACTATAGACACTCCAACACCAATAACTACATACCCACTCACTGATTCTTAGGTCTACACACACACATCCACTCACTCACCCGTACAGTCACTCATACTTATGGTCACTCAGTACAGGACTATCATATGCACTCTTACTCCTATATAGACACTCAAACACCGCCACTCATCCATAGAGGTACTCACACACCTAGTCAGTCATGCAAATAATTAAACACACTGCCATTTACTCACCTATACAGTTATACACACACCAGCTCACTTAATCATACAAATACTAGCACATTGTTGCGCTCTTATACAATCACTGATACAAGCACACACTCATCCATACAGCCACTATCACAATCACTCACTCTCGCTTATAGCTATTTATATACTCCAACACACATATATACTGGCTTTCACATATGTAGTTACTCACACATGTACCACTGGGACATACATTCACTCACTAACACACTCTTACACACACTTACCCACCCATACAGTCTATCACAGATGCACTCTTGAAACCATCCACCCAGTGAATCACCCACTCACACATCTATGCACAGAGTCGCACACACCCCACCCACACAAACACTCAGGCACCCATACAGATACTCAGACAACCAATCAATAACTCATATAGACACTCATGTAGCTATTCACAAACCCATGCAGCCACTTACACAGCAACAGACAGACGGATACAGACATTCACCCAGTTTAGTCACTAACCCATGCATTCAGTAAGATACGTTAAATCACTCACTTATAGAGTCAGTCACGCACCTACTAAATCATCCATACAGACACTTACACACCCACTCATTCTTCAATATGTCTTTTCCTATATATATTAAAAATATTTAAACTTTACAGAAACACACAGTCACTGGATGATGTCATCAGTGATGTCATTTGAGATGTCATCAGTGATGTCACTGACCATGTCATGAGTGATGTAATATGTGACGTCATCAGCAGTGCATTGCGGGGGCGTGAGTTATAGTTAGCTGAACTAACTATGACGGGGGAATTTCACGGGATTTGTACGAGTGCAATGTCCAACTAACTATAACTGTCCCTAAAACCTATGGTTTTTTCAGTGAATTTGTAAGGTTTTTTAAATGCTAATTTCTAACTATAACGTGCCTGAAACCTATGGTTTTTTCAGTGAATATATATATATATATATATATATATATATATATATATATATAGCGATAACATCGAAATAAATGGAAGGATGAAATAGCAATGCTACCCCTGTGTCGGTGTCTGATCTGTACGGAGCTCAGAATAGGTTTGAATATATATATATATATATTCACTGAAAAAACCATAGGTTTCAGATATGTTATAGTTACAAATTAGCATTTAAAAAACCTTTGAAATTCACTGAAAAAACCATAGGTTTTAGGGACAGTTATAGTTAGTTAGACATTTCACTCGTACAAAACCCGTGAAATTCCCCGTTATAGTTAGTTCAGCTAACTATAACTCGCGCCCCGCAATGCACTGCTGATGACGTCACATATTACATCACTCATGACATGGTCAGTGACATCACTGATGACATCTCAAATGACATCACTGATGACATCATCCAGTGACTGTGTGTTTCTGTAAAGTTTAAATATTTTTAATATATATAGGAAAAGACGTATTGAAGAATGAGTGGGTGTGTTTTTCAGCAAAAAGCAGGCAATGATATCCTATGGAAGGAAATTCAAGTTACTGGTAAGTACGGTTAAAATTACTTTTCAGGACCAGTACTGGACTGAAAGATACAGCACTGAGGTCTCTCCTTATAACAGGTGAGTAAATCGGAATTCGTATTTCGGATGATTTTAGAAGAATATTTGCACAATGGTGAAGGGAGGGCGGGGCCTGAGGTGACATCTGTGCAAACGCGCCCCGTGGCGCGTTTTAGGTTGGGGATTAAGTCCCTTGAATCCTGAGGGTCCCTAGGGGCCAACTAGCCCACCAGGAACCTCCAATATGCGCCAGGGGCTGCGTTGCAGAGACGTGTAGAGAGGCCACACCCCTTTTACACCTCTCTGCAACGCAGCTCTGTGGCGCTTTCTGGATGTACCTGTTGGGCTAGTTGGCCCCCAGGGACCCTCAGGATTGAAGGGGATTTAATCCCCAACTTAAAACGCGCCACGGGGCGCGTTTGCACAGATGTCACCTGAAGCCCCGCCCCTCCCTTCACCACTGTGCAAACGCGCCCCGTGGCGCGTTTTAAGTCGGGGGATTAACTCCTTGAATCCTGAGGGTCCCTGGGGGCCAACTAGCCCAACAGGTATATCCAAAAGCGCCACAGAGCTGCGTTGCAGAGAGGTGTAAAGGGGCGTATACTGGAGGTTCCTGGTGGGCTAGTTGGCTCCCAGGACCCCCAGTATTCAAGGGAATTCGTTCCCCTCTGCAAACGCGCCAGGGGCGCGTTTGCAGAGTGGTGAAGGAAGGGGCGGGGCCTGCGGGCCCGATCGTTTTTGTCCCCTGAAGGGGGCTGTGTGGCCCCCCTTCCTTTTTCCTGTTTTTGGGCCCTGGGGACCCCATCCCCCAGGGCCTTACCCCTTTTTAAATTAAATTTAAAAAAAAAACGGGAAGGGGGCCGCGTGGCCCCCTTCCCTGGGCCTGTATTGGCCCCGGGGACCCCATCCCCTGGGGCATGGCCTCGATTTTTTTTTTTCTTTGGAGGGGGCTGCGTGGCCCCCTCCTCAGGCCATTTAAGGCCCCGGGGACCCCATCCCCGGGGCCGGCCTTTCCGGTTTTTTTTAATTTTTTTTTATTTTTTGGGGAGGGGGCCGCGTGGCCCCTCCCGAGCCACTACTTGCCCCGGGACCCCATCCCCCGGGGCTGGCCCTTCTCCGTTGGGGACTGTGGGGGTCCCCAATCCCCCACAGTCCCGCCGGCTCCCCGCGTCCCTTGGGAGCCGGCATTGCTTTTCCACATGGGGAGCTGCTAAGATGCAGCTCCCCATGTGGAAAAGCAATGTGCTTTGGATATTGGAAGAGAGAGCAGGTTTCCCTGCTCTCTCTTCCAATATCCAAAGCAGTTTGCTATGGCAGGACGGGAGCCGCGAGGCTCCCGTCCTGCCATAGCAAACTACAGTGTCCCGGGGTAGGCACCCCGGGACACTGCAGGAGCCGGCCCTGGGGGTGGCGGTCCCCAGGGCCATCAAGGGCTCCAGGTGGGGGCCGCGCGGCCCTCCTCCCTTAAATTGCACAGCCCCGGGAGGTGGTGGTCCCCGGGGCTCTGGGGTCCGTAATGGACCCCCACATTTATTTTGTAAGTGCCCCGGGGAGGTGGTGGTCCCCGGGCGTGTGGGGGCTGGAGCCCCCCACACCTTATTTATTTAAAAAAGAAGCCCCGGGGGTGGTGGTCCCCGGGGCTGCGGGAGGGCAGGAGAGCCCTCCCGCACCATTTTTTATAAAGCCCCGGGCGGTGGCGGTCCTCGGGGCTTGGGGGCCCTTGAGGCCCCCATACAAACAATATACCCACCCCCACCATGCCCCCGGGACTTGGGCCACCCGGGGGCAAAATGCAATCGAAGCGCGGGAGACCGCGCTTCGATTTTTTTTTTTTTGCCCAGGGGGTCCTTGTGGGACCCCTGAGCAAACCTAAGGGGTCAGGGTGTTTCTACCCTGCTCCCTTTGTGCGCTTTGCGCACTTGTTTCTGTCCCTCGGTTCTACCGAGGGACAAAATGGCTGCCAACATTTCCTGAATCGGAATGTTGACAGCCAGCTGACAGCCAATTAACATGCAGCTCGTGATCGGGACGGTGCGCGCAGGGTGCGCTGAGGGTACGCGGACCCTACTCGGCCATAGATATATCTATCTTTTTACTTTTGATTTTCTCAGCAACCACTGAACGGATTTACACCATTTAACAAAAGGGTTCTTTCTGAACCAAGAACTACCTCTTTGCCAAATTTGGTGTAATTCCGTTCAGCAGTTCGGGCTGTAGCCATGTCTAAAGTTTCCTATGGAAAATTGCATGGGGAAAACGCGTTTTGGGACCCCCTTTTTCTCGGCCCCCGCTTGACAAATCCCCCCGAGACTTTCAGGGTAGGAGCGGACCGGAGCGCCCCACAAAGTTTGAAAATTTTGCGAAGATATGTCAACCGGCAAGAGAGTTATTTCAAATAGAATGTCGCGGATTTCCTATGGTTAATAGGTTGTAACTATAACTATCTACTGGCGACCGCCAGTAGATAATATGTCATGAGTGATGTAATATGTGACGTCATCAGCAGTGCATTGCGGGGCGCGAGTTATAGTTAGCTGAACTAACTATAACGGGGGAATTTCACGGGTTTTATACGAGTGCAATGTCCAACTAACTATAACTGTCCCTAAAACCTATGGTTTTTTCAGTGAATTTGTAAGGTTTTTTAAATGCTAATTTCTAACTATAACGTGCCTGAAACCTATGGTTTTTTCAGTGAATTTCAAAGGTTTTTTAAATGCTAATTCCTAGCTATAACATGTCTGAAACCTATGGTTTTTTTCAGTGAATTTCAAAGGTTTTGTAAATGACAATTTTTAAATGTATTAATTGTTATATTTATTTTTTGATACTGATTTACTACATTTTTTAAACTATTTATTTTTACATATTTTATTTTTTAAATTACATTGTAATTACATTATACATTACATTACAAAATATACTTTCTCAGAATGAATTACTTTAGTTTAAATACTTTGCAAATAGGCAATAGACTTTTAAGTACAGTAGTTACAGTTGTTGCAATGGGCAACACAATTTCAAACAATGCAACATTGAGCTCAATGTGAATTTCTAGTTAAATGCAATTAGTTACTTTATGGATTACTTTTCTAACCACAGGACTGGATCCTAGATTCAGTCCTGGGACATCTCCTGTAAACAGTTGAGTAAAAGCGTTTTGGTTACAGTAGTGATTTTTAAGGAATATTATTGTATTTTAAAAGTTGACACTTAGAAACTTTTTCACATAGAATCACCAATGTTATCCTATGGGAGGAAATTCACTTAGCAGGTAAGTAGTGTTATCGTTACTTTTTCTTACTCAGTGGTGGATCCTGGATCCAGCACTGGTGCATCTCCTGTAAACAGTTGAAAGAATGCGTTTAAGTCATACAGGCGATTTTTAAGGAATATTTGTAGTTTGTGAAAATCGACACAGAAACTTTTCTGCAGAAAACCAGACAATGGATTCCAATGGAAGGAAATACAAGTTACTGGTAAGTACGGTTAGAATTACTTTTCAGGGTCAGTGCTGGGCTAAAAGATGCAGCACTGGGTTCTCTTCTGACAACAGGTGAGTAAATCAGAATTCGTAGTTCGGCTGATTTTAGAGGAATATTATAAAGTTCCAAAACTCCACACTTAGAAGAATTTCCAAGTGAAACCAGTCAATGTTAGCCTATGGAAGGAAATTCAAGTTACTGGTAAGTACGGTTAAAATTACTTTTCAGGATCAGTACTGGGCTCAAAGATGCAGCACTGAGGTCTCTCCTGATAACAGGTGAGTAAATCGGAATTCGTAGTTCGGCTGATTTTAGAGGAATATTATAAAGTTCCAAAACTCCACACTTAGAAGAATTTCCAAGTGAAACCAGTCAATGTTAGCCTATGGAAGGAAATTCAAGTTACTGGTAAGTACGGTTAAAATTACTTTTCAGGATCAGTACTGGGCTGAAAGATGCAGCACTGAGGTCTCTCCTGATAACCGGTGAGTAAATCGGAATTCGTAGTTCGGCTGATTTTAGAGGAGTATTTGTATGTTTCAAAAATCGACACTTAGAAACCTTTTCAGCAAAAAGCAGGCAATGATATCCTATGGAAGGAAATTCAAGTTACTGGTAAGTACGGTTAAAATTACTTTTCAGGATCAGTACTGGGCTCAAAGATGCAGCACTGAGGTCTCTCCTGATAACCGGTGAGTAAATCGGAATTCGTAGTTCGGCTGATTTTAGAGGAATATTTGCACAATGGTGAAGGAAAGGGGTGGGGCCTGAAGTGACATGTCTGCAAACACGCCCTGTGGCGCGTTTTAAGTTGGAGAATTAATTCCTCCTCAATCCCGAGGGTCCCTAGGGGCCAACTGGCCCACCAGATACCTCCAGTATGCGCCAGAGAGCTGCGTTGCAGAGAGGTGTTCAGAGGACACGCCCCTTTTACAACACTCTGCAACGCAGCTCCGTGGCGCTTACTGGAGGTACCTGGTGGGCTAGTTGGCCCCCAGGGACCCTCAGGATTGAAGAGGATTTAATTCCCCATCTTAAAACGTGCCACGGGGCCTGTTTGCACACATGTCACCTGAGCCACGCCCCTCCCTTCACCACTGTGCAAATGCGCCCTGTGGCGCGTTTTAAGTTGGGGGATTAAGTCCCCTTGAATACTGAGGGTCCCTGGAGTCCAACTAGCCCACCATGTACCTCCAAAAGCGCCACAGAGCTGCGTTGCAGAGAGGTGTAAAGGGGCGTGGCCTCTGTACACCTCTCTGCAACGCAGCCCCTGGCGCATACAGGAGGTTCCTGGTGGGCTAGTTGGCCCCAGGGACCCCCAGTATTCAAGGGGAATTACTTCCTTCTTAAAACGCGCCAGGGGGTGCGTTTGCAGACTGCTGCAGGGAGAGGGCGGGGCCTCCGGCACGATGCCGGTCTTTTTTTTTTTTTTTACTTTTTTCTGCCCAGGGGGTCCTTGTGGGACTCCCTGAGCAGACCTAGGGGGTCAGGGTGTTTCTACCCTGCCCCCTTTTTGCGTTTTGCGCACTTGTTTTACTGCTTTCTTGTTCCTCAGTTCTACCGAGGAACAAGATGGCTGCCAACACTTCCTGGTTTGGAGTGTTGACAGCCAATTAGCATGCAGCTTGTGGTCGGGAGGGTGCGCGGATCCACCGCGGCCATAGATATCGAAACTTTTATTTTGGATTTTCTCAGCAACTACTGAACGGATATACACCATTTTTAAAAAAGGTGCTTTCTGAACCAAGCTCTACCTTTTTGCCAAATTTGGTGTAATTCCGTTCAGCAGTTTTTGCTGTAGCCTTGCATAAAGTTTCCTATGGGAAATTGATTTTTTCACTCTTATTTTTTGAATTTCTCCGCAACTACTGAACAGATTTACACCATTTAAAAAAGGTCGCTTTCTGAACCAAGCGCTACCTTTTTGCCAAATTTGGTGTAATTCCGTTCAGCAGTTCGGGCTGTAGCCGTGGCTAAAATTTCCTATGGGAATTAACATAGAGAAAACATGTTTTGGGACCCCCCTTTTTTCTCGGCCCCCGCTTGATGAATCACCCCGAAACTTTCAAGACAGGAGCGGACCGGAGCGCCCCACTAGTTTTGAAAATTTCGCGATGATTCGTCAAACGACGCCAAAGTTATTGGGAATAGAATGTTACGGATTTCCTATGGATAATAGGTCCTAACTATAACTATCTACTGGCGGCCGCCAGTAGATAATATATATATATATATATATATAGGAAACACTCCACCCGCCACTTGACGACTTCTTTCAAGAGATGGTGCACGGACCACAAATTTGATGCTGGTAAGTTTCTTTATTGTTCCATTCACATAGCAGCCATGATGCGTTTCGGCCCCGGAAGGCCTTGATCACATGACGCGCATCACAGTCTACAGTTTCTTTTTGTACCATTTTTTTACCTTGTTTTTAAAGTGACATGTGCATGAAAGGTTTGTAGCCATAAACATGAACAAAATACCACGTTTGTACCGATTCCGATACTGCAGATACCTCTGCTATTGTATAATACATTTGTGCAAATTGTGCAAATTCAGTACAGAAAAATGCGGTGTCATTGTTGTAATCTTCATGACTCAATAAAGTGCTAAGCGCAAATAAATTAACGGTTTAAATACCCGCTCTCTAAAAGCAAATTTGGCTTATCACCAGTTCACGTTGCCTCCTAATAAAAACAATGATGTTGTATCCGGCCCCGCTAAAACTGTGATAGAAAACATAATTGTAAAATACATCATGGGCGAATGTTGCCACCTACAGTACAGACGAAACTGGGTACATGTCGATCCCGCCAAGGTACCCTCAGGTACCCTCAGTTCCTCACAACTTGGCTCCAGTGTCCTGACGTCCTTCTCCGCACCGGACTCCAGACTTCTGCGATATCCCGCCAATTTTGAATTTACCCTTGTTTTCCCACACCCGGGTAAGCTTGGTTCTGCACTCCGCCTGGTTGACGGTCTACACTTTCACCACGCCGGACACTGGACAGCCTCAACCTGCCTCTTCAGGATTCTACCCCTTTAGTGCTGTGGCACTCCTAACCCAGGCATTACCTCATGCCCGCCAACGGCTGCTTTTCAGCCCGCGGTCCCATACCATCGCTGTAACAATCGTGGTGCCACATCCAGCGCCTACCAGCCCAGTTGCTCCAGCCTCCTGCTCACCCCACACCGGGTTGGAATTATCACCGGTCTTCGGGGTCAGCACTCCTTCTGTTACATTCGCTTTCTAGCCCTAATGAGTCACGGGATCTCTCCCAGTGATGAAACACGTGTCGGCTGGCTTTTTGTATTCAACATAGTTGGTGTTGAGATATAAATAAACTCTTTTTGTTCCAATACTGATGCCGACCTCTGCATTCATATAACGTTTCGTAACGGATTGATATATTGCTAATACCCTCACCGCGTGTGCCCAGGACAGTACTCACCCTCAGGTATTTGTACACACAATTTTAAGTATAGTGCGTGTTGTAAGCTGTTTTTGACTACATAAAGTGTTTAGTGCTTAAATTTTAATATAAAGTGCAAGTGCAATAAAACTCTTCAGTGTGACAAAGCTTTAAAAAGCTAAAAAAAATGATTGTGTTAAAAATAGATTAAAAACAACTGTATTTATCAATTGGCCGGGCAGTTGTTTCCAAGTTGTTGCAGTAGGCTACAGACAATAATTGTGTGAATACATGCTGTCATTGCACCGGTGGTGCCGATAGCTTCGCACCCAGTGAACCACTTACTCTGTTTACAAGCACGTGTAGAGATCTTCAGTGGTGTTTAACCCCCCCGGGTATTTTTAATCTAACTCCAGGATGTATCATGTCTCTAGTCTGCGTAGGGCCTTTTCTCTATTGCCACCTCTTTTGTTGGTTGGCACGGCATCTATCAGATAATATTTAAGTTCCTTGGGGTCGGATTTATGTATTTCCCCAAAGTGCCATGCCACTGGATAAGTCTGATCATGGTTCTTGATGGCCCTGATATGTTGCAGAACCCTCTTGTGCCCCTGTAGTTTGGTACTTCCCACATACCTTAAACCACAGGGGCACTCGAGGACATAAATAACATGGTCTGTTTTGCAAGTAAGGGCCTTGTTGATGGTGTGCTCCTGGTTGCCAAAAGGTGTTACGTAGGTTGTCCTATTAGTGCCATGCTGGCACGCTTTGCATGATTTACATTTAAAAAAGCCTTTTCTTTGCGCCAGCCATGTACCTACTGTTTTGTTCTCACGGTTGTTCTGCAGCAGGTGATCTTTCATGGAGGGAGCTCTGCTGTGGGTGATAGCTAGTTTAGCTGGTAACAAATGGCCTATCGTTGGATCGTTTAAAACAATTGGCCAATTTCTGCGAATAATTCGATTAATGTTTTTTACCTGTCTGCTATACCCAATAATTAATCTGAATGTCTCTCCCCCTGTGTCTTGCCTCGTGTTGGCTTCTACGAGTACCTGTTTGTGTTCCTGGTGTTTGGTGTTCTTAAGTAGGTCCTCCCTGTTCAAGGCCTGACTTTTAGTGATGGCTGCGTTAATGCACTTGGCGGTGTACCCTCTCTCGAAAAACATGGCTTTGCTGGCTTGTTGTGCTGCCCTTAAATCCTGTTGGTTGCTGCAGATTCTTCTTAGCCTTATCATTTCCCCTTAAGGGATACTTTGTATGAGGTGCCGCGGATGGGCGCTGGCTGCATGCAACACAGAGTTGCCAGTCGTGGGTTTCCTATGTACCTTTGTTTCCATCTTGCCCTCTTTTATATATACCTGAACGTCTAGAAAAGTCACAGTTTCTGCACTAATATCTGCTGTGAAATGCAGGTTGATATCGTTCTTATTGAGACCCTCTATAAAGTTTTTTGCCTCTGACAAGGTTCCTTGACAGATTAAAAACAGGTTGTCAATAAACCTTAACCACAGTTTTACATTGTTATGCAGTATCAACTCAAATGAATTTTGCAGGACCAGCTCCTCCCACCATCCCATGTGTAGACAAGCGTAGCTGGGGGAGAAGCTGGCCGCCATTGCTACGCCTCGTAGCTGCTTGTATAAAGCACTTTGAAACATAAAGATATTGTTATTTAAACAAAAATCAATCATATTTATGAGAATCTTACTGTGCTGTTCAAGATGGGCTGGTCTTTTTCTGAGGTAGTGTTGTATAGCCCTCAGTCCGTCTTTATGATTGATGCTCGTGTAGAGTGCTGTTATATCCATAGTTATTAATAAAAAGTCATTTTGCCACTTGAAATTCTGAATTTTGGCTAAAAAGTCTCCAGTGTCTTTTATGTAAGAGGGGAGTTGCTGGACATGTTCTTGCAAGAAGTAGTCCACATATTGTGATATTTTCTCCGTTAGGCTGTTTCTTGCAGAAATTATAGGTCGTCCCGGGGGCTTCAGGGTTTTTTTATGTAACTAAGGGATGAAATAAATGACTGGTGTTATTAGTGTGTCATTTCTCAAAAATGTTTATTCATCCATTGTTAGCAAGTCTGCACTTTTCCATACTAACAATTTGTTGTAATGTGCATTGTAAGTTGTTTTTAGAGACAGCATATCACTTTTACGGTAGCCGTTTCGGTCAAATAATTGCCCCATTGCTTCATCTACGTAGTCTTTTTTCCCCCAGATGACTACATTTCCCCCTTTGTCAGCATTCCTTATGATTATCTGGGTGTTGCTTTTTAATTTTGCCATGAGTTGGTGGTATTGAATTTCCTGGCGATTAGTTTTTTCTCTTTTGGTCCCTCTTATTCTGTGATATATATATATATACTCCAACACGCCTGTTCTCGCTTCAAAATCAGGCTCTAGCACGCCTGGGATCTCTTTAAAAGCTGACTTTATTGTGGCTTCTGGTGACGCGTGTCTCTGCAGTCTTTCTCACAACCATATAAATATATATATATTCCACTGAAAAAAAACAAAGGTTACAGGGACGTTATAGTTAGGCTCAAATTTCACTCATACAAAACCATTGAAATTCAGCAGTTATAGTTACTTGAGCGAACTATAACTTATACCCCCACAATGCACTGCTTATGACCTCACATATTACATCACTCATGGCCTGGTCAGTGACAGCGCTGATGACATCTCACATTTTATCGCTGATGACATCATTGATGATATCATCCAGTGGGTGTAAGTGTTTTGTAAACGTTTCTGAGACTTAAAGAGAAATAATAAGCTATTGCATAAGGTAAATTACTATTCTTTTTTAACTACTAATGAGTGATACTTCTTCTAACATAGGTCATCTGAGTGGCTATGTGGCTGTCTGTATCAGTGTGTAAGTGGGTATGTGAGTGTCTGTATGGGTCTATGAATTGGTTTGTGGGTGGTTTTGTGGGTGTGTGAGTGTCTGAGTAGTTGTATGGGTATATGAGTGGTTGTGTGAGTGGTTGTGTGAGTGGGTGTGTGAGTAGCTGTATGGGTATGTGAGTAGGCGTGTGAGTGGTTGTATGGATCTGTGAATGGATGTGTGAGTGGTTGTGTGGGTGTGTGAGTGAGTGTGTGAGTGGTTGTATGGGTGTGTGAGTTGGTGTGTGAGTAGTTATGTAGGTGTGTGAGTGGTTCTGTGGATGAAATCCCTGTAACCTTTGGTTTTTTTCAGTGAATTTACAAGGTTCTTTAATGTTATTTCTGAACTATAACATCCCTATAAACTTCATAACTTTGTTTTTTAGTGAATTTCTAAGGTTCTTAAAATGTTATTTCCTAACTATAACATCCCTGTAACCTTTGAGAGTGGGTGTGTGAGTGGTTGTATGGGTCAGTGAGTGAGTTTGTGAGTGGCTGTTGGGTCTGTGAATGGATATGTGAGTGGCTGTATGGGTTGGTGAGTGGATGTGTTAGTGGCTATATGGGTCTGGTGTGAGAGTGGCTGTATGGGTCTGTCAATGGGTGTGTGTGTACTTGTGTGGGCATGTGAGTGGGTGTATGAGTAGCTGTGTGGGTCAATGAGTGGGTGTGTGAGTGGTTGTGTGGATGTGTGAGTAGGTCTGTTGGTCTATGAGTAGATGTGTGAGTGGTTGTGTAGATCTGTGAGCGGGTGTGCGAATGGCTGTGTGGGTCTGTGACTGGTTGTGTGAGTAGCTATGTGGGTTTGTGAGTGGCTGTATGGGTCTGTGAGTAGATGTATGAGTGGCTACATGGGTCTGTGAGTGGGTGTGTACGTAGCTATGTGGGTATGTAAGTGGTTTTGTGAGTGGCTGTATGGGTTTGTGAGTGGGTGTGTGAGTGGTTGTATAGGTCTGTGAGTGAGTGTGTGAGTAGTTGTGTGAGTGGGTTTGTGAGTGGCTGTATGGGTCTATGAGTGGCTGTGTGAGTGGCAGTATGGGTTTGTCGTTGGGTTTGTGAATAGATGTATGGGTATATGAGTTGGTTTGTGAGTGGCTGTATGGGTTTGTGAATGGGTGTGAGTGGCTGTATTGGTCTGTGTTTGTGTGTGTGAATGGCTGTATGGGTGTTTGAGTAGCTGTATGGGTCAGTGACTGGGTGTGTGAATGGTTGTTTAGTTTTTAAAGTGTGTGTATGAGTGACTGTATGAGTGTGAGTGGGTGCTTAAGTGGTTTTGTGGATGTGCGAGTGGGGTATGGGTATGTGAGTGGTTGTATGGGTGTGTGAGTGGTTGTATGGGTCTAAAGGTGGGTTTATAAATGGTTGTATGGGTGTGTGAGTAGGCATGTGAGTGGTTGTATGGATCTGTGAATGGATATGTCAGTGGCTGTGTCGGTGTGTGAGTGAGTGTATGAGTGGTTGTATGGGTGTGTGAGTGGGTGTGTGAGCAGCTCTGTGGGTGTGTGAGTGGTTCTGTGGGTGTGTGAGTGGTTCTGTGGATGATGTCCCTATAACCTTTGGATTTTTCAGTGAATTTCTAAGGTTATTTCTTAACTATAACATCCCTGTAAACTTTGTCTTTTGTGAATTTCTAAGGTTTTTAAAATTTTATTTCCTAACTATAACATCCCTGTAACATTTAAGAGTGGGTGCATGAGTGGCTGTATGTGTCTGTGAGTGGGTTTGTGAGTGGCTGTTGGGTCTGTGATTGGATATATGAGTGGTTGTATGGGTTGGTGAGTAGATGTGTTAGTGGCTATATGGGTCTGGTGTTTGAGTGGCTGTATTGGTCTGTCAATGGGTGTTTGAGTGCTTGTGTGGGCATGTGAGTGGGTGTATGAGTAGTTGTGTGGGTCAGTGAGTGGGTGTGTGAGTGGTTGTGTGGATGTCTTAGTGGATCTGTAGGTCTGTGAGTGAATGTTTGAGTGGTTGTGTGGGTTTCTGTGAGGGTGTGTGAGTCGTTCTGTAGGTGTGTGACTAGGTGTGTGAGTAGCTATGTACATTTGTGAGTGGGTTTGTGAGTGGCTGTATGGGTCTGTGAGTGGGTATGTGAGTGGCTGTATGGGTCTGTGAGTAGATGTGCTAGTGGATGTATGGGTTTGTAAGTGGGTGTTTGAATAGCTTTGTGGGTGTATGAGTGGCTGTATGGGTCTCTGAGTGGGTGTGAGTAGCTGTATGGGTCTGTGACTGGGTGTGTGAATGGCTGTATGGGTCTGTGAATGGGTGTGTGAGTAACTGTATGGGCTGGTAACTGGTGTGTGAATGGCTATATAGGTTTATAAGTGGGTGTATGAGTGTGTGAGTGGGGTGTTTAAGTGGTTCTGTGGGTATGTGAGGGAGTGTGTGAGTGGTTCAGTGCATCAGTGAGTAGGTGTGTTAGAGGTTGCATGGCCCGCCTCCCTGGACCAATATAAGAACATATGGATAAAGTGTTAAGTGACTGTTCAGAATCATAAACTGGGGTAAATCTGGCCAACAGTCACAAAATGGTAGTTGTCATGCACCTTAGCCGTATATAATGTCAGAACACCAATTCCGGAAATGTATCCTTTAAAGCCTCTGCATCTTTTCGATTACAGCATTTCCATGCAGTCCAAATTATGCTAATTAAAAAAAAGACATTTTAAAGCTGTAAAAAAAATATTGTTACATACTTTAGATTGAAAATTAATATGTGTGGGTCAGTAGTTGTAACCAATTCTCCTCTTTCTGCTTTCAAAATACAGGCAAGTTGATTAGAGGAACAGCAATAAAAAGATGACTGCATATACAAAGCTTTCTCCTGCCTGGGGTGTGAGTTCGATATGCAGCAGAATACAACATAGCATGACCTAGCTCACAGAATATACTGTAAATTTTGCTAGGAGCTGTTTAACCAACCCTAAAAGTCAGCATAGTAAACAAAATACCTTGTCTTTGATTTAACTGCGGTCATCATGACATCATGTGACACCTCACTGTCAGTTCTCCTGAAAAGTACCAACAGACATTAAACAGCACCTCAACTTCAGCTAACATTGACGTAAAGTGACCGTTTTGTAATTTAAAAATGAAAAATCATAGGTCCTTGCTCAATCTGCCCAATAAGTTGCATATTTTTCAGTGCAACAAAGAACCTTCATGCTTTAAGTATGGACATAATTCCTTGGCCTGAAGTTCTATTAGGGTTGTGGAGTGATCTGCATTTACCAGCTAGGCAAATGCCATCATTTTGGCTCAGATGTTGTGTCTGCAGAGTACAGAGTAGAATGGCTAGCCAGAACAGCATTCTGGACCTTCTATATTATAGCATTGCCACCTGAAAAACAATGATATTGTTGACTTGGCAAACATGTCCCTCTCAAGTGTAAAGTTTCACTCAGTGCATAAAAATTAAGTGGGAACATACTATGTAACAACACAATGGTATAATATATATGCAAAATGTAAGCTGTAATTGCTCAGCTGAGAGTCAAAAACAGAAAACAGCTGTGTAGGGAGGAGCAGTGGAAGGGGCACCGTCACCATCACAGGAGCCATGGCCAGACAATGGAGAGCTCAGTGGGAGCATGTATTAGGGGCAATACAGGCCTGCACAGGGGGCGAATACGCAAGCATGGTGTCCTCCTTTCTCCTGGTCCATCACGGGCTAAGAATGTGACAGTAGCCACCACGCCCGGAAAGCACTAGACAGACAGTAAGGGGGTGATTGACGGACTAGACTAAGAGGGTACAATGTTGCTGGGACCGCTTATGAAAAATACAAAGCAACGACTGATGCAGCTCACCCCACAGGAGGAAGAAGGATCAGCGTGGCAAAGCTAAATCCAAGGGACAAATACTTTAATCTGTTACAGGTGGCACAATGTGGGCCTAGCAAGTTCCCCGGACTGCCCCCTCCTTTTTGCTGTGAGGTTTGTGAGGGCGTATGTGGGGGAGGATGGCTTGACTCTAGGCCTTGGCACCATCAGCTTGGCACAAAAGACAAAGCAAGACTCTTCCTTTGTGCAAGGACGTATGGGATCAGTTTTCTTTTCCCTCTCTGTTGTTCCTATCCTGCTACACCAGGCGCTGCCTCAACACTCACCTGGGTCTCCTGTTGGCTACCCTGATGGACTTAATTTGTCAGGCTGGCAAGACGGCTGCAGGTGTGAGGAGGGAGAGCTGAAGAGGGTGCTGTGCATGGGAAAAGGACGCTCCAAAAGGCTTGGGGTCAGAGAGGTCGGCTTCCCGGAGATGCTTGTGCCTAGCTGTTGCGAACATGGGAGCAGCTCGCTTCAATCTCTGCTCTCAGCCCCAGTTCTCCACGGCAGGAGGAGTCTTTAATACTGCAAGAGGCTGAGATAAAAAGTTAAAGTACGCAAGCACATAAATAATGGGAAACAGCCACTACAACGTGGCCGTTTCCACGCATACCCTTAACCACGCATGCATTACAACACATGCGTGGTTACCACGCATAGCCTTTACCACGCATACCTTTACTACGAGATACGTAGTAAAGGCATGTGTGGTAAAGGTACAAGCTCTCGTGACATTTAACAAATGAATGGTGCCTACCAGCACAAAATCATTGATTGCCTCTAATTATCAGCTCGCCCTCATTTGGAATGTAACCCCTAACCCCTAACCTTCACTTCCTGAACAACGCTAATGGAAAAAAAATGCGGACTTTCATTCACTTCAAAATGATCATTAAAAAGAATTTCAAATAAAAAAACGCACTCACCAGCATTCTAGCTACGTTTTTAAATAATCCCTTCTAATCATATCCTCACAATATGATCATGTCACCTCTTTCCGTCGCCTTCACAGACACAAAACATTTATTGATGAAAGATCTGGAGGCTATCGGTGTCGTTAGAGGAAACGGAAAGACACTTCCGCTTCCTCTTTACGACATGCACAGCACCTCCGAAGAACTTGGAGAGGAGAAGTCGTGGAGAGGTAAGGGGATTTTTAGTTAAAAAAAATAATAATTTCAGGGCTGAGGGGGTTGTGTCGCGTAGGGGTCTGTTTTTGGATTCAGGGGAGGGGTATTTGTTAGATGGGTTTGGGGGTGGGGGAATCGCGCAGGGCAACATTTTTCGGGTTCCGGGCAGGGGTATTTCTAAGAAGGATTGGGGGCTGGGGTTTGGGGGGTCGCGCAGGGGTACAGGGGAGGGGTATTTAAAATAAATATTTTGAGGGCTGGAGGGGGAGGGCGCAAGGGAGCAGTTATAGGAATTGGGGCAGGGTCTGAGATAACCTTTACCAAGAATATGCCCTTACCATGCATGATTTTACAACGAAAATCGTTGTAAAGGTATGCGTGGTAAAGGTATTTTCGTGGTAAAGGTTATGCGTGGTAATGGCATTCGCGTTGTAACGCATGCGTGGTAAAGGCATGCATTGCAACGGAATGCGTTGTAACTTCATACAACCATAATTAATACTTACAGCAGGGAAACATGACTTCTAAACCCAAAATAAACAACATAAACCCCCACAACATTTGCTATACAGACCAATTTACCAGAATTAAAACCTGGTGAACCCAGGGGGCATTACCAAAAACAAAACACAGGAGCCCCAAGCTTGTTTTAAAAAAAAAACATTTTTGCAGGGATTCACGAATCCTTGTGATCTTCACTGCAACATGTTTTTAGAAGTGCTCTTTGACCCTGGCGGGTCCCTCAGGGACCCCGGCACTAGGTCGAGGTGGTCAGAGTATTCCTACCCGGTCCCCTTCTCTTTTTTTAATCTTTTTGTTTAGGACTCAGCTGAGTCTGAGTCCCAAAATGACTGCCAACATGCCCTGGTTGAAGAGTTGTCAGCAATCAGATCTCTGCATGAGATCGGCTGGATTCCTAAAGGGTTTGCACCTATAGATATACAAATTTGGTTTTCTTTTAATATCTCAAAAACTACTGAATGGATTTACACCAAATCACAAAAAGGGCTATTTCTGGACCAAGAGCTACCTTTCTGCCAAATTTGGTGTAATGTTGTTCAGGCTGTAGACATGTCTAAAATCCCGAATGGAAATTGCATGAGGAAAACTTGTTTTGGGACCCCTCTTTCTCTGGGCCCCCACTTGACTAATCACCTCGAAACTTTTATACAGCAGTTGAACTGAGCATCGTACTAATTTTGAAAATTTCGTGCAGTTTCATCAAATGGTGACAATGTTATTGGCAAAACAAAAATGCTTTACTGACGGAAAGTAGGTTCTAACTATAACTACTTACTGGGGACTGCCAGTATATATTTATATATACGCATCTATATAAATAGATTTTTATATTTATATGATTGTGTGTATTATATCATGTATATTTTTCTATTTTCCCCATTTTTTAGATGATACCTTTTGATATATTTTTACGCACAGTATTTATTGAAACCACTGCAGAACATTTTGTATTATTCCATAACGGGGACACAAATTGGAGAAATCTTGAAAGGTGAAGAAAAGCAAAGAAAGAAATGGATTTAACCACAAGATAAAAAGAGTGATTAAAAAGAGTAAAGAAGAAAGACTGTGGGGCCGATTCCGATCTCGGCCAGTAGGGCACTGAATCGGATTCGGCTTAACCGGATCCGATTCGGAGCCCTATTTCCCGACCGAGTCGTACATGCGTCTGGGCGAGCGAGTACGATGCGTGCGCTCGCGAAATCTCCGACCGACTCGTTCGCAGGACCCGACCGCTCCAACCGACTCGCACGGGGTCGACTCGCACCGCGCAATGGAGACGTTCCCCGGCCGGGTAAGTACGATGCGCACCTCGACCGCTCCGACCGACTCGCGCAGTTCGGCTCTAAGGAGCTGTAGGAGCCGCACTTTGGGGGTCCGTGTCGGACCCCCCTGGAAGCGTAGGCGTGCGAGTCACACACAGGGGGGACCCATGGGTCCCCCCTACACGTGCATGTACGGCGCGACCCGCATCGACGCGAACACGCTGTAGGGGGCGCCCTTGTTCGCGTCATGCCCATTGAGTCAATGGGAGCCCGTGTACGCGTCGTACGACTGGCTCCCATTGACTTCAATGGGAGTCCGACCGAATCGAGTCCGATAGCATACGTGCGCATCGTACTCGTTCGGTCGGACTGCTAGGGTCCGATTCGGTCGGAAATCTCTCCGGGTCCGGCTCGGTCGGGGAGATTTCCGGCCTGAATCGGAATTGGCCCCTATGTACCTGGGTCACAATGTGTATTTTTACTATGTTTTGTAGAAGTGTATTATCACGTGGTTATGGCATTTAAAAACCAGGCATTTGTATCTCCATGCTTGTGTGATCAAGGGCAAGTGTTGCCTGAAACGCGTCACTTGGGGAAAACAATAAATTGAAGATTTTTGCCTCATTCCGGTGGTTCGTGATTCTTTGGCAGCAAGGGCGAGTGCCGATTGTACTACTTGCCAGCGGAGGATCTATTTGTCGTATATATATATATATATATATATATATTTTTTTTTATAAAAGGACACGAAGGACTATTTCTGATATCCAATGGGAGTTGGATATGTTGCTCATTACTTTAGACGTAACAAGTCTGTATATGTTGCTCATTACTTTAGACGTAACAAGTCTGTATATGAGCATAGAACATGACAAGGGGTTGAGGGTGATGGAGTTCTTCCTAAAGAAACGGAGCGCAAAATTTTACGAACATAACTTGATGCTTGTAGAGTTAACATCTTTTTGTCTAAAAAATAACATTTTTCTTTTTTCAGGGGAATTGTACCATCAGGAGCAGGGAACTGCTATGGGCACGTGCTTCGCCCCCAGTTACGCGAATTTATTCGTGGGCTGGTGGGAGAAGCACGTGGCCTGGGCAGGGAATAATGAGAAGTGGTTGGAAAACATTGTGTTGTGGACCCGCTACATAGATGACCTCTTCATCATTTGGAAGGGGACACGAGAGGAGGCAGGAATTTATGTGGCGGCTCTCAATGACAATACATGTAATCTAACATTTACAGAATGTATCAGCGACACACAAGTACCCTATCTAGACTTATTAGTTTATATAGAAGATAACAACATACAGAGTACACTTTATCGGAAGCCGACAGCTGGAAACAGCACGTTACATGCTGAGAGTTTTCATCCCGATTGTGTGATCAAGGGGTTCCTTATGGAGAACTTGTGAGAATAAAAGGAATTGCACAACAGATAAAGAATTCCAAAAATCCAAGGCTGAAACATTTAACAGACTCAGGGAGAGAGGATACAAAGAAAGAGTGTTGAAAGGAGCAGAGAGGAAAGCGGAACATCTAGAAAGAAAGAACCTGATACTAGGAGAGAGAGAAACCTCAGGAAAGGGGCAGGAGAAAAAATGTGATATAAGGATGATAACAGAATACTCAGCCCAATCGTCAGAGGTTTTCCAAATCTTTCGGAAAAATTGGAAGGTTCTCAAATCAGATATTATTGTAGGGCCACATATACCAAAGAACCCCCTGATAACCTACAGGAGAGGTTCGGCTCTGAAAGACCAACTAGTAAGAAGCCACTTCCCTAGGAACCCAGTAAGGAAGGACACGGTAACAGGATTTTACCCTTGCATGAATTGTAAGGCGTGTAAAAACTGTAAAAAGGTCAAGGAGTTTACCATCCCAGGCAGAAAAATAAAGAAGAAAATTAACAAACTTATGAACTGCAATACAGATTTTGCGGTATATTGTTTGACCTGTCCATGTGAGCTTAACTATGTGGGGAGTACCATCGACCCAACGAAAAAGCGAGTTCTTGAGCACATGCGTGCTATAAAGAACCGAGATACTGTGTACCCAGTGGCACGCCACTTTCAGGAGCATCACAAGTCTAACCAGAACCTCTTAAAGTTTTTCTGTGTCGATCACATCCCAAAAGATGAAAGGGGAGAGGACAGAGTAAGGAAACTGAGGACGTTAGAATCAAAGTATATAATTGAGATGCAAACTAAAAGTCCGTCAGGCTTGAATAACGAGGAAGAGTTATGGATACATATTCCATGAGAATAAGATATGGGATTTTTTTGTAAATATTGATAATGTTACTGAGTAAAAGAAATAATATTTGCACTGAAGCACACTTGTATATAGGGAAGGAATGGCACTATTTATTGCAATGACAGGGACATATTTGTGGATATGACCTATATGTAGAATCTTTACACAATTTACAGTACACTGAAATGTTGATGGGTGGTGATTGGAATGTAATTTTGATTGAAGGACAAGGAAATAGCCCATTCAGGCCATGATAACCAAATTAGTAACACTTCGGTCTATACAATTGTTGATAAAGAATATATGACCACCTAATAGATAACATCTATTGCCCATTCAGGGCGGTATTTTTTGATTAGTGTATATATACAAAATGATGAATCAGTTGTACAGTATGTAAATAGTTGTATATAGTTTGTATAGAGGAAACGCAACAGTAGATTGATATTTAGGATATAGCAGGCAACATGTATGCGCTAATGAATTGCATGATTTGTAAAACATCACAAGATGGCCGCCGCTTAAACCTATGTCCTGCTATGGAACATAGCTAACCCTTCCTTGATTTCCATAATGAAAATGAACTACTGCCTCTTTCTATCTCTATGATTTTAATTTTAAAAATGAATGCAATTTTTGACCCTACCGACATTGACGAAGGCGTGTAGCCGAAACGCGTCTGTCGGGGTTTTTTTTTGTTGTGGTTAAAATAAATTGAAGAAAATACAATTCCCTAGTGTGCGCCTCATTTACGGCCCGTGGAGAAGGGTTATCGAAGAGGAATATATATATATATATACACACACACACATTCATAAATAACTGCCAAAATTATAATTTGATGATCAGTCCAGTCTTAGTGAAGGATTGTCTGGCTATACCCTTACTGTATAATTCCATTAATATTTTAATGTGGAACAATATAGTGGTTTGAGGTGGGAAATCCTCTGCACGTTTTGTGATTCATAAAAACCAAGATTCAGCATCCTCGTTTTATGAGCTCATTTCCATGGCAACAGCTCTGTGTGTAGCCAGATAAGTGGGTTTAGAGATGACTACTCAGAATTTGTTCAAGATACACTGTCGATTAATGAACATTTTGAATCCCAGTGAAAAACATGCATTTACATTTATAAGGGATACACACGTTTTTGAAGCAGCTGAAGAACACATTGAAGCCCCGATATGCACTGGCCCCTCAGGGCCACAGCAGGTTAAATCTGGTGCTTCTTTTCGCTCGAAAATAAGAACAGTAGCTATGTTAGCGCTTGACAGCAAACTCTTCCCCTTTTATGGAGGCAGGATATAGCATCGTGCAGTGACTGATTCTCAGTGACACTCCAGTGTTCGGTGATCTCCACAAGTGCTTGATAATCACTTGTATTGTTTCTCACAATAGAAAGCAGATTTGAATTGTCGTTTTTCATTTGTTGATGCATTTTCAGGGACATGCTATCTGCCATTTCCTCGGATTGCAGTGTCTGTCATTGTCTAAACAAGGGGATATATGTCCATATTTTTTTTTTTTTGTAATACCGGGTTTCAAGTACTCATACTCTTCGCTATTTAAAAATGAAATGTTCATTCCACTGTACTTGGAAGCTTGGGGATTATATTCGGACCCGTAAATCTATTCTTAGTCCACTAAGCCTTCAAAAATGTATTGGCCAAATCTTTACTTCTGGGTGACATATTTTAGTAACATTTTTTCTTACTATACACAAGCTATAGCCAAACACAGGTTGTGGACATTCCAGTGTTTATATATTTTAGTTAGTTTAGGTAGATAAACATAGAGACGGAAAGAATTGCTACATTTCAGGTGTTTTCTTACCTAATTCGGAATGTTGCCACACAAGAATTATGGTAGCACAACATAACACCATTGTTAGAGTTTATAGATGAAGAACTTATATACATTTTAAATGGGGCGGGCGAGACATCCACCACTTTTTGTCAGATTTCCCTGTGCAAATTAAGCCCCATAATATGCTATTATAAGTTCCCATTCCTATTCCCTTACTATTGGACAGCTGGAAAGAGTAATGACCCTTCAAACCAGACCTAAAAGTTTTGGTCCGCTTAAGGCAGATAATGTCCTTAAACTAGACAACACCTAATTCATTCCACATGCTGTAGAGAGGTAAATACAAACCTGAAGAGAAAGAAGCGATTTGTGTTGAGATCCTTACATCATAAATGAAGGTGGTATAAAATATGTTAGCTGCAAATGATTCTTGCAGTATCAATTAACACTGGTAATCTTCAATACGCTAAATGTACTCTTACTTGTCCCATTTCTGTATCTTTATCAAAGTAAACCAACAAACACCTAGCTGTGGCATTAGTAAAAAGATGCAAACACCCTTGTGCAGATGCAACACCTATGCTGATTACTCTTCAGTTTCAGTTTCAACAGTAAAGGTGCTGTTCCAGACCTGATGCAGGCTGGGTTACCTTCTCAAATCAGTGATTCACTACAAAGACTCATGGGAATGCCACTTTATTACTAGCGCTTTATATCCTATGGGACTTTCAATAAGGTAGACAGGATATCTGTGACTGTTGTGACTGCGTACCTGCACACCAAACTCTAAATAAGGCCCTACATCTCCTGACCGACAATGTCCAAATACACCTGAAGAAATCCTGTTTATTGCAAATCGAACTCAGCCAAAACCATGGGAAGAGAATAGGTGAACGGCTTCAGCACTATATCTGAAAGTTCACAGACATAGGTTTAGATATGTATCAATAGTCCCTTGTCCTCCAGTTTACATATAGATGTCATTGCCATCATGAAAAGGGCTATGTAATTCAGGAGCTCTATATCAAAGCTGTCCAAGTATATGAAACGGATGCTCTGCAACAGCCTCAGAACCAATGAAACATTCAAAGGTGGCAACGCCACATTCCTTGGAAGACTGAGTACAACGAGACCAGCATTTCAGTTGGATCTGACCCTCTCTGAAGAGTCATCCTAAACATTTTGCCTTTACCCTCCATTTTTTGCTGAAATCGTTTTTGTTGGCTTTAGGGCTCTGCACACTTTACTACTGCTAACCAGTGCTAAAATCCTTATGCTCTCTCCTTAAAACATGGTTAATTTGGCTTATACCCAATTGTCATATTTAATTTACTTATAAGTCCCTTGTAGAGTTGTATACCATATGCCTAGGGCCTGTAAATTAAATGCTAGCAGTGTGCCTACAGCACTTATTGTGCCACCCACTTACGCAGCTCCCTAAAATCTGTCCTAAGCTTGCCATTCCAGCCTGAATTCAGTGTTGCAATGCCAAGTCGACTTGGCATTTAAACCCCCCTGCCAAGCCTTAAACTCCCCTTTTATTACATATAAGTCGCCCCTAAGGTAGGCTCTATGTAGCCCATAGGGCAAGGTGCTATATAAGTAAAAGGTTTGACATGCATTATCAGGTTTTACATGTCCTGGTATTGAAAAACTCCTCAATTCATTTTTCACTACTGTGAGGCCTACTCCTCCCAAAGGATAACATTAATGGTCCCTTATTGCATTTAAAAAAAAGTAATTCCCAAACGGGAGCTGGTGACTATGGGCCTGATTTAGATTTTGGTGGATGAGTTACTCCATCACAGCAGTGACAAATATCCTGTCCGCCAAAATACAAATCCCATAGTATTTAATGGGATTTATATTTCGGCAGATGGGGTTTCCATCACTCTTGTTACGAAGTAACCTGCCTGCTGAGATCTAAATCAGGCCCTAGTTCATGTTTGGCACTTATGGAATTGTAATGAAAACCCTAATTAATGGTAAATTTGGATTTTTCATTTCAATTTTGAAAACATCCCTTTTAGGAAGTTGCCATTTTCCTGCCCTTAGCTTTTTGTGCCTGCATCCTGTCTTGGGTCACATGACTAAGTGTAGCTGACAGTTGGACTATGTGAATTCCTCCCAGACAGTCACACAATAGAGAGATTAGGGGGGCCTCAATGGACCATCAACTGGCAGGATGCGGTGGGGACAGAGCTGAGCACAGCCCCACTTACACCTGAATGACCAGTGTCCTACTTTCACACGGAGGACTTAACAACCCTGTATGTTCACTGAAGGCATCTTGTAGCCAGTTCTGGGGAGTCAGAACATTCTATGCACTTCAAAGAACCTTTCTCACCTTTCAGAAGAAGGGCACTAGGATATAAAAATAGCACCTTCAGACCCACTCTTAAGTTCACTACTGGACCTGTGGAAGGACTCTCAGAAA
This sequence comes from Calotriton arnoldi, assembly GCA_963921515.1. Taxonomy (NCBI): domain Eukaryota; kingdom Metazoa; phylum Chordata; class Amphibia; order Caudata; family Salamandridae; genus Calotriton; species Calotriton arnoldi. The sequence goes on from CAWUFW010019523.1 coordinate 145,486, forward strand.
ATTGCCTGCTACTGTGACCTGCTGTGCACTCTGCCAGACCGCTGCTGTATCAGGAAGGATTGCTTTGCTGCCTGGAGCCTGACTTGAACCCTCAGAGGCCAGCCCTGTTGTTAAGTCCTGCATTTTCACCGGCACCCAGAACTACCAGAAGTGGCTCCATGGGCTAGTTTGCTGGCCTCCTGTTTAGAGCCACAAGGACATAAAAGGCTCCCACCATCTTGAACCCACACCTGGACCTAGCCTGAGGGAGCCCTAAACCCCCAAGAGGTGCGCCACCAGTCCTGGACCCTTGGTTGTGGCGCTAAATGTGCCTAGATGGCCAATTTCCAAGACTGAGTACTTAGGCAAGACGGGCCATCCTGACTTGATGAGGGGGACAGAGCTGTCATAAGTCCTGGGTGGAAATTGGAGAAATTTGGCAACTCCGCAACACTCTCGCAAGGTGGAGTTCCTGCCAAATTCCACAATTGATGTATGTTGTAATTTTATTCCTGTTCGATCACTTGATGACTACGGGAACAACAAGAGACTTCAGAATGTGAGCTGTGAGGGGGGCCACGACTGGCCTCTGACCCGGGGCCTGCAGGCACCTTAATACGAAGGCAAAGCATAGGAAGACTCCCTGGGCCCGAAGGGCCCACTGCCCCGAGCACTTGGGGGTGTGGCAGCCCGGAGGACGGAGCCCAGGTTCGGAGCTCCTGGGCCTGGACGCTCAGAGAAGGGCTCCCTGAGCCTGTAGGACCACGTCCCAGGCACTTTGCCACATATTGGGCTGGAGGACGGAGCCCAGGATGGGGGGGCATCCACCCGGGAGGCCACCCATCCTGGAGGGCACCCACCCCAGGGCCCGCAAGGGCCCCGATCAGAGCTCCTGGACCCAGCCAAGCAGGGGAAGCCTCTCTGGGCCCAACAGACCCCCATCCCGGGCTTTTGGTGATGCAGTAGGCCAGAGGACAAGCCCTGGACAGGAGCTCCCCCACCCCGGGGCCACCTGGTCGGAGCTCCTGGACCCAGACACACCGGGCGAGGAAGGTCTCCCCAGGCCAGCAGAACCCCATCCCGGGTGCTCTGGCACGTGGCATGCCCAAGGACGGAGCCCTGACAGGGGTGGGCCATTCCTGGCCCATCTGATCACTTGATGAGAACTGTCAGACCCCAAGAGGGTCCAAAGTGCCCTGTTCTTAGTAATCCGGAGGTAAACTACCCCCCTTTCTTGTCATCCGTGCGCACCGAGTAAGAGAGGGGACTGAAGGCGTGAGCGTACCCGGCCTCCTGGAGCCCTGGCTGGGCTCGGGGAAGAAATGAGCCCCCATCGGGACTTCCAGGGTGGCCGGCCATCTGGTAGTGCCATTGGAAAGCATTGCACGCGACCAGATGGCCGGGTTCAAAGTACGGCCATCTGGTCGCACTATGCCTTAATGAACAGCGCTTCTGCTTGTCCTTGGAGGGGACGGGGATCTGCAGCCTGGGGGCTCGGAGCCCCACCAGTGCCTCAGGCAAGGGTCTGTGAGTAGGGCCCGATGGGCCTCCGACTCGGGTCCCAAAGGCACCTTAACACGCAGGCGAAGCGGGAGGAGGGCTTCCCGAGCCCAGTGGATCCCTGGGACCCAGGACCTTGGCCGTTGGGCAAGCTGGAAGATGGAGTTCAAGGCAGGAGAGACTGCTCCGGTGCCCGGCCGGGCCCCGGGACCTGTTTGGAGCTCCTAGCCCGGATGCACAGGGAAGTCCTCCCCAGGACCACAGGACCCTGTCCCGGGTGCTTTGCCACAACATGGGCCAGAGGACGGAGCCCAGGATGGGGGGTACCCACTCGGGGGCCCCGGTCAGAGCTTCTGAACCCAGCCAAGCTGGGCATGGGTAATCACAAACATTTTCCTGGGGGCCACAAAGTTTGGTCTTTGGTGTGACCGAGGGCTGCACTGATGCCAGCGGGGGAGGGGGTTGGAAAGTGGGTGTAGGGGAAGTGAAGCATGTATATCTACAGGCTGAACCCAATTGCGGAATGTGAAACCAAAAAACTTCGGATGAATCCCGGCTTCTCCACTTGACTAAATTGTGTAACCCTGGGCAATTGTTTTATTTCAATTTCCCTCCTTTTTCTTCATTATCACATATAAAAGGTCCTCGAAATACATGACTTCAGGATGCGTGCTGTAAAAAAACATCTCCTGTGCTTGCATGTAATAACTAATGGCATTGTTGTCAGGTTGGGGTGGGGTGGGAAACTTGAACGTTTCTAAATTCCTGTTTAAAAACCATCACCCAAAAAATACTTCTGAATGCACTGCGATAATTTCATTTACTAAGGCGAAATGGTACTACAGGTCAATGAAATACACTTCTTGAATTTTGATAAGACTATCATATTTTTACATGTTTGCTGTCTTTAAAAATGAAGGTGTTCCTAAACTTAAGAGCCTAGTTACTTCCTTTTGTTTAACTGCAATTAACTTTTAAATAAGTGCTTGGTGTATATTTAATTTTTTTTTACATTTTAGTGCTGAGTCGAATAAACAGCCCAGTGCTGCTGCTGCTCAGGGGGCCACATGTAACGGTCAGGAGGACTGCATGCGACCCCCGGGCCGTACTTTGAGTATCACTGGAGCAGGGGAAGCCTCCCCGGGCCCGATGGGCCCCCGTCCTTGGCAGGATGGCAGGCAGGAGGACAGAGCTCTAGGCAGGGGTGTCTGCCCTGGGGACAGGCGGGGCACTGGGGCCCGGTTGGAGCTCTTGGTCCAGGCCATGCCAGTGAGGCCTCTCTGGGCCCGCGGGAGCTTGTCCCAGGGGCTTGGCCATGCAGTGGCCCAGAAGACAGAGCCCAGGATAGAGAGCCCCCAATCCCAGGCCCACCGGGCTCCGGTCAGAGGTTCTGCACTAGACCAAGCAGGGGAAGCCTCCCCTACCCAATGGACCCCTGTGCCAGGCCTTTGGTGGTGCGGCACGCTGGAGGAGGAAGCCGGGGATGGGAGGGCCTGCACTGGGGTCTGCCGGGGCCCACAATGCGCTATCAATACGCTATCAATACGCCACTTAGTGTTTTCCTCCATTTCCCCCAACAGCACCTCTGATAACGATCTTATCGTAGTCGACTTAGGTTTCTGGAAGTTCAGCTAGAGCAGGTGGAATCTGGCTGGACTATTCCGACTATTCATGTGGCACCCTCTTGACCAATCCCTATGACATCTTACAAGAGTTTACGCATCACTATGAAACACTATACACCTCTAAATTGCTATATAATCAGCTAGTGATGCAAATGTTTCTCGATCACCTCCGACTTTTAACACTTTTATCTGTACACTAAACAGTGTGGGGTTGAGGACATCTCTGTAGATGAATTAGCATAGGCCGTTGACGGGATAGCAATGCTTAAAGGCACCTGGGGAAAATGGCTTCCCGATCAAATTTTCCAAAATCATGAAAGCCTTGATACTCCACATCCTGGAAAACCTCTTTAAAGAGATCACTGATCCACAGATTTTAGTCCCAGTTTATCACAGGGCCCGCATTTCTCTGATACCTAAGCCCTACAAAGACCCCCTTTCATGCAGCAGCTATAGATCCATGTCTTTAATCAATATGGACGTTAAGATTTTAGTGAAATTACTGGCTAACAGGCTGAAGGTTTACATCCCTGCACTTGTTGACCCCTCTCATGTGGGCTTTTTGCATGGACAATTGTATCAAAACCATCTTAGGACTCTGTCTCACTTGCTGTGCAAGTTAAGATGATGCTGATGAAATGTTCCTAATCTCCTTAGAAGCTGAAAAGGCTTTTGATCAGGTGGAATGGCATTATTTGTACCAAGTGATGGAGCGGATGGGATTGGATGCCCCCTTTCTAGCCAATGTTCAGTGGCTTTACCAGGCACCCACAGCTTCGATATCCTGAGGTGGTTTTACCTCCCAAAGCACAAGACAGGGCTGCCCTTTCTTCCCGCTGCTGTTTCTACTGGCTCTAGAGTCCATGGCAGCAACCATTCAAATGACCCCTGCAGTCCATGGCATTTGCACCTCTGTGGGGGAACATAAAGCTATGTACTATGCCAACTACATCTTGTTTACTAGTTCAGATTCATCAACCTTGATACTGGCACTGATGGAAGTGATCGACTCCTTTGTAGAGTTCTCCAGCTGCAAAATAAACTGGTCCAAATGTGAGGCAATCCCAATGACAACATCTGCCACCAAGGCCTCTTTAGGTGAATCACCCTTCCAGTGACTCACTTCATACCTCCAATATTGAAATATCCTCCTTAACCCCGGTTCAAACAATATAAACCCTATAGTGGACAAAGTTAAAACAAAACTTGCTATCTGGTCAAAAATGCATTTATCCATATGGGGGAGAATCCAGATTACAAAAATGAACATAATTCCTTGTTTCCTATATGCCTTTGGTATGCTCCCTCTAAAAATACCGACTTCCACACTTGAGTAGATTTATGGTCTCAATCGGCACTTTATCTGGCCAGATAGCAAGACTTGACTGAAAGCATCTAAAGTGCATGCATCCACCGCAACAGGGGGCCTCCGCCTTCCTCACACAGAATCATATTGGTTGGCATCCTAACTGATTCACACAACCTACCTCTTCAAAACACGTAGGGAGGTACTGCTGTGGACAAAGCTGGAGAATCCCTTACTCTATTCCGCTTCTGATATGGTGCTCTTATACACTGACCTCTCTCATACCTGCATCACACGACATCTATTCCTAATTGCCACTTAACATGCATGGCACAGGGCATACTCATTAATGGCCCAATCAGCCTGGATACACTCAGGGGCCCCTATATGGAGGAACGCATGGACACGGATGGGAGACACAGAAATAGAGTGATTCTACTGGATAACCTAGGGAATTATGTGCCTGGATGATTTATTACAAGACAGAACATTGCTCCCCTACCCGACTCTGCCTCAAAAATACAGTCTGCCCACTTCCAATGTTGTGCACTATATGCAACTGACCCGCAGCAAGGTGGTGATATTATTGACACTGACAACATCTTGCAGTATCTTGTGCTGTGGAAAGATGACAGGGGTATTCTCTCTGGTCTTTATGCTGATCAAGACCCTTTTTTTAAAACCAACAACACTCCTCTTACACAGATGGTGGTCAGCAAGTTTGGGAATGGAATTTGAGGATGAGGACCGGCTCCACTTCGTTGAGACTCATGACAAAACCCACCCATGACGTAATCCACATTCGGCCTTTACTGCCTTGGAGAGAAGGGCGCATTGCTTCGCCCTCCCGCAGCTTGGACTGGCTGACTTCGCAGGCGCATCGTGTGGAGTCTTCCCCCGGGAATCGATACCCGCCAGGGTGAATCTTGGATTTATAGACCGTTATCCAGGCCTCCGCCTCTACACCTTCAAATTGGAACTTTATCTTACCACCAAATGGATTACTGATACGAGTCTACCACTAGCAACTATATCTGGACCGGTACATGATAGGACTGTCCCCTTGCCCCCTTCACTTTGGGTGCCCGGCTGGGCCCCTCTGTGAGTAATCTTTTCTTCTTCACATTTTGTCTTGAGCCACATAACCTCTCGGTATGCACCATCTACACTGACAGTCCACTGTCCATATTCCAGGTGTCCCTTATTGTCTGGTCCTGATGAGACCCCTCAATTACACTTGGGGTCGAAACGGCATCGACATGTATCACAAACGAACCACTTTTTCACCCTTTATTATTGTATTAGAAACTGTTAATTCATTCAGTACACTTCCCTGTGGTCATTTTGTAAAATTTTGAAACCTATGATTATATTTCACCAGTTGTCACTCCTTGTGTTTAGGTTTGAGCTCACTTGGGACACTGAGCACAGTGTCTGTTGGATTTTACGATACAAAGAGTAAAAGCTTAGTAAAAGCACCTTAGATAACTTCTGGTGTGTGTGATTATGATTCTTTCTCCTACATCCTATCCCCATGAGCATATGGCATTGAGCGTATAATTAACATATATTATTTACATTGTCCACAGGAACCATTGTTCCTTGTTACTCATGACAAAACCCACCATGAATCCGGTCTTAAACTGAACTACTATAAAATTTTACACCAATGGCACTGGTCTCCGGCAAAACCTTTTAGAGCACACTTGACATGAGATACTTCTTGCTGGAGATATCGCGTCCCATACGGTGACATTATTCATTTGGGGCTGTGATTGCTCGAAGCTACAGACCTACTGGAGTGAGGTCTGGAGCTTAATCATTGGCGACCTTAGGGCTCAGAGTCTCTCTGACCAGCAGGATCTCCCTCTTATACAACACCTCCTCCTTGCCGTGGATGCCTCACCACTTATATAGGTTGTTAGCAACAGCCCTGTTTATGGCCAAAGTGGGTATATAATGCCACTGGAAGTCAAACATTGTCCCACTTCAACATACATGCATACTGTAGCTTCCTATGAGAAAATTATTTATACACAGGATGTTCGTCCCCAACAGTTCGAAGATGCATGGGGCCCATTCCTAACATAATCCCACTTTCCCCACTTCCCATGTGAACTGGGCTAATACTGCCAGGAATCTAGACTTGCACCAGATGGTATCTCCCACCACTCATAAATCACTGTCGAGTCCTGGAAGATGGGACTTTCCTTGGCCCCCTCAATTTCAGGGATCCTACGTGTTGGCATATGCTACATATATACATATCAACAGTTACCCTGTTGCATGAGAATATGGTGCTAATCATCATGCTGGTGCTTTGCCAGTCCCAGTTTGCCTCCCCCTAATCCTCTTTTCCCTTCATTTTGATCTTGGCAAACCGCATCAAAGCAAGCTCCTACCACAGCAAAGAACTCTTCAACATCGTGAGAGAGTTCTCCAGCCCCTCAGCCACCAAAAACATCATCACTCCTTCCCAGGAACTCTGTGACTCCCTGGAGGACTTCTTCCATGACAAGATCTCCACCATCTACAGAAACTTCGAACCCCAACCCACCGACACCCTCAGCCATTTCACCCCCACGAACGAGGAACACAACCACCTGTTCAACACCTGGGACCAGCTCACCACACAAGACACCACAGCCATCATGAACTCCATCCACTCAGGAACACCCAAGGACCCCTGCCCGCACAACATCATCAATGTCTGGAGTAAGACGATCAGCAGCAAGCTCACTGCCATCGTCAATGCATCCATCACCATGGCCACTTTTCCTGAAGAATGGAAACACGCAGAAGTCAAGCCCCTACTTTAGAAACTATCCGTTGGCTCAAACAAACTCAAGAACTACCGCCCCATTTCTCTGCTGCCCGTTCCTGCCAAAGTCTGCGAGAAGGCCATCAACCGCCAACTCACAGAAAACCTGAAGAACAACAATCTTCTAGACACTTCCCAACCCAGATTCTGCACCAACCACAGCACCAAAACAGCCCTGATTGCAGCCACAGATGACATTAGATCCCTCCTCAACCAAGGAAAAATGGTGGCCCTGATCCTCCTTGATCTCTCATCAGCGTTTGATACTGTATCACACCACAGCCTGATCAAAAGACTTCACAACATTGGAATCCAAGGAGATGCCCTCAAGTGGATTGCCTCCTTTCTCACTGAAGAACCCAGAGAGTCTGCCTTCCCCATTCATCTCGGAACCCAAGAACACCATCTGCGGGGTCTCTCAAGGTTTGTCCCTCAGCCCTACCCTGTTCAACACCTATATGACTCCCTTGGCCAACGTTGTCAGATCTCATGGACTGAACATCATGCCCTTACCTGACGATACCCAGCTCATCCTCTTGCTGTCAGAAGACCCCTCTACCATGCTAACCAACCTCTGTGGGTGCATGACGAGCATTGCAAAACACACAAGATGATGGACGGAATGTTGCACATTGGCAAACATTCACCCCCAGTCACAGATCTGGGTTTAATCCATCGTTATTTTGCTTCACCACGCCACCCCAGTTCAGACATAACCATATGCAAATCAGTCTTGACCCTGTGCCTCATGGGAACAGTCCAGACCGAACTGCCAAGCCATGTCTTCTCTGGACCGGAATCAAGCATCCTAGGACCGGTTTCGGGCTTTCAGCCCTCATCAGCCAGGATAGCTTGACCCCAGTGGCGTAGTGAGCACGGGACCCACGTCTGGGCATACCCTTCCCACTTAGGGCGAAATGCAAAACACACAAGATGATGGACGGAATGTTGCACATTGGCAAACATTCACCCCCAGTCACAGATCTGGGTTTAATCCATCGTTATTTTGCTTCACCACGCCACCCCAGTTCAGACATAACCATATGCAAATCAGTCTTGACCCTGTGCCTCATGGGAACAGTCCAGACCGAACTGCCAAGCCATGTCTTCTCTGGACCGGAATCAAGCATCCTAGGACCGGTTTCGGGCTTTCAGCCCTCATCAGCCAGGATAGCTTGACTCCAGTGGCGTAGTGAGCACGGGACCCACGTCTGGGCATACCCTTCCCACTTAGGGCGAAATGCAAAACACACAAGATGATGGACGGAATGTTGCACATTGGCAAACATTCACCCCCAGTCACAGATCTGGGTTTAATCCATCGTTATTTTGCTTCACCACGCCACCCCAGTTCAGACATAACCATATGCAGATCAGTCTTGACCCTGTGCCTCATGGGAACAGTCCAGACCGAACTGCCAAGCCATGTCTTCTCTGGACCGGAATCAAGCATCCTAGGACCGGTTTCGGGCTTTCAGCCCTCATCAGCCAGGATAGCTTGACTCCAGTGGCGTAGTGAGCACGGGACCCACGTCTGGGCATACCCTTCCCACTTAGGGCGAAATGCAAAACACACAAGATGATGGACGGAATGTTGCACATTGGCAAACATTCACCCCCAGTCACAGATCTGGGTTTAATCCATCGTTATTTTGCTTCACCACGCCACCCCAGTTCAGACATAACCATATGCAAATCAGTCTTGACCCTGTGCCTCATGGGAACAGTCCAGACCGAACTGCCAAGCCATGTCTTCTCTGGACCGGAATCAAGCATCCTAGGACCGGTTTCGGGCTTTCAGCCCTCATCAGCCAGGATAGCTTGACTCCAGTGGCGTAGTGAGCACGGGACCCACGTCTGGGCATACCCTTCCCACTTAGGGCGAAATGCAAAACACACAAGATGATGGACGGAATGTTGCACATTGGCAAACATTCACCCCCAGTCACAGATCTGGGTTTAATCCATCGTTATTTTGCTTCACCACGCCACCCCAGTTCAGACATAACCATATGCAAATCAGTCTTGACCCTGTGCCTCATGGGAACAGTCCAGACCGAACTGCCAAGCCATGTCTTCTCTGGACCGGAATCAAGCATCCTAGGACCGGTTTCGGGCTTTCAGCCCTCATCAGCCAGGATAGCTTGACTCCAGTGGCGTAGTGAGCACGGGACCCACGTCTGGGCATACCCTTCCCACTTAGGGCGAAATGCAAAACACACAAGATGATGGACGGAATGTTGCACATTGGCAAACATTCACCCCCAGTCACAGATCTGGGTTTAATCCATCGTTATTTTGCTTCACCACGCCACCCCAGTTCAGACATAACCATATACAAATCAGTCTTGACCCTGTGCCTCATGGGAACAGTCCAGACCGAACTGCCAAGCCATGTCTTCTCTGGACCGGAATCAAGCATCCTAGGACCGGTTTCGGGCTTTCAGCCCTCATCAGCCAGGATAGCTTGACTCCAGTGGCGTAGTGAGCACGGGACCCACGTCTGGGCATACCCTTCCCACTTAGGGCGAAATGCAAAACACACAAGATGATGGACGGAATGTTGCACATTGGCAAACATTCACCCCCAGTCACAGATCTGGGTTTAATCCATCGTTATTTTGCTTCACCACGCCACCCCAGTTCAGACATAACCATATGCAAATCAGTCTTGACCCTGTGCCTCATGGGAACAGTCCAGACCGAACTGCCAAGCCATGTCTTCTCTGGACCGGAATCAAGCATCCTAGGACCGGTTTCGGGCTTTCAGCCCTCATCAGCCAGGATAGCTTGACTCCAGTGGCGTAGTGAGCACGGGACCCACGTCTGGGCATACCCTTCCCACTTAGGGCGAAATGCAAAACACACAAGATGATGGACGGAATGTTGCACATTGGCAAACATTCACCCCCAGTCACAGATCTGGGTTTAATCCATCGTTATTTTGCTTCACCACGCCACCCCAGTTCAGACATAACCATATGCAAATCAGTCTTGACCCTGTGCCTCATGGGAACAGTCCAGACCGAACTGCCAAGCCATGTCTTCTCTGGACCGGAATCAAGCATCCTAGGACCGGTTTCGGGCTTTCAGCCCTCATCAGCCAGGATAGCTTGACTCCAGTGGCGTAGTGAGCACGGGACCCACGTCTGGGCATACCCTTCCCACTTAGGGCGAAATGCAAAACACACAAGATGATGGACGGAATGTTGCACATTGGCAAACATTCACCCCCAGTCACAGATCTGGGTTTAATCCATCGTTATTTTGCTTCACCACGCCACCCCAGTTCAGACATAACCATATGCAAATCAGTCTTGACCCTGTGCCTCATGGGAACAGTCCAGACCGAACTGCCAAGCCATGTCTTCTCTGGACCGGAATCAAGCATCCTAGGACCGGTTTCGGGCTTTCAGCCCTCATCAGCCAGGATAGCTTGACTCCAGTGGCGTAGTGAGCACGGGACCCACGTCTGGGCATACCCTTCCCACTTAGGGCGAAATGCAAAACACACAAGATGATGGACGGAATGTTGCACATTGGCAAACATTCACCCCCAGTCACAGATCTGGGTTTAATCCATCGTTATTTTGCTTCACCACGCCACCCCAGTTCAGACATAACCATATGCAAATCAGTCTTGACCCTGTGCCTCATGGGAACAGTCCAGACCGAACTGCCAAGCCATGTCTTCTCTGGACCGGAATCAAGCATCCTAGGACCGGTTTCGGGCTTTCAGCCCTCATCAGCCAGGATAGCTTGACTCCAGTGGCGTAGTGAGCACGGGACCCACGTCTGGGCATACCCTTCCCACTTAGGGCGAAATGCAAAACACACAAGATGATGGACGGAATGTTGCACATTGGCAAACATTCACCCCCAGTCACAGATCTGGGTTTAATCCATCGTTATTTTGCTTCACCACGCCACCCCAGTTCAGACATAACCATATGCAAATCAGTCTTGACCCTGTGCCTCATGGGAACAGTCCAGACCGAACTGCCAAGCCATGTCTTCTCTGGACCGGAATCAAGCATCCTAGGACCGGTTTCGGGCTATCAGCCCTCATCAGCCAGGATAGCTTGACTCCAGTGGCGTAGTGAGCACGGGACCCACGTCTGGGCATACCCTTCCCACTTAGGGCTGAAATGCAAAACACACAAGATGATGGACGGAATGTTGCACATTGGCAAACATTCACCCTCAGTCACAGATCTGGGTTTAATCCATCGTTATTTTGCTTCACCACGCCACCCCAGTTCAGACATAACCATATGCAAATCAGTCTTGACCCTGTGCCTCATGGGAACAGTCCAGACCGAACTGCCAAGCCATGTCTTCTCTGGACCGGAATCAAGCATCCTAGGACCGGTTTCGGGCTTTCAGCCCTCATCAGCCAGGATAGCTTGACTCCAGTGGCGTAGTGAGCACGGGACCCACGTCTGGGCATACCCTTCCCACTTAGGGCGAAATGCAAAACACACAAGATGATGGACGGAATGTTGCACATTGGCAAACATTCACCCCCAGTCACAGATCTGGGTTTAATCCATCGTTATTTTGCTTCACCACGCCACCCCAGTTCAGACATAACCATATGCAAATCAGTCTTGACCCTGTGCCTCATGGGAACAGTCCAGACCGAACTGCCAAGCCATGTCTTCTCTGGACCGGAATCAAGCATCCTAGGACCGGCCTATGTCTGAACTGGGGTGGCGTGGTGAAGCAAAATAACTATGGATTAAACCCAGATCTGTGACTGGGGGTGAATGTTTGCCATTGTGCAACATTCCGTCCATCATCTTGTGTGTTTTGCAATTCGCCCCAAGTGGGAAGGGTATGCCCAGACGTGGGTCCCGTGCTCACTGCGCCACTGGAGTCAGGCTATCCTGGCTGATGAGGGCTGAATGCCCGAAACCGGTCCTAGGATGCTTGATTCCGGTCCAGGGAAGACATGGCTTGGCAGTTCGGTCTGGACTGTTCCCATGAGGCACAGGGTCAAGACTGATTTGCATATGGCCATGTCTGAACTGGGGTGGCGTGGTGAAGCAAAATAACGATGGATTAAACCCAGATCTGTGACTGGGGGTGAATGTTTGCCATTGTGCAACATTCCGTCCATCATCTTGTGTGTTTTGCAATTCGCCCCAAGTGGGAAGGGTATGCCCAGACGTGGGTCCCGTGCTCACTGCGCCACTGGAGTCAGGCTATCCTGGCTGATGAGGGCTGAATGCCCGAAACCGGTCCTAGGATGCTTGATTCCGGTCCAGGGAAGACATGGCTTGGCAGTTCGGTCTGGACTGTTCCCATGAGGCACAGGGTCAAGACTGATTTGCATATGGCCATGTCTGAACTGGGGTGGCGTGGTGAAGCAAAATAACGATGGATTAAACCCAGATCTGTGACTGGGGGTGAATGTTTGCCATTGTGCAACATTCCGTCCATCATCTTGTGTGTTTTGCAATTCGCCCCAAGTGGGAAGGGTATGCCCAGACGTGGGTCCTGTGCTCACTGCGCCACTGGAGTCAGGCTATCCTGGCTGATGAGGGCTGAATGCCCGAAACCGGTCCTAGGATGCTTGATTCCGGTCCAGGGAAGACATGGCTTGGCAGTTCGGTCTGGACTGTTCCCATGAGGCACAGGGTCAAGACTGATTTGCATATGGCCATGTCTGAACTGGGGTGGCGTGGTGAAGCAAAATAACGATGGATTAAACCCAGATCTGTGACTGGGGGTGAATGTTTGCCATTGTGCAACATTCCGTCCATCATCTTGTGTGTTTTGCAATTCGCCCCAAGTGGGAAGGGTATGCCCAGACGTGGGTCCCGTGCTCACTGCGCCACTGGAGTCAGGCTATCCTGGCTGATGAGGGCTGAATGCCCGAAACCGGTCCTAGGATGCTTGATTCCGGTCCAGGGAAGACATGGCTTGGCAGTTCGGTCTGGACTGTTCCCATGAGGCACAGGGTCAAGACTGATTTGCATATGGCCATGTCTGAACTGGGGTGGCGTGGTGAAGCAAAATAACGATGGATTAAACCCAGATCTGTGACTGGGGGTGAATGTTTGCCATTGTGCAACATTCCGTCCATCATCTTGTGTGTTTTGCAATTCGCCCCAAGTGGGAAGGGTATGCCCAGACGTGGGTCCCGTGCTCACTGCGCCACTGGAGTCAGGCTATCCTGGCTGATGAGGGCTGAATGCCCGAAACCGGTCCTAGGATGCTTGATTCCGGTTCAGGGAAGACATGGCTTGGCAGTTCGGTCTGGACTGTTCCCATGAGGCACAGGGTCAAGACTGATTTGCATATGGCCATGTCTGAACTGGGGTGGCGTGGTGAAGCAAAATAACGATGGATTAAACCCAGATCTGTGACTGGGGGTGAATGTTTGCCATTGTGCAACATTCCGTCCATCATCTTGTGTGTTTTGCAATTCGCCCCAAGTGGGAAGGGTATGCCCAGACGTGGGTCCCGTGCTCACTGCGCCACTGGAGTCAGGCTATCCTGGCTGATGAGGGCTGAATGCCCGAAACCGGTCCTAGGATGCTTGATTCCGGTCCAGGGAAGACATGGCTTGGCAGTTCGGTCTGGACTGTTCCCATGAGGCACAGGGTCAAGACTGATTTGCATATGGCCATGTCTGAACTGGGGTGGCGTGGTGAAGCAAAATAACGATGGATTAAACCCAGATCTGTGACTGGGGGTGAATGTTTGCCATTGTGCAACATTCCGTCCATCATCTTGTGTGTTTTGCAATTCGCCCCAAGTGGGAAGGGTATGCCCAGACATGGGTCCCGTGCTCACTGCGCCACTGGAGTCAGGCTATCCTGGCTGATGAGGGCTGAATGCCCGAAACCGGTCCTAGGATGCTTGATTCCGGTTCAGGGAAGACATGGCTTGGCAGTTCGGTCTGGACTGTTCCCATGAGGCACAGGGTCAAGACTGATTTGCATATGGCCATGTCTGAACTGGGGTGGCGTGGTGAAGCAAAATAACGATGGATTAAACCCAGATCTGTGACTGGGGGTGAATGTTTGCCATTGTGCAACATTCCGTCCATCATCTTGTGTGTTTTGCAATTCGCCCCAAGTGGGAAGGGTATGCCCAGACGTGGGTCCCGTGCTCACTGCGCCACTGGAGTCAGGCTATCCTGGCTGATGAGGGCTGAATGCCCGAAACCGGTCCTAGGATGCTTGATTCCGGTTCAGGGAAGACATGGCTTGGCAGTTCGGTCTGGACTGTTCCCATGAGGCACAGGGTCAAGACTGATTTGCATATGGCCATGTCTGAACTGGGGTGGCGTGGTGAAGCAAAATAACGATGGATTAAACCCAGATCTGTGACTGGGGGTGAATGTTTGCCATTGTGCAACATTCCGTCCATCATCTTGTGTGTTTTGCAATTCGCCCCAAGTGGGAAGGGTATGCCCAGACGTGGGTCCCGTGCTCACTGCGCCACTGGAGTCAGGCTATCCTGGCTGATGAGGGCTGAATGCCCGAAACCGGTCCTAGGATGCTTGATTCCGGTCCAGGGAAGACATGGCTTGGCAGTTCGGTCTGGACTGTTCCCATGAGGCACAGGGTCAAGACTGATTTGCATATGGCCATGTCTGAACTGGGGTGGCGTGGTGAAGCAAAATAACGATGGATTAAACCCAGATCTGTGACTGGGGGTGAATGTTTGCCATTGTGCAACATTCCGTCCATCATCTTGTGTGTTTTGCAATTCGCCCCAAGTGGGAAGGGTATGCCCAGACGTGGGTCCCGTGCTCACTGCGCCACTGGAGTCAGGCTATCCTGGCTGATGAGGGCTGAATGCCCGAAACCGGTCCTAGGATGCTTGATTCCGGTCCAGGGAAGACATGGCTTGGCAGTTCGGTCTGGACTGTTCCCATGAGGCACAGGGTCAAGACTGATTTGCATATGGCCATGTCTGAACTGGGGTGGCGTGGTGAAGCAAAATAACGATGGATTAAACCCAGATCTGTGACTGGGGGTGAATGTTTGCCATTGT
Source organism: Calotriton arnoldi (assembly GCA_963921515.1). NCBI lineage: Eukaryota > Metazoa > Chordata > Amphibia > Caudata > Salamandridae > Calotriton > Calotriton arnoldi. The sequence goes on from CAWUFW010019523.1 coordinate 160,730, forward strand.
GCAACATTCCGTCCATCATCTTGTGTGTTTTGCAATTCGCCCCAAGTGGGAAGGGTATGCCCAGACGTGGGTCCCGTGCTCACTGCGCCACTGGAGTCAGGCTATCCTGGCTGATGAGGGCTGAATGCCCGAAACCGGTCCTAGGATGCTTGATTCCGGTCCAGGGAAGACATGGCTTGGCAGTTCGGTCTGGACTGTTCCCATGAGGCACAGGGTCAAGACTGATTTGCATATGGCCATGTCTGAACTGGGGTGGCGTGGTGAAGCAAAATAATGATGGATTAAACCCAGATCTGTGACTGGGGGTGAATGTTTGCCATTGTGCAACATTCCGTCCATCATCTTGTGTGTTTTGCAATTCGCCCCAAGTGGGAAGGGTATGCCCAGACGTGGGTCCCGTGCTCACTGCGCCACTGGAGTCAGGCTATCCTGGCTGATGAGGGCTGAATGCCCGAAACCGGTCCTAGGATGCTTGATTCCGGTCCAGGGAAGACATGGCTTGGCAGTTCGGTCTGGACTGTTCCCATGAGGCACAGGGTCAAGACTGATTTGCATATGGCCATGTCTGAACTGGGGTGGCGTGGTGAAGCAAAATAACGATGGATTAAACCCAGATCTGTGACTGGGGGTGAATGTTTGCCATTGTGCAACATTCCGTCCATCATCTTGTGTGTTTTGCAATTCGCCCCAAGTGGGAAGGGTATGCCCAGACGTGGGTCCCGTGCTCACTGCGCCACTGGAGTCAGGCTATCCTGGCTGATGAGGGCTGAATGCCCGAAACCGGTCCTAGGATGCTTGATTCCGGTCCAGGGAAGACATGGCTTGGCAGTTCGGTCTGGACTGTTCCCATGAGGCACAGGGTCAAGACTGATTTGCATATGGCCATGTCTGAACTGGGGTGGCGTGGTGAAGCAAAATAACGATGGATTAAACCCAGATCTGTGACTGGGGGTGAATGTTTGCCATTGTGCAACATTCCGTCCATCATCTTGTGTGTTTTGCAATTCGCCCCAAGTGGGAAGGGTATGCCCAGACGTGGGTCCCGTGCTCACTGCGCCACTGGAGTCAGGCTATCCTGGCTGATGAGGGCTGAATGCCCGAAACCGGTCCTAGGATGCTTGATTCCGGTCCAGGGAAGACATGGCTTGGCAGTTCGGTCTGGACTGTTCCCATGAGGCACAGGGTCAAGACTGATTTGCATATGGCCATGTCTGAACTGGGGTGGCGTGGTGAAGCAAAATAACGATGGATTAAACCCAGATCTGTGACTGGGGGTGAATGTTTGCCATTGTGCAACATTCCGTCCATCATCTTGTGTGTTTTGCAATTCGCCCCAAGTGGGAAGGGTATGCCCAGACGTGGGTCCCGTGCTCACTGCGCCACTGGAGTCAGGCTATCCTGGCTGATGAGGGCTGAATGCCCGAAACCGGTCCTAGGATGCTTGATTCCGGTCCAGGGAAGACATGGCTTGGCAGTTCGGTCTGGACTGTTCCCATGAGGCACAGGGTCAAGACTGATTTGCATATGGCCATGTCTGAACTGGGGTGGCGTGGTGAAGCAAAATAACGATGGATTAAACCCAGATCTGTGACTGGGGGTGAATGTTTGCCATTGTGCAACATTCCGTCCATCATCTTGTGTGTTTTGCAATTCGCCCCAAGTGGGAAGGGTATGCCCAGACGTGGGTCCCGTGCTCACTGCGCCACTGGAGTCAGGCTATCCTGGCTGATGAGGGCTGAATGCCCGAAACCGGTCCTAGGATGCTTGATTCCGGTCCAGGGAAGACATGGCTTGGCAGTTCGGTCTGGACTGTTCCCATGAGGCACAGGGTCAAGACTGATTTGCATATGGCCATGTCTGAACTGGGGTGGCGTGGTGAAGCAAAATAACGATGGATTAAACCCAGATCTGTGACTGGGGGTGAATGTTTGCCATTGTGCAACATTCCGTCCATCATCTTGTGTGTTTTGCAATTCGCCCCAAGTGGGAAGGGTATGCCCAGACGTGGGTCCCGTGCTCACTGCGCCACTGGAGTCAGGCTATCCTGGCTGATGAGGGCTGAATGCCCGAAACCGGTCCTAGGATGCTTGATTCCGGTCCAGGGAAGACATGGCTTGGCAGTTCGGTCTGGACTGTTCCCATGAGGCACAGGGTCAAGACTGATTTGCATATGGCCATGTCTGAACTGGGGTGGCGTGGTGAAGCAAAATAACGATGGATTAAACCCAGATCTGTGACTGGGGGTGAATGTTTGCCATTGTGCAACATTCCGTCCATCATCTTGTGTGTTTTGCAATTCGCCCCAAGTGGGAAGGGTATGCCCAGACGTGGGTCCCGTGCTCACTGCGCCACTGGAGTCAGGCTATCCTGGCTGATGAGGGCTGAATGCCCGAAACCGGTCCTAGGATGCTTGATTCCGGTCCAGGGAAGACATGGCTTGGCAGTTCGGTCTGGACTGTTCCCATGAGGCACAGGGTCAAGACTGATTTGCATATGGCCATGTCTGAACTGGGGTGGCGTGGTGAAGCAAAATAACGATGGATTAAACCCAGATCTGTGACTGGGGGTGAATGTTTGCCATTGTGCAACATTCCGTCCATCATCTTGTGTGTTTTGCAATTCGCCCCAAGTGGGAAGGGTATGCCCAGATGTGGGTCCCGTGCTCACTGCGCCACTGGAGTCAGGCTATCCTGGCTGATGAGGGCTGAATGCCCGAAACCGGTCCTAGGATGCTTGATTCCGGTCCAGGGAAGACATGGCTTGGCAGTTCGGTCTGGACTGTTCCCATGAGGCACAGGGTCAAGACTGATTTGCATATGGCCATGTCTGAACTGGGGTGGCGTGGTGAAGCAAAATAACGATGGATTAAACCCAGATCTGTGACTGGGGGTGAATGTTTGCCATTGTGCAACATTCCGTCCATCATCTTGTGTGTTTTGCATGACGAGCATTGCCAGCTGGATGAGAGACAACTGCCTAATACTCAACACAGACAAGACAGAGGTACTGATCTTCGGGAACAACACCTCTCCATGGAACGACAACGGCTGGTGCCTAGGACTCTCACCCACTCCGACCTACCACGCCCGGAACCTTGGCCTCATCCTGGACAGTACGCCCACCATGAAAAGACAGATCAACTCAGTCTCACCCTTTGAATGCTCGGCAAGATCTTCAAGTGGCTCCCCATTGACACTAGGCGGATCATCACACAAGCCCTTGTCACCGGCCGACTGGACTATGGCAATGCACTCTACATAGGAATCACCTCGCTCCTCCTCAAGAGACTGCAATCAATACAGAATTCAGAAGCCAGACTAATCCTAGACCTCCCTAGATGGACTCACATCACCCCCCCATCTCAAGAAGCTCCACTGGCTCTCCATTCAGAGAAAGTGCTAGTTCAAGATGTTGATCCACACCTCCAAAGTCCTCTACAACCAGGGACCAGCTTACATCAACCACCAACTGAACTTCCACCTTCCCTCCAGACATCTGCACTCTGCCTCCCTCTGCCTCAGTCACATCCCCCGCATCCACCACAGCAACAGGGGAGGACGCTCCTTCTGCTACCTCACTGTAAAGTCCTGGAACAACCTCCCACTTCACCTAGAGACCTCACTCTTTCTGCTGAAATTCAGAAAAGGGCTCAAATCCTGACTGTTCAACTGAGCCCCCCTGCAGAAGCACTCTCGGTGCCTAAATACCTTCAAGAGTGATTAGCCATGCTATGCAAATTGATGCAGAGGAAACCACATTTTAATTGTAGGGGTGCATTATAATCGCACATGTAGAGTGCACCCGCATATAATCCTTTGCCGTGTTGACATGAAGTGTTAGGATCTTCAATTGTAATAACGTGAAATGTGATGTGTATTGGCCATTGAATAGTAACATGGAGAATTAACATAGAAAGTGAATGTAACTAGCAGAAAACATTAACATGAAGAACTCGTGTTGTGCAACTGACAATCATTCGTTTATTAAATGCGTATATTAGTCGTGTCCTTTTACACGTAGGTGAATGTATTAATTGAATGTGCCTTATTTCCAATGTAATTTCAAAAAGATCACAGGCTATTTTCTTATGTTAGCTGAATTTGTAGGCCTGAAATGCACTTTTCCTGGAAGCTCTCTCTTTAGAATTAACAGTTTGAATTTCATGTGTGCTGTGGGATTTATTCTTTCTCACATTTTGTGTTACAGGGGAAAGAAGTGCTAGAATAATGTCTTTGTTTTACTAGTCAGGCAAGGAGAGAAAAAGTTACATCGGTCGGTCCGAATCGATATGAGAAGCCCGTTGTCCTTCGCACAAGAGAGAGCTTGGGAACCAAGGACAGAAATGGTGAGAAGATCATTGCTGTCCCATGGAAAATTACCTTTGAGATCATGTTCAGAGCGGATAGTGTGACCTGCAAGGACTCTTGGGAAGGATACCTGGAATATTGGGACGTTGAAAGTAGGGAAAGTGCCCACTTCTTCTTTTGCCTTCAGAGAGAGGACATGTTAGAACGAGCTCTGCCTCGATAGCTTTTTGCTATTGGACCCATCGATGGTGGAGAGACTTCTTAGGAAGGGTCCAAGTGCTGACACCTTTTTATTACTTTTCCAGAGAATGCTTAAGTAGGGATGTTATCTTAGCGCTAGTGTAGGGATAGATTGCTGCTATATTTCCATCAACCCTCAATGCAGGGACATATGGACTCATGCTCTGATCTTCTGCATCTTATTTCTTGAGTTAATTGTTTTGTTTATGCTACACCTCAACTTTGCTCACAGATTTGGCTTTAAGCTGATTCCGAATTATTTTTTACACTCATGTTTTGAGGTGTCTTCATGTTCAGTTATTTTTGGCTTTGTAATAAACTAACTAACCTTACGTAGTTATCTGTGTTTACTATGTGTTCAGAGAAATTCCTGTTGAATTTATTGGCATTAATAACGACTTTCTCCCCTCTACACTTACATGCTGCTAAAAAGAACCATCGGATTGTGATTCTAGAGTAGGTCCAGAACTCATGGGCCCGGCCCTTTTAATTGGTAGCAGAGTAGGAGGGTTTGCACATAATGCGAGGGGAGAATCCAGAACTGGTCTAGAAAAGAGGGAATCTTGAACCCCAGAGTCCCAAAATAGAGCCCAATAACTGAGAACGGAGAACAACGGAATTCGGCTAAGACTGACAGAGTTTGATGGTGCAGCTAGATCAGCGGCGAATGGAGGAGTGAGTATCAATAGGGTGTTTGGCATGTGATAGATTGCAGGAATGAATTGATTGTGTGATGTCTGGTGGAGTTGGTGTGAGAGTCGAGTGAATGTGGTTTCAGGCCAGATGTGGTCCAAGGATTGAGATTTGAGTTTCAGCTCCCGAAGCGGCCTAAGATCCTGGGATATATTAAATGGTGTAGAAGACACCGAGATTTATTATGATTGTCTGACCAAAGAATTGAGGAGTTGTCGTGAGACAACATTGACAGTTTCATCTAAGACAGGGAACTTTGTGTGAATGTGTCGTATGGGAATCGTTTAGTGGACCTTTTGTACAGAGGTGAACAATACTGATGCAGGTGACTAGCATAGGTTGAGCATTGCTGTGTGTGAATTTTCTTGGATGACTGAATTCTATCGATCCTTTTAGATGGCAGACAATTAAGGAGTTTAAGTCGGGTGAGCCGCTGCCAGGAGTGAAGGTGACGTCAGAGTCTGCCGTGCTGCGATGGGTCAGTTGGTGTAATGCCGCGTTGGGATTGGTTGGTAGTCATCGGGAAGTTGTGGTTGGAAAATATTGTCCCGTCGTCAAAATGTGAACAACTTGCAATTCAATCATGCGTTGTTTTAGAGTGTTGCAGGATATTTTTAAGGGTTATCAAGGGGTTGTTACTCGAGTGGGCGAAGAAGTGCCACCCGAGGATACTCCAGCACACTATATGGCGACAAAAGCAGGGCTCCATACTATAATATGGGTTTAAAATTGGCAAAAAATCACTGAAAAAGAGGGTCAGTTGTCATTTCCATGTTTTGGTTCGTTTCGGTTGGACGTGTTGCACCAGTTGAGAGGAGTGATGTTTGCGCTGCGACCTTTGCCTAGACCAACACAGTTTGAGGCGTTAGACACATGGATACGTGCAGCACATGCAAAGAAAAGGGAAATATATCAAGTGAAGATGAGGAAACCTTTGAGGGCATGTCAGGATGTGCAATGGTATGCACAGCTTTAAAGATGGAGAGTGGATACTATTGAAGGAAAAAGGCTGTACCCAATGCTGGTAGGAGAGGGAGACTCTCCGAATCGGAATAGAAGAGAAAATGGAAATGATGTGAGTAATACAAACGAAAGCTTGGTGGATGGGTTGTTATCTGAGCGTCCTCCACCTTACAATCCTCACTCGGAGGAGAGAAGGCGAGAGTTGGCGAATACAGCGAATGGGGAAAGTGTGTCAGCACCTCAAACGGGTCCTAGTACAGGAGTTGTGGGAAGGATATTCACATGAGGAGGGGGGACAGGAGTGTCCATTTTAGGAGGTATGGAACAAAACAGAGTTAGCGCTGCTTCACGGTTAATGGAAGCTCTTACAGTACTGGTCACCATTGGTCCTGTTGTCCCTGTGTATGACCCGAGCTCAGTGGGAAAGCTTAGTCAGCAACAGTCTGGTCAAGTGGAATGAACCGGATGGGGAAGGTCAGGGAAAATGAATGGAAATCACCCATCTTTAGTGCCTATGGAATCTATTTCCCCTTTACCAGCCCCAGCCGATCCTTCAGGAATCCGCATTGGTTCCAGTACGATTTGATCCATACCCATGGCAAGCACTAATTCAGACTTGAGGATGTGGGAAACACCAGTGAGAGGACCAGTGGGTGTAACTTCAGAAGCAAGAGCAAGTCAGGGAGTTTCTGGAAATCAACATGTCCTAGATGTTGCAGACTTAGAGACTTGGTTGAGGGATCACAATAACAACAAGCAAGCTCAGAACAGATTTTCAAGTCAGGGAACCATCAAGGCTGCAGTAAAGGAGAAACTATTGGATGTGGTGAGGTTGAAGGCTGAGGTAGATGAGATCATCAGTGGGAACGTACATTTGGAGAGAATAGAGACCTATGCGCCAGATGACCTGTTGGTTATAGCGAAGGATCTCACCGCAAAGCGAGACGAGCACAGGAGAAGTTGTAAGAACTATCAAAGAGGTATGAAGTAGACCTGTTTTGAACAAAAATGCTACAGGGAAATCATAGGCTTAATTATAGTGACCAGTAGCTGCAGGAAAAGAAAGTGACAGGACTGAAAACTCATACCCGAAAGTTGGTTATTGGAATAAGTGCTTGGAGTATGCTTGGTAAGTGGGAGGAAACGTGGTCTAAAAAGAAGAGTATGAGAAAAGTGACAGGGAAAACACCACCTTCAGGAGGGGGAACACTTGGAGTTGGGGCATATCCACTATGAGAGGTACCTAGCTGAGGGTATGTGCATATTCCATGGAGTAGAGGTGATCTAGCTGCATTCACAAACGATTTACCAAGGTTGAGAGAGAAACCTGCTGAACGGACAAGCAAGTCGATCACTTTGTTAAGATCTCAAAGGTGTTGTGGATTGATTTAAATACTCTGTTCGAAATTGTGATTTCTTAGTGACCTATGGTCTGCATGTGAAATTGCTATTGAGTGGCCTGCTGGTGAGCCAGACAGGGATCCTGTAACTCATGGTCCTTCGCCCTTGGTTATGAAAACGTGTGATCAGGTGATCACATGGTTGCAGTCCAAAATAGCCCCTCAAGACATCAATTGGGTTAAGTTAGATCGAATGACCCAGGAGCCTAAAGAGTCAGTGCATGCCTATTACGAGAGGCTTTTGCAAGCCTTTAAGCAATACATTAGGTTGGAGACACTTGACCCTAAAGACATGGGTCAATTCATCTCAAAATTTGCAAAAGGATTGGGCCGTAAATCAGCCTTATGATCCAGCACCATTTGATCTGTTGGCAAAATAAATCTGTGGGCAAAATTCGACAGTATCCCAGGTATTGCAGTGATGAGGTGGATTCCAAGCATAGGAGGATAAAGGAGAAGTTAATGCTGGTTCAAATGAGAAACGCAGGTGCAGGTGCAGGCAACCGGAGGGACAGTAGTTCGTAATCATGGAATATCCAAGGAGGTGTCCAGGGTACATCAGGTCCAGCGGGACAGCGAAGAGGAAGAGGAGTCGCCATAGTCCCCAAACCAGGGATAGATGTTGCTATGCTGAAAATGTCATTTTTGTCACAAGATCTGGCATTGGAAGCGTGCATGCCGCTTAAATCGTGCGAATCAGGTGCAGGAGGGAGAACTTGTGAAAGTGACAGATGTGGTAAATCAGTTACCGACTGTGACAAGGCAAAGATCCCTAAATGCGGAAGGGAATCAGAACCAGTTAGTGCAAGTACAGCAACCTCAGAGGATCTCACAGGGCAATCAAACGTACCATCAGATGCTCTTTATGGAAGCGCTAGATGGATTTGATCCATTTTTATGAAGGTGCCTGAGGAGGTGGACGACTGTACACTTGGAGCAGTCTTAGAGGTAGACCAGAGTGGACCATATGTAGAAGCTGACATAGAATGCCATCCCATTACATTCTTGATTGATACTGGTGCTACCTGTTCTACTTTGAGATATGCAGTAGTTCCAAACCTACCCCTTTCGGCAAAATCAATCCAAGTTGTAGGAGTTGCCAACACAAAAAATGACAAACCCTTTGACAGAAGAGGTGCAGGTGAAAATCAGAACTGTTCAAGATCATCACCAGTTCGTGGTATGTGATTCGAGTCCAGTCGGTTTGTCAGAGCGTGACCTCCTGTGCAAATTGAATTGTACCATCTATTGTACGGTGAGGGGAATTGAGTTGCAGACTAATGATGAGGACATCGCTTTCAAATTGGCAAATCATTGTGTGGCCATGTTTCCTTTATTGACAGTTGAAGACATGCCACTGGACTTGAGAGACACTGTCTCTCCAGTAGTATGGGACTTCACAGGAGAGAAAATCGGACTGATTCGAGGAGTTGAGCCAGACTGCATACAGATCAACCCTAATGCAGAATTTCCAAGAACACCTTAGTACAACCTGACCCTGGAAACGTTGGCAGGCATTACACCTGTGATTGAGTCCATGATTGCGCAGGGCATATTGAACGAGATCATAGGAAGTCTGTGCAATTTGCCCATTATGGGATTGCAGAAACCGAGTTGGAAGTATTGCATAGTTCAGGACCTTAGGAAGGTGAATAATATTGTGATTCCATGTTGTCCTATGGTATCGAATCCATCTGTGATCCTATTCCAGATTCCTTGTGAAGCTGTCTGGTTCACAGTGAATGACCTTTGTCAGGCATTTTTCTCCATTCCATTGCATGAGGAAAGCCAATTTTTATTTGCTTTCCATCTGGAAAATCGTGTCTTAACATGGTGCTGTATCCCTCAAGGGTATACTGAAAGCCCATCCATCTCCATCAGGTCTTGAAGAAGAACCTTGCGAGCTTGGTTTTGCCCCAAAACTCAGTGTTAGTTCAGTACATTGATGACCTCCTCATTGCATCTGAAACATGGGAGGCTTGCAGGGACGATACTGATCCAGCGCCAAACCGGGGGTCTCTGAATGACACAGCAGACAATGGGCCCCAAACATACAAATTCACAATTTCTCACCATTTAGCAGACCCTACGAGAATGACGCTGAAATGCGGTGTGTGTGCCGTTGATTTGTCTTTTACTCATCTAAAGGGAAAAACAGATTATCTAATCATTTCTTCTCTATTATAGCCCTTTAAACCTATATAGTCAATCACTTTCCTCTTGGGCGATGAATCATATTGATTGAGTAGTGTAAATTATTGACAATGACTAATTAACCAAAAATCTTAACAGTTGTCATGAGGAAATAATCACAAACTCAAAAATCTCATTAATCTGTTTATCTTCAGTAATTATAAGGAAATCTCAGGCACAAAGTTACAGGGAAAGAAAAATACACATTATAAGAGAAATATCATAAAATATGCAGACAAGATCACAAGCATCTGAATCACAGTGAATATTATTGAGTGGATAGATGAAGAGACATAAGAGTCACGGAGAGAAAATATTTGCAGACATTTGCAAATTTCCCTATTGATACATACCTAACTATAAAAGTTCGGAAAAGCCACCACCCCCTGGCCACGAGGATAGTGGAAAGGGAACCCGATTAAGGAAACCGGGAAAAGATAGGATCAAGAAACAGGTAGGCCTCTAACCCACGGACAGCGACGATCACCCTCTGCCTCTCTGGACCTACGGAAAGCTGCCTTAACCACACCCCCTAAGAGCATCCCAATTATACCCTCATTCAACCTGTCCGTCCCCCTAATCTGCAACATTCGGGGAAATCTCAACATTTCATTGGTCAATTTGTGGGGTGTTTCACCACACCTCCATGACTTCATTTAGCTCTACATGCTCTCCTTTGTTCTTAACTCGTTCTCACGTTTTACTTCACTGCTTATGAATCGATTCTCTATCCCTCACCACGTCACATTCTCTGATGAATAGCTTGTCCCTGTATTAGTAACTTTATTTTAGACAATGTATCAACTAAACATAAAATGTTCATCAGCTTGAGCTTTCCTAGGCATTTCGACGTCCTCAATATTGCACGTCTTTCTTTCCCTCTTGAAGGTTTCCTTCATCTGCCGCTGACACCCACCACAGTTCATATACGGGGCAGCCTTTTCATTTATACAGGCTAATTTAACACGCGTATCTATTTGTTCACCATAGGCCCATTTTAAAACTACGATGAAAGAGAAATATAAAGAATATTAATAACACAAAAATGGAAATTACACTGTTTCCCTCCCACCTTTGCACTGATCCCATGTTAATTCATATGAGCATTAATGTGCAAAGCATTATTTTGCAATAGCATTATTCCACTTTGTCGGTTTTTAATATGCAAAAGCGATATGCGGCCTAAGCATTTCATGCATTAGTCTTAATTGCAATGCACGCGTGCGCAAAGCATCTCCCCGTGTTTGTGTGTATTATTGGCATTTAGTACAAGACACACGATTAATAAATGTTATCTTGGGGCGTTGATCCGAGCAGGTTTACATGACGCAAACCCTGCTCCATCAATTCCCCCCTTTGATGGCTTTTTATGCCATCATAAAATATCCATCACCCATTGCCATTTCTTGTTTCCTCAGAAACTCGTACTTCTTTCACTTCTAAGTTTCTTCTTTTCACCTAAATATTTCATTGTTTCATAATATTTGTCTTTCATATTTTCTAACTCTATTTCTTCTATTTTTCTTTTTCTACCTTTACATTTGTTATCTATCCCTAACATACTCATCCTTTCTCTTCTTTTTTTGCAACATTTGTAAGTGATTATTATTAGCATGATTACTATCACTATAGATACTATTGGTATTATTACTCCACCTAATAAACTCTTACCAGAATTAGTGAACCATTTACCTATATTTGAAAAACTCTTATTAATTTTCTCCCAGACACCATCAACCTCTAGTTGTTTTAAATCCCTATGTAAGTTCGTAATATTTTTAATATACCCTTCAATACCTTTGCTTTTGTCAGGAATATAAGTACAGCAATGTTGCACTTTTAGCATTCCACAGACTCCACCCTCTTTTGCCAATAATATATCAAGGGCAAGTCGATTTTGCATAACCATTGATCTAATTGCAACCATTTCTGTATCAATCAATAAGAACCCTCCAGCAGTATCAGTTGATAATCGATCAACCACTGTGGATAATTTTCTAATTTTGTGTGAATTAAGAACCACTCCAACTGAAGGTATTATCGCACCAAATATATCACCCACTATTTCTGAAAAACTTGCTCTCTTATTACGTATTAGTCCATGTTTCATCTCATTAATTCTATTATTTCTATCCACGTGGCATACTTTAGGAAATACAATCCCAAAGTAACAACTACCGTACCAGTGAGCAGGCAGCCTATAATAAGCATTCCTCCCACACACATAATATACGCCTGGGAAGACAGGGTCCGTTCCTCCCTTTAATCCCCATCCTCCTGTTATTAAGAAATTATGTTCACATTTACTAGTACCTAAATAATAGTTGTTATAGTTAGTCTTTAGTCTTAGCAAGCAAAGCTTCCCCTTGTGATTCCAATCCAGAGACATTGCAGCATAAGTCTCGCCCTCTCATAATTTCCTTCTCTAAAAGCCCAAGGTGGTATATTCGTTTTCTGTTCAGCAGCCTTTTTATGGAATTCTTGTCTTCTATTTTCTACCATATTAATGAAATCCTTTTCTTCTATTTGTAAACTACAGGTGAGATTATTTTTGTGAGCATATATTAAATCCAAAGTTTGTGTAGTATGAAAACATTCTCTCATATATTCAGCTTCTAGGCTACTAGATACTTTATTTAAATTCTTTCTAATAGGAAGTTCGGAAAAGACTACATCTATATTAGAATAATAACATTCTAATTTTTCTGTTACATAGAACAGACTAGTTAGTACACTACACAAAACATCATATGTTAAAGGAAGGTGGTGATATGTCACCCCCTCCGAGACAGACGATGGTAATTGCATGCAAACATAACAGTCACTCACATTCATTGTATTAATATATTCATACAATAATTTAGTAAAGACGTTTAATGAAAAATCAGTAATTGATCAATCTTTATGATAAATACTTTCATCATTATGGACTATATTAGTTGGACTTTTGGTAATAACTTCCACTCTCATACTTATTGTATTATTAGTTTCATTTTTGTCATTAGTCACCATCAAAACAGGAACAACAATTGGCAGTATTAACCACACTGACATAGTTAATAAGACACCACATAAGCAAGCTCTAATACATTTACGTTTTAAACTAGGTTTCGGACGTTCAGTCACTATAGATTCTACCATTTTGTTTTTCTTGTAAAAAAAAAAAAAAAAAAAATTAAAAATCTAACTTACTATTAATTTTCTTATAAACCTAATTCTAGGGGGAAAAAATCCAAATGAATCTTCTTTTGTACAACCACACACTTAGTTATTTTTCTTCGGCCTTTTTTTCTTTTCAAATCTTCTTGATGTATCAACTTAATTTGACTGGATTATGTTGCACCTTAATTTTTCTTACAGTCTCTTTTAAGGTGGTTTCAATTTGCTCTCATCAGTTCGTTCTGTATCATTTGTAACTTCTCCTTCTGTTTGATCAGGGATTTCAATTTCCTTTAAGATAACGTAAATCCACTCAGGTCTGGTATACTTTCGACTTGCAACTCTTGGTCTTGTTGCTCTGCGTACTATTTTCTTTTGAGAATCTTCTTGATCTGATTGATTCAAAATTTCATTTATTTGCTCTGGCCCTCTTCTTTCTAGGATATATCTCAGTCTTTTTGCTCCACTTTGCCAGTTATCATTATACCTCAGTCTTTTTGTTTGAACTTCTTCTTCACCCTGATTTTCTGATTCTACAGTTCTTTTGCATAACCTCTTTCTTGGCTGTTCTTCCTTTTCACTTTCAAAGTCTCTTTCTATTTCCAGTGGACTAGTACCCTTGTTTACTTCTTCTCTCTGTTGACTTTGTTCTTGGCTTTCGATAGCTTTTTCTGTCAGTTGATTGTCTTCCTTAATCAACTCTCTTTCTTGTTGGCCTTGTTCCAGGTTTTCAGCAACCACTTCTTCTTTTTGGATATCACTCTTAATCCAACCCTCTGTATGTTGGCTTCCTTCTTGATTTTCGGAAGCTTCTTCCTCACTCTCTCCAACAGCAGTCTTTTCTGTCCCAGTATTTGGTGCCCACTCTACTCGGACTGTACTTGCTTGTTCATCATCCACAGGCTCAGTGACATTTGCCTCTCTGGATTGTTCAGGCTCACAACCTCCGGCTTCTGGTCTCTCTTCTTCCTTTTCCAGTTGCCGTTCAGCAGCTCTTTCAAGTGGACTTGGGACTCTTCTGGTATGGCTGGCATGTATCCAATTTGGTAGGCCACCACACTTTACTGCAGTTGTTGTTATCAATATGATCTGGTATGGTCCATGCCAACTGGGTTCAAAACACGACTTCCTCACGTGTTTCTTGACAAGAACCCACTCTCCTGGACTTAGATCATGCACTGGATTCAGCTGTATTTCATTTGCGTCTGCTCCAACCTGATGAGACACAGAACGCAAAAATCAGCCAGTCCTTTGCAATATTCAAGAATCAGATCATCAGAAATGCTCATCAATTTGTTTGCTGGTACAATTGCTTGTCTCATGACTCTTCCCATGAGAACCTCATGTGAACTCAATCCATTTCTCCTGTCAGGAATGCTTCTGATACTCATTAAGACCAAGGGAAAAGCATCAGGCCATTTCAGTGTTGTGGATGCACAAACTTTTCCTAATCTAGATTTTATAGTGCCATTAATTTGCTCCACAATTCCAGAAGCCTCTGGTCGGTAAGCACAGTGCAGCCTTTGTTCAATTTGTAATGCTGCGCAAATTATTCGAATTATTTCATTATTAAAATGTGTTCCCCTATCTGTTTCTAAAGTGACTGGAAATCCGTACCTTGGTATTAATTCTCTCAAAAGCAATTTTGCCACAGTGAGGCTGTCAATCCTCCTTGTAGGATAAGCCTCTACCCAACGAGAAAAGAGACACACAATGGCAAGTATATATTTCAAACCATTACATGGAGGCAACTCAATGAAATCAAGTTGCAAATGTGTGAATGGTCCTGCAGCCTTTCCGATTGTTTCTGTACCCACCACTGTCCTTCTCCCTGGATTCTGCTGCTGGCAAACAACGCACCTTTGGCACAAACTCTCTGCAATGTACCTGAACCTGGGATTAAACCAGGTCTGCTTAAAAAGTCTGATCATGGCATCCCTTCCAACATGAGTGATCCCATGGTAGACTCTTGCCATATGAGAAAGCATGCAATCGGGCATAACTGGTCTGTCATCTACATATACCCAAATTTCATCTTCTGGTGTTTTTGTACATCCTGATTTTCTCCAAAGCTTCTTTTCCTCTTCACTAGCTTCTTCCTGTAACTGTTTAATTTCATCCCAATTGTTTATTGATGTAAACATTAAATGGCAATCGGTGATTTTTCTTTCTGTTTTTCTGTTAAGTGCAGCTGAATTCTCCGCACAGAAACGCGCTAACTGATCTGCGTATCTGTTGCCACTGGTCACATAATCATTTCCTGATTTATGCGCAGAGCATTTTACCACTGCAATTTGTTTTGGCAATTGCAGGGCATCCAATAAATCTTTCACAATTTTCCCATTTTTAATAGGGGAACCTGATGAAGTCATGAATCCCCTTTGCATCCATAACTGGCCGAAATCGTGCACCACCCCGAAACCATATTGACTGTCCGTAAATATGGTTACCCTCAAATTTATGGAAACTTTACAGGCTCTAATCAGAGCGTATAATTCCGCAATTTGTGCTGATTTTACCCCAAATAGGCAGGATGCTTCCACAGTTCCAGTTACCGTGCATACTGCATAAGCAGCGCTCAACTCTACTCTTTTATTCCTCAAACATGATCTATCAACAAACAGTACATTATCAGATTCTTCTAAAGGCACATCTTGGATGTCTGCCCTAGGTTTTGTACAGAACTCTGTCACCTCCAAACAATCATGATCTGCTTCTTCTGTTACCTCCTCCTCATACGGATTTGGTAGTAGTGTTGCTGGGTTTAAGGTGGTACACCTCACAACAGTCACATTTTCAGCACCCAAAATCACTCTCTCATTCCTAGACAGCCGACTGGGAGTCATGTGCTGAGTTCGTGTTTTGGTTAAAAGTATCTCCACAGAATGTGGAACATACACTTTGACAGAATAACCCATCACAATTGCTTCACTTTGTTCCAAACTCACACACGTAGCAGCAACTGCTTTCAAACATCCTGGTAACGCTGCAGCCACAGAATCCAACGTAGCAGAAAAATATGCAGCTGGACGTCTAGTCAATCCGTATCTTTGAGTTAACACTGCTAACGCACATCCATCTCGCTCACAACAGAACAATGCAAATTCTTTCATATAATCAGGCATTCCCAATGCTGGTGCTTGGCACAAACTATCTCGCAGATTTACAAAAGCTTCCATACTCTCATCATCCAGATTAATCGGATCAATCACATCTTTATGCGTTAACCTCTGTAAAGGTTTTGCAATCACTGAAAATCCATTTAACCATTGTCTGCAGTAACCAACCATTCCCAAAAACACTCGCACTTCTTTCTGGGTTCTTGGAGGTTTCATCTTTTGAATTGCCTCAATTCTTTCTGCTGTCACTTTTCTAACTCCTTTCTCAATCCTGTGTCCTAGGTATTGTACTTCTTCTTTACAGAACTGCAATTTTGCAGGTGACACTTTATGTCCCCCTTCTGCTAGATGGTTCAATAAGGCAATGGTATCTGTCACACACGCTTTCCGAGTTTTAGATGCCAACAGTAGGTCATCTATGTATTGAACCAAAACTGAATCCTCTGGCATTATCAATGTTTCTAGACATTTTTTCAGAATTTGGTTGAAAATCGAGGGGCTTTCTGTGTACCCTTGAGGAACTCGGCACCATGCCAAGACACGGTTTCCAAACCGAAAATAAAATAAAAACTGACTGTCTGGGTGTAGAGGGATTGAGAAAAATGCTTGGCACATATCAAATACTGTGTACCATTCGGCATCATATGGAATCAGGTAAAGGATCACTGCTGGGTTTGGCACGATTGGACAACAAGGTACCACTATCTTGTTGATCTTTCTCAAATCTTGCACTATTCTGTATTTTCCACTTGGCTTTTTAATTCCCATAATAGGTGAGTTACAAGGACTGCTCAGTATTTCTTTTAGAATGCCTTGTTCGATCATTTGATCGATCACAGGAGCAACTCCTGCCATTGTCTCAGGACTCATTTTATATGGAGGAGTGTTTGGGTAATGAGCACCAGGTTTCACTGTAACCTGAATAGGATCCACATTTTTCATTAACCCTATTTCTTTTCCTGTAAAATCCCATACATCTGATCTTACTGTCTCTCTCAGCTCCTCAGGCAAATTCTGTTTTGTTAAAAGTGAATATAGTTCATCCACTTCCATCCCTTGCTTTGCTAGCATCATCTTAAATTCGACATCCTCATCAGGTGTCTGAAATGCGATACCATCAGGTGTACAAAAGATGGTACAATTCATTTTGCATAGGAGATCTCGTCCCAATAGATTTACTGGGCTCGAATCACATACCACAAATCGATGCATGTCTTTAAACCTCCCAATGTGAACCTCAATTGGTTCTGTAACTGGAGTTTTAATCTGCTTATTTGACACTCCCACAACTTGGATAGTTTCTCCCAAGAGGGGTAGGTTAGGAATTTCTGCTGCTCTCACAGTAGAACGGGTAGCACCAGTGTCCACTAGGAATGTAATATTGTAACCTTCCACCTTCCCATCAACAAATGGACCTGACTGATCTACCTCCAGAGTTGCGCACAGCACGCAATCTTCCTCCCCCCTCAGGCACCGTCATTGGCTACTCTCCGAATCACTCTCATTACACTGCAACCAATATTGTGGAATCATCTGCACATTTGGGTTCTTACCATGTGGTTCCATAGGAGTAAATCCAGTATTCACACTGTATCTCTGTACCTGAGCACCTACATTACCCTGCATAGGAGCTTGGGGCACCTGTAACTGTGGTGTAACTATCTGCTGCGGCTGTTGCTGTTGTTGAGTCACAACCACTTCATTCTGCACCTGTGAATTAAAATTTTGGTTTGGCCCATTAATTTTTACAGTGCTTTTACACTCGTTCTTCCAATGTCCAAGCTTACCACACGCATGACAAGGACATTTTCTTTTCAATTCATCTTTAACAAATCTTCCTTTACCCTTTCCAACACCTGGTACCTGACCATTTTGATTCTGATTATTCGTCTGCTCGACACTATTTGCTTCCTGTTGCTCTGCTACCTTAACTTGCGCCCACATCATTTTCTCCTTAAGCTTTTTGTGTCTTGAATCAATGTCATCGCTGCAGTACTTTGCATATCTCAAAATCTCATCGATCGTTTTGCTTTGCCAGCAAATCAAATGCTGTTGAATCATATTACTAATCTCTGGTTTCAGTCCAAACACAAACCGATACACAAAATGTCCCATATCCTTGTCACCTATATTCTCAAATCCGCTATACTGCTTAAACACCTGTAACAACCGCTCATAGTAAGCATGCACTGACTCTTTTGGCTCTGTGTTGTCCTGTCTATTTTTACCCAATCAGTTTCCTTCGGGGAAATTTTTCCTTTCAAGAAAGTAATCACCTGATTGTACTTTTTCATCACCTCATCTGAAGGTGCACCAGTTTTAGGGTCTCTTGGATATTCTTCTTTAGGCCAATCGACAGTTATCTTACACTCTGTCCACAAATCAGCTGGAACTACAATCTCGAATAGACCATCTAAGTCCTTCAGCAATACCTTTGAAACCTTCACAAACCTTTCCACCTGTTTGTACCATTCCACGGGTTTTTCTCTCAATCTGGGGAAATCATTCGTAAAGGACAAAATGTCCTGTCTACTCCAGGGAACATGATCATATCCAACACCTGGAACTTCCCTCATTGGACACACCATTTCAACCTGTCCACTTGTTTTTAATGGATACATTGAGGTACCTTCTGTAGGGTTTAATTCATTTTTTTCTTTTCGACCATCTTCCTTTCCAGCGATCAACATCTCCCCACTTCCTCAGAATCAACATCAATTCCTTTTTCTGTAACCTTTTACTAGACACATTCAAACTTTCCAAGTCCCTGTCAGTGAAATCCATCCTGTATGTTTTCTGCAATACCTTTGATCTCTCAATATCTATTCCATAATCAACAGCAGCTTCTGCTATCTTCTCATGCAAATTCCTTACTTTCCATGTAATATTCTTACACAAAAATAATAATTCCTCATCTCTATAAATACCTAATCTATCTGTACTGATCGTACCAATTATCATTTCCTCCAAATCCACCTTCAATCTACACACATCTATACTTTGTGGTAGGGGTTTTCGTTTTTCCATTCCCTTTATCCACTCATTCAGCTCTTCTGGTGTGGGACCTACTGAACTCTCAGATGCGGAATCACCACTCTGTGCTATTCTCCTAGGATCTATTTGAACATTTCTTCTTGGAGTTTCATGTACTACTTCTCCTACGGGAAGATCCATTAAGGTAACATTTTCTTCCATTCGTTCAACTGGACTAGGTATAGTCATGGTCTCACTCCTCATATTACTTGTCAGAACTGTCAAAGCATGTACTCCTGATATACTCTGTTTATTCCCATACAACGGAACTATAGGTCCTATTGTTACGGGTACTGATAATGCTTCCGCACTCAGATTCAACTGTTTAACTTTCCGAATTAATTCTTCTCTTGCTTGGTTTTGTAACTCTGTCTCTCTATCCGGTACTACTCTCATAATCACTGGAATTTGGGGAACTTGCGGAATCAGTGGAGATCCCATTATCGGGGCATTTGGAATTACTTCTCTTGGACTTTCCTGATATGGTGGAGGTCTTTTTGTTATTATATCCTCCAATAACTCGTCATCTGAATCATTCATATTACAACTCCCTCTTTGCATTTCAATATTATTCTTTTTCTCCTTACTTTTGCCTCCTATTGACTCCTCATTAACCAAGACAGGATACAATCCTTCCGTCACTACAGCTCTTCTCCATCTTTTCACTCTCTCTCGCCTACTCTCAAAGGGAAATCTGGTCATGATATTTCTGTATTTTCTTCCACCCCTGTATTTCTCTCGCTCAAAAGCCTCATATTTCCATTCATCGAGTGCCTCATACTGAGTCGGTCTAGGTCTAGGCTCCAACACATTCATCCGATCTCTTAAATTTTGTAAAATTCTCATATTAAATGATCCATGTTCCGGAAAAGCCAGAACACCATCGCTCTCAGTATACTTCACCCAATTCTCCAACCAAGTGCAGGTATGGTATCCACATTCTAGCATCATATAGGATGCGGGGGTTCCTGGAGGCGGAATAAGAATTCCCTCCCTTGTCATTATCGGTCTGTCCTTTTTGAAGAAATTCCTGATGTTATTAATAAACTTCAATTTTTCTCAACTGTCCCTTCAAAATGTGACTCGAAAATCCCAACAAACTCTCCATACTTCTGCATTCTCTATTAGGCAACTGTCATCCAATACCAGCGCGACTCACACCAACCAACCAATCTGAGCACTGCTACGTCAGCAATGTCTCAACCAATAGAGATGCAGCTTACAATGGCTCCTCCAATCACAGCTTTAGGAGCTCCCGCTGCCTGACCAATGCCAGCGCGGCGTTTTCTGACGTCAGTATTACTCCTTCTACTGACCCTCCCTTTACAAAATGACTCAGCAAAAAAAAAAATCATACGCTTTTTTCTCAAAGAAATCTTGTTAATAACGACATAAAAACATTGCTACCTTGTCTGTTTTCTAAATAAAGAGATAGTTTTCACTTTTCCCAAAAAGAATTGTCTCTACGAGCAAGAGTAACGACCCAACGCTATCTCACCCTTCAATGAAGCTCTGGGAGGACCTGTTACTTCTCCAGGGATAAGGCCAGAGTTTCTCAAGAGGACTTTTTGATATGAAAAGGAGTCTTGGTACTTCTCTGGGGATAAGCCCAAAGTTTCACAGGTGGACCCTTTGCTATAGCACTCCAAGTCTACTCTCATACGAATTTTCCCTAATGCAACACCTACAGCCTTTCACTGTTCAGTGTTATGACTTACAGACAAAGTACTTCCGTAGTGGGATACGTCTATCCACACTAATTCCCAGCCTGCTTCAGGCTATGACTTTAACCTGTGCAACCTTCTCGCCCATATATTCAGGACAACATAAAACGCGACATTAACTTTTCAGGTTAAGACACATATAATCAAATCAAATAATCAATAATTAACTAATCAATAATAACCATCATACTGCTACCAAAAACTGATCCAGCGCCAAACCGGGGGACTCTGAATGACACAGCACACAACGGACCCCGAACATACAAATTCACAATTTCTCACCATTTAGCAGACCCTACGAGAATGACGCTGAAATGCGGTTTGTGTGCCGTTGATTTGTCTTTTACTCATCTAAAGGGAAAAACATATTATTTAATCATTTCTTCTCTATTATAGCCCTTTAAACCTATATCGTCAACCACTTTCCTCTTCGGCGATGAATCATATTGATTGAGTAGTGTAAATTATTGACAATGACTAATTAACCAAAAATCTTAACAGTTGTCATGAGGAAATAATCACAAACTCAAAAATCTCGTTAATCTGTTTATCTTCAGTAATTATAAGGAAATCTCAGGTACAAAGTTACAGGGAAAGAAAAATACACATTATAAGAGAAATATCATAAAATATGCAGACAAGATCACAAGCATCTGAATCACAGTGAATATTATTGAGTGGATAGATGAAGAGACATAAGAGTCATGGAGAGAAAACATTTGCAGACATTTGCAAATTTCCCTATTGATACATACCTAACGATAAAAGTTCGGAAAAACCACCACCCCCCTGGCCACTATGATAGTGGAAGAGGAACCCGATAAAGAAAACCAGGAAAAGATAGGATCAAGAAACGGTTAGGCCTCTAACCCACGGACAGAGACGATCACCCTCTGCCTCTCTGGACCTACGGAAAGCTGTCTTACCCTCACCCCCTAAGAGCATCCCAATTATACCCTCATTCAACCTGTCCGTCCCACTAATCTGCAACATTCGGGGAAATCTCAACATTTCATTGGTCAATTTATGGGGTGTTGCACCACACGTCCATTACTTCATTTGGCTTTACATGCTCTCCTTTGTTTTTACCTCGTTCTCACGTTTTACTTCACTGCTTATGAATCGATTCTCTATCCCTCATCACGTCACATTCTCTGATGAATAGCTTGTCCCTCTATTAGTAACTTTCTTTTAGACAATGTATCAACTAAACATAAAATGTTCATCAGCTTGAGCTTTCCCAGGCATCTCGACGTCCTCAATATTGCACGTCTTTCTTTCCCTCTTGAAGGTTTCCTTCATCCGTCACTGACACCCGCCACAGTTCATATACGGAGCAGCCTTTTCATTTATTCAGGCTAATTTAACATGCGTATCTATTTGTTCACCATAGGCCCATTTTAAAACTACAATGAAAGAGAAATATAAAGAATATTAATAACACAAAAATGGAAATTACACTGTTTCCCTCCCACCTTTGCACTGATCCCATGTTAATTCATATGAGCATTAATGTGCAAAGCATTATTTTGCAATAGCATTATTCCACTTTGTCGGTTTTGAATATGCAAAAGCGATATGCGGCCTAAGCATTTCATACATTAGTCTTAATTGCAATGCACGCGTGCACAAAGCATCTCCCCGTGTTTGTGTGTATTATTGGCATTTAGTACAAGACACACGATTAATAAATGTTATCTTGGGGTGTTGATCCGAGCAGGTTTACATGACGCAAACCCTGCTCCATCAATA